>CM023408.3:10942399-10971151 GCA_004368105.4 Eucalyptus melliodora
CGCTGGGTTTTCTTGGTAGGCGGCGGCGGCGGGGTAGTGATTTGAATTTTGATGCTTGTTATTTGTTAATGCCATCTTTCTTGTTCATCTTGAGTTCGCGAATTTTGCGGGTTTGACTTCGAGCGTTGGGTTCTTGCGGTTGTTTGAACAGCTTCTGACGTGTTTGAGGTGCAGTACATTCTTAGTGAATTTTAAGGAGAAAATATTGGGTGGGTTTAACCCTCCACGTAGGCCAAATGTATCACCATACAAAAGTTGACATGTGGCAAATTTTGGGCCCACCTGTCAGGGTCCACTCTCTCCATTAACTCCGTCTCTCTCCCATTTACTCTCTCTCCTCCCCTCCGTTTCTCCCCCTCTTCTCTCTCCACTTCTCTTTTCTTTTTTCTGCCATGGCTTGAGCTCGAGTCGGCTCATGGCCACTTCAGAACTGATGCCGGATCAACGCGAACTCTCTCCGTTTTTCTTGCGTCTGCCATGGCTCGAGCTCGAGTCGGCTCATGGCCACTTCAGAACCGATGCCGGATCAACGCGAACTCTCTCCGTTTTTCTTGCGTCTGCCATGGCTCGAGCTCGAGTCGGCTCATGGCCGCTTCAGAACCGATTCCGGATCAACGCGAACTCTCTCCATCTCCGAATTGGAACCACCAAAAGATCCATCGCGAGAGCTCCTCCTGCCACTCCTCTTCTCATCCTTCCTCGACCTCCTCCGCTCCTTCTCTCTATCCACACGTCCTCTCTCCTTCTTCCTACCGCTACTGCTGCTACCGCCGCTGCTCCTCTCTCTCCGCCTATGCTTCTCCCTCCTAGAACTGCTCCACTCCTTCCGTCACCGGTGCCGCCGCCGCTAGGAGGATTCCTCCAAGGCATCAGAGTCCGACGAGGACGGCGACGGCGACGGTGATTCCAACTCTGTGTCCGTCTCCAAGTCCGATCGCCGCGACAACCAGCAAGTTGGCCACAGTGGCCGCCACTGCCTTGACGATCGTCTTGCTTAAGGAAGATGACGAGTCCGGCGGCGGCGCTTGGAGCGAGCTTATTACGGAAGGAGGAGAGTCGGTGACGATGGTGGCGGTTGCAGAAAAGAGAAGTAGAGAGAAAAGAGGGAGATAGAGGGTCGCGGGCAGGGGCAGAAGACGTCGTGGGCAGCTGCTCGGACAAACGAGACAGCGACCTGGTCGTCGTTGGCATCGTTGGTGGCAGAACAACAGCAGCATCGTCGATGGTGGAACAGAATTAGCGACGCTGGTGACGGAACGGCAAGAATGTTGAGGGAGGCGGATCGATTGCAAGAGGGAAGGCAGTGACAAGTTGCAAACGTTGGGTCAAATCCGTAGTGGCGAGCAAGGGTGCTGCGGCGCTCGGGGCAACGGCGGCGGTGGCGTGCCGGGAAAAACAACGGTGTCAAGAGCAGCTCATCGAGGCGGTGGGAAACAGCGGCGTCGGGAGTGGGGGATACTCGGTCGAAGATGACCGAAGAAGAAGACTTCCTCGCTTCTTTCCCACCCCCCCTCCTCTCTCTCTCTCTCTCTCTCTCTCTCTCTCTCTCTCTCTCTGCTTTTCTTGTCTTTTCCTTGCGTGTGTCAGACTAACAAGGGAAATTTTCTCGCAAAAAGAGAAGTAAGAGAGAAGATGGAAAGAGAGGTGTGGGCGGAAACGGAGGGGAGGAGACGGAGAGTTAACGGAGAAGTGGGCGCTGACAGGTGGGCCCAAATTTGCCAGGTGTCGATTTTTGTATGGTGATACATTTAGCCTACGTGGAGGGTTAAACCCACCCAATATTTTCTCAATTTTAAGGGGCTGCGCGAATATCTCTTGCCATATGGCTTTGATAGGACAGGCACCGTCTCTGAAGAGGCGGGATCCGCTGGCGGGGGCCTTTGAAGATCATGACCAGCTTGTACTAATGTCAATGGTACAACACGATGATTCATGGGCAAGGCCTTTTTCTGACCTACGTTCTCCCAGTAGTTTTCTTTTCAAGTTCTTACCACTAAACCCGCACCTCTCACTGCACAAACCAATGGCAGCGGGGCGGGTTTGGGGCCACTAGAAATCCAAACTCGACGAGTACCGAATACACATCCAATGTCAAACCCAAAGGACAACTTTTTGAACGAAGTTCTAATGACATCCGAGTGAAGTACATGAGAACCTTAAACATCATAGGAATCTACATGATTGGATATCAGATTTCACTAGTTACTTTAGTTGCGCTTTGTGCAAGTATGTCTATTTGCTGTTCTCTAAATAGGCTATAAACCAATAATAGGAGATGTGATGTAAGAGATAAGATGCGATTGATTTAATTGTATGTTGTCATCTGGAAGAATATCAATATTTGGCGAAATGACTGTTTCCTAAGTACACAGAACATGAATGGAAAACAAAATGATTTTTAGAATACGATAATGAAAGCTATACTTGAAATAAGTCAATTAAAAAAGTGAAATTTTTTTTTTTTATAAAATGCAAATGCTCTATGATTTTAAATAATCTATAATTTAATCATTTTTTACTTAAACATTACATGGTAACTCTGAGAAAAAAAAATCAATTTTTTTTGGTGATATTAAAGTAACAAGAGTTATTTATATGTTTAATTTACTCATTATAAGAAAAATAAATCTAGTAGATCTTATTATGATTAGCTATACGTTTAGTGAAATTCATAATTTCTCAAATCAAAAGAGTTAATTTGTTCACTATAATTTTTTAACACGCTATATTAGATTACTCAAATAAATCAAGTATGCTTTAATCAACAACAATATATTCATATAACATGTAGCTACAAAGTGGAACTTATTGAATTAATCGCATGAACTATACTTAAATTATAACCAAATGTAAATTTTGTACTTGGCCTTCGATGAATACATATTTTAATCACTTCTTACAGGTTTAAGCTTGATAATAGATGAAAATCTTGATATACTCTCCTTTAATCGATCAACCGCTTGAGTCGACCTATTCACTGTTGTAATGAGAAACGCAAGTATTTGCATATTTGCAATATACTATGTCGCAGTTATGAGATACCATAATGTAATTATAACATCATTTTGTGCTATAAATCTTGTTATAAGTTCATAACAAGCCAAAAACAAAGGCAGTCTTAGACTCAACCAAGGTTGTTACTTGTTAGGATTGGATCGATGAAGGTGTCTAAGAGGACTGAATTGTAACATCCTAAAAATTACACCAACAATGTGAAAAAAAATCTTTGGATAGTCGTATGGAATTTATTAGGTATGAACAATGTATGTAGTTGAAACTTCAAAATAGCGTGAATTTAAAGTTATGCCATCTTTCTACTGTATATACCAGGAAATTGACTTTTCTATTACCTAAATATAAGTATATACTACATAGCAAGACAAACTTATTTCAAGGTTGAAGTATGAAAAAATATGATCAAAAATATGATCAATGGGACCAATAGGATTGTATCGATCCTATGTTCCCTTTTCTTGTTAGTTTTGGATCAAGACCATGTAAAGATCCTAGCAATTTAAGATCCTACTTAAGATCCAAATCTTTTCTTAAGTTTTTAAACAAAGATCCTTTCGACAAAAAAGAAAAAAAAAAAAAAAGGATGCTACTTATGCAATTCCGTTACTTCACTTTGGAAGATATGGCTCGGTTTTGTTTTGCACGCATAACGGTGAGTACTGAAATGATTTTATTGATTAGTCATACCATAGGCCCAAGTCGTACATACAATTGCTTCCATTGATGTCCTATCGTGAAAAGTTTTTTCAAGCTAGGATGACGGGAATGGCAAGAGAGTGCATCACGAAGGTAAATTTTCATGGATTGCGAACATATTTCTACTCTTAAGCCCTATATCACTTGAGGTTTCGTTACCGGGTCCTTGGCTACAGGTTGCGAGGAAAAATGGGGGAAGGCCTTATGCAATTTTCTATTGAAAAGTGGCTTCTAGCGCATTAGCGGTGATGGGAAACAACCGTGTGCTCAATGTTCAGTGTGTAACAATCATTCTAAAAGCTTAAGTCTTGTTGGTCTATGAATATGTGGTTTTATGTTTAATTATTTTAATACTTCCTCCCGTGCTTAGTGTGGTTTTTTAGTCAAATTTTGAACTTATAACTCTAACATCATGTGAAATTTTGTGAGTTACTGACTGTTTCAAAAATATAAATTATTAGATGAAAGCGTAATTTTATAATTAATTAGTCTAACACAATGCTTGTACTGGCGTTGGCATGAGAATTTTGTAGAATACTCGATTGAGCTGAGTCGAGGGGCGTTCATACACAAAATCAGGACCACAAAGTTCCCTCGAGCTGTTTGGTGATTGGATCCTGCCTAATAGTCATCCTCCCAATTTTTTCCCTCTTGTACATTTTATTCAACGCGCTGTACCAAAAGCTCCTGAAACCTTGTTGTGGTTTGGCAGGAGCAGAGGACCTTGATTTGTCTAGATGATCTTGGTACTGTTCTTCTCAAGGAGGACATGCAAAAGATGTTCGTCTTTGAGAATTTGTCCTTAATTCTTTAAAATTAAAGAGATCATCACATAAGTAGTTCATGAACTTTGACCTAATATTTAATATTGTCCTTGAACTTTTAATTTGTTTAGTGTAGTCTCTGAATTTTTAACCTAATGTGTAATGTCATCCCTAAACTTTTGGTATAGGTTTAATTTAATCATTGGATTGTATACTATTCTCGAATTTGAATTAATGAAAGGATAATGCAGTCTAGAGACTTAAGACTTTTAAATAAATTAAAAATTTTGGGATGACATTGCACATAGAGTTAAAATTTAGGGACCTCACCGAAGGAATGGCTGTATCATTTATCCAAATTTATATGGCGAGCTTCTTTCTTAGAACAACCTACTGCTGTTGACTGAATTTCTAGCAAGAGAATTCGCGCTGGTGCTTCAGTAAAGCTGTTTAGACCCTTGCTGGAAGAGTTGGTGTATGGTATGCAAGGCCTCAAAGTTGTTGAAAAGAAAATGGTTTGAAATGTTGTGAATCGGGTAACCAAGGCTCATTTTCCACCAAAAAAAACAAAAAAAAAAGAGAGAGAGAACTTACATCATAAATGTATTTGTGAAAATAATAAATGAAAATAAAAATATTCAATATGTTATAGTGATTACTCCAATACGTGCTACAGGTAAAAGTTTCTTTGCTAAAAAAATAAACTTAAATTGTTAAGTGAGACATTCATAAATATTTAAAGATATATAATACATTAAAATTTTTGAAAATTGTCACAAAAATAAAATTGAGTTATAAAACTTTCACAAAAATGTAAATCAAGTTCGTAAATTTATCAAACTTATACAATCAAGTTATTTCGTTAACTTTGCCAACTTATTTAATGAAAAATGGCAAGGTGACATTTTTTATTCGTTTGTCTCTCCTACGTGGCGGCAATCAATTTAACTAATGCAATACGTTTACTCGTAAAACCAAAACGACCTCCTTTTGACCCATATCCTAGTCGAAATAGGAAAGTATCAGCAGTTGAATTAAAGAGGACTGGGTTTTTGAACTTGGGAATTACCCTATTTAGAACTTTCTTTCGAAGCAACGAAACATGCACGGAGCAACGCACATGGAGCTTGTTACGCATGGCAGATCAAAGGGCAAAATCCTATAGATTAAATCCTAACAAAATTTCAGCATTATTAAATTATACCTTCATCTAATGACTTAAGTTTTTAGAAATGGTGGTCTCACAAAATCTCTCGCTCACATGTGGCATCGATTCGCATTGACTTGTACGGAAAAGATTCAAGCGGACATTCACGCCGAAATTTTCTGGCGCTTCCACTTGGGCTTCCACCGGAGGAGACGACGCTCTGCCAGCGTCCCCCGGAGCCTGAATGTCGACGGCGGCGCTGGTGTCTCCACGGCCCAACGAAGGCTGGTGGTGCTCCGCAAAGGCCTTCTTCCAGACCTCACGAGCATTCGATCGGTCCGTCATCAACTCGTCGTGCTTCTGTTGCAACCGGCTCAAAACAAGCGGCAGCGCGCGCTCTGGGTCCTCCCTCAAGTGCTCCACCATCTCGGCCCCTCGGTAGTCGTACATTGTCTTGATGAACCTCAGCTCTCCAGGCGTCAAGCGACAGCCGTCGCGGCGCCCGGCCGCCAGATGTTTCCCGATGCGGGACATCGCCGATTGAGCGATGCTGATCGTCACGTCCCAGTTGCACATTTCGTCCTCGTATTGGAACAGGACGCGCTCGTGAGCGTTCTTGACCGGCACTCGGAAAGAACCCCTCGGCCTTTCTCTTTTTATCTCGCCAGTGTTCAGAACCGCGAGTTCGTTCCCCAACCTGCCAAACGCCTCGCGACCGGCGGAGCCACCGGCGCCGTCTATAGGAGCGGAACCTTCCGACTGAAGTTCCACAAACTCCGCCATCAAATCTTGATGGTCCGCAAAGAGATCGCGCAGCTTCCCGAGAACCCACTCCTCGCCCTTCTCCTCGCACAGAATGCAGGTCTCGCAGAACGCTGCGAACACATCTTGGCGGCGCGGGAACCGGATCTTCACCTTGTTGCCGAAATCCACGAGCCGACGGAGACGACGCTCTCTGGCCACGGCCGGCAAGGCGGTGCGCTTTCTTCGAGGGATCGGCACGGGACTGCTCATCTTCTTCTGCTTCTCAAGGGTTTCTCAGAAGGGAAGGGGATGATGGATGATGATATCAGGCAAGAACTGAGGACGAAACCTTGGTTCTTGTAGTCTTGTAGCGGGAACTGGGCGGTGCTCTTCAACTTAACTGCGGAGACTTTTCCTATATAAGAACTCTGTCCAGCTTGGCAGTGAGAAAAATCTATCTCAAGATCTCCGCTTATGAATTTTGCTCCAAAATTCAAATAAACATTTCAAGAATTAGGTTAAAATAATCTATAGCTTTACATGTTCTCCGAGTATTAGTCAAGGTTTCGCTTTTTGAAAAATTATATAAAAATTAAAATGGGAAATGTCTAAGAATAATGAAACTTCGTATCAGTCAAAATTCTCAAAAAAAAAAAAAAAAAACAGAACAAAAGAATTATAATACTGACTATGCTATTTTCTTATGTCTCTTAGGAGACTTACCGATATTTAGTTATTAGTGGTCCCTTGTTATGTGATCTCTAATTGGAGACACCTTTGTTTTGACCGTTGACAAAATAGATTCGGTTTCCATGATACCTAACTAGGCTTCGTGAGCATCTCTACAATTTGCAATCCTTTGTTAGGTTTGTAGTTTAAGAAAATCATGAGTCCATTTGACTGTAAGACAAACAAGATCAATAATTATAAATTCAGATTCATCGAATAATTATTAAAAAAAAAAGTCCTAAATAAATTGTACAAATTTCAATTCGATCCTAAATTTTATTAATCTAATTAATTCAATCCTATACATAACTATTTGTAAGTGTATTGATAGGAATTCGTTGATGTTGATTAGTTTTAACTATTTTTGGTCGGTATATGTGGGATTAAGTTATTTAAGAAAAATATTATTCTTTGAGGCTTTCCTCCCTATCCCAAGAGAACAATATGAGCCTAGACAGTTTTTTTTTTTTTTTTAAATTTTTATCTTAGAGATATTTTCACACGGCCCCATTAAACTAAAAAGGAAAAGAAAAAGGTCTCCAAGTAAGAAACGAACTCCATATATTAATAAAATGCTGGTTTCTCCCAAAACGTCTACATCAACGATTTTCGATAAATATTAATTAGATGAATTTAATTGGCAAAATGCAAAAAATATTTTATGTTAAATTGACATAATTCTTGTATTTTTGTGGTCCAAAGAGGTTATATTATATTGGGTAATTCTCAAGTATGAAAACCTTGTCCTTTTTGATGTGGCCGTAGTTATGCGGCTTATCCGCGTTTTGTGCCTTGTTGACTTCCATTTTCTTCTTCCTTCGGCATCCTTCCACTCATTATGCCTTTGTTCATTATGAGTATTTGTTTTGGTGCCGTTTTTGTTGTAGATATTTAGGGCGCGCATGGTAAAATTTCCGTTTCTCAATTTCTCTATTTCTCTGTTCCCGGGAACAGGTTTGGAATAGAAACCCGTTTGGTAATGCAAATTGATTTCTCTATTTCTGAAACAGATTGCTGTTTCAGAAATTGTTTTTGGTGAGAAATGAGAAGCTAAAAATTTTAGCTTCTCTATTTCCCGAAGTAGAAATAGAAATTGTTTCTATCCATCCCCTTCTACCTTCAGAAAATATCGATTCTTCTCCCCTCACTCCCGTAGCTTTCCCATTCCTTCTCCTCACCTCAACCCAGAAACCCTAACGACTCCGAAGCTGTTCATCCTCACCGTCACCGCTCATCTCGCCGTCGCCGTCGCCCTCGCCGCTCATTTCCACCGGCCAATTTGCTCCGATCGTCCCGTTCGACCCGCCTCGTCCGTCCGTGTCCCCAGTCGTGCTCTAGTCGCCATCGCCCAGTAGCCGTCGTCGTCGCCCAACTTCGCAGCCGTCGCCGTCGCCCATCTCCGTCGCCGTCGCTCAACTCCGCTTGCCGCGCCCATCTCCGGTCGTCGCCCATCTTCGTCGGCGGATCCGGTCCGCCCAACTCCACAAAGCTAAGACGGCGTGTCGTTTCGTTCCCTTCTCCTTCACCTCGGCAATCTCCGTACCAGCGTTGAATCCATTTTCCATCCTCCATAGCGAGAAGGCGAAAAGGCAAATGGTGAGCGACGAAGAAGAAGAGAGAGTTCTGGAGGTTCAGCTGGAGCTCCAATTGCAGGAGCAGAGGGACTCCCTTTCTTCGCTCAAGGAAGCCCTTGCCTCCGACCCTGCCAACACCGAGATCCTTGCGGTGCGTGCGCTTCTTCTCTCCTCCCTCGTTCGTCTTCTTGGTTTTGGTTTTTATTTCCTTTCTGGGCACCGCTTTTGGCCCTTGGAAATTGATGTATTCTGGGTTTTTGAGAGCTTTCTTGATCTGGGTTTGGTTGTTCTTTGGGGAATATGCATCTTGGGGAGTTGCTTGTTATCTGGGCCTGTTTGTTTTGTGTACTCTATTGCTTTGCTTGTGATGTTTGATTGGTGCTGAGGTCAGTGGAAGCCCCCAAGTTACGATTCTGATCATTTTTCGATGAGTGCTTGATAAACCCAAGAGCAATCTGGAGAGGTTTCATTACGTCAGAGGTACTGTCGTGTTGGGCATAATTATGATCAGCTTATCTCTAGCTGCGGGTTACGGAGGGAGTATGCATTTTGAGTTATGTCTATATTGGATAAAGATACTCGGTGGCTCTAGTTTCGTGTGTTGCATCAGTGAATCCTGCGTTAGCAGTCGATGCTTTAAGATGAACTCTATTTGCATGATGAAGTCAATACATGTGTGTAAGGTCCTCATCCATGGAAGGAGGGTGCTGGTGGTATTTATTTATTTATTTTTCCTTTGGGTTCCAATATACTCTACTTTCGCAGGTTCATGAAGAGCTGGTTTCTGCAATAAGAGATGTGGAGGAAGGGCTTTTTCACCTTAAGCATGCACGTTTGTTACGGGAAGTTGATTCAGTGGTACAGAAGTCAGATTCTGTTGTTGAGGATGTTAAGGTGGAGTCTTTGGATCCAAATGATGTTGAAGCTGAGCCTCTAGAGGAGCAAAGGTACTCCATCGGGTCAAAATGTCGATTTCGCCACGGCGATGGTCACCGGTATAATGGTCGATAGTTGGATTGGAGGGCTCACAGTTGGCCAAAATCTCTTTCCTCATGCCGACAACCGAAAATATGCTGGTCAGTGCAGCTTTCTTTCTTTTCTCCCCCATTACTATAAGCATAGGCTTATGTATTATGTTCCTTTCAGGACAACTGAAGAAAATACGATAAGTAGTTCATGTCACTATTTAAGTCCTTCATTGAGATCCTGATAGTAAAGCTGGTGTATGGAGAGAAGCTGAGCTTGAAGACTGTATACAATTTTGTTGTGGTGCTGCTACTTGATAGGTACGGATCATTAAGGAGTTAATTCCTAACTTGCAAGGTGTGCTATTGAGCTTTTGGCTAAAACAAAGGAAGTGTATTACTGAGTTATAGTGTCTTGATTTGCTTTTTGATATGATCCTACTTTGCCAAAAAATTATAATGAAAACAGTAGCACTAGTTACTTGCTTTGAGTTTTGTCTAATACATCCTAACACTCTTTAAATTGACCAGAAATGTGGATGTGAAGTAATCAGTCCTACTTTGAAGTAATACATCTTGAATGAGGAGAATAAATACATTAACTATTTGCATATTAGCATTTGAAACTACCAAATCTTTTATAGTTTGCATATTAGCATTTTTTATACTAATTACTAGATTTTATTTACATTAATTGCTAATGTTTTGAAGTTCTTAACTACTATATCGAATTACCAATATAAATTAAAGTGATTTACCAACTTTTATCAAATTAAATTACCATAACAAGCATCAAGAAAAGTGAGATAAAAGGATGGGGACAACATGATTCATAGAAATAGAAATTTTTTTCTGTTATCAAACGGATTTCTGTTTTAGAAATAGAAATTTTGAGTCGTTATTAAACGGGTTTCTTTGTTCAGAAACTTGTCCGGGGAATAGAAATTGAGAAATTGATTTCTGACCAGAAATCAATTTCTGTTACAGAAATTTTACCATGCACGCCCTTATTAGCTTAATATGATTACCTTTTACCAAAAAAAAAAAAAAAATCTTTGTCCTTACGAGAAAAAGAATTCAATCTGAAAAAACAAAAAAAAACGAGCCACGGGCCCTTGCTGGTGGCCGCTGCTGCCGCCGCCGTGCAATGCCGGAAAGGGCCCGCGGAGGTCGCCGTAGTCTCGCCGGCGTCCGGCGACCGTTGCTAGCTTCGGGCGAGGCTGACGCAGCTCAACATCTTTCCTCCTGCGTCCATTCCGAACCCGTCCAAAGGTCGCCAATGGCGGTTCGAGTGGGAAGAAGCGGAAGCGCAGGGCGAAAAAAAGCTTCTCGTTTTCAAGCGTCGCCAGGCCGAGTCATTCGTTCAGTTTCACACGCGCCGCCTCTGCATTCGCGAGTGGCGGGGGAGGAGGATATGTGCCGAACGGCGAGCATCCCCCTCAACGTCCTCAAACGGCTTTCTCGATGTAAAGCTGGTCATGGCGTCTCGGGCCTGGAGCTGATCATGCTGGCAGGAAGTTGGTGAAACGAAGGAAGGGGAGACTGTGGGATCCACACAGATCGCTCGTTTCGTCAACTTGAGTGCGAAGGGCGTGGGGAACAAGTAATGACTAGTCAACTCTATAACAGTAGTAATTTCGTCCAGGGCTATAGCTCAGCTTTGCTCGCTTCTCTCTGCGGTCTTGGCAATCTCTGTAATTCTGTAAGTCTTCTCGTCACACATTTCAATCCGCTTTTCGTCCTGTTACAACTTGAATTTTGATCTTTCGATCTGATGCATGTAAACCCCAAATAACTGTCAACTTTGTGTTCCTGCCTAGGTTTTGAGATTTCGAGATGAGGTAATTTCCTTCGCGCTTAGTTTTCTTGGTAGGAGGTGGCGGCCGCAGGGATATGAATTTTGATGCTTGTCATTTGTTAACGCCATCTTTCTTGTTCATCTAGAGTTCGTAAATTTCCGGGTTTGACTTCGAGCGTTGTGTTCTTGCCTATTGTTTGAGCAGCTTCTGACGTGTTTGAAGTGCAGTACATTCTTGGTGAATTTGAAGGGCCCGCGCGAATATCTCTTGCCATATGGCTTCCATAGGACAGGCGCCATCTCTGAAGAGGCGGGATCCGCCGGCCAGGAGAGAAGGCGACCAGCCAATCGTGACTACTCTCGGCGTTGGCAATGAAGTGGGTCGGTCCTGTGTGTACATGTCTTCAAAAGGAAAGACTATTGGTACTGCTTCTTTCTGGGTTTTCATGAGTTCTTTCGGGTTTAGAGTTTTAGCAGAAATGGGTTGGTTTCTCTCGTGATCTCCTCGTAATTATTGTCTGTGGGTGACAGTCATTGTGGAATTCATCCCGCTTACTCTAGCATGACCGCTCTTTCGTACTTCGATGAGATCGACCCTTCGACAATTGATGTCCTCCTAATTACTCAGTATGTATAATCTGCCTTACCTATTATCATTGACTTGCTTTTGATGAGGAAGGCCACTCATTCCATTATGTGCAGTTGCCTTTCCTAGTGTTTGCTCTTGATTTGCTTCAGGAAAGATTCTTTCTTCCTACGACTTGCCAAAGGAATTCGTCATCGCCCCTTATTCTCGGATCCCTTTCTAGTTGGATCCATTGGGCTGTTATCAAATTATCAGCACCTGCGTAAAGTTTAGGATGGGCTTCTTACTAGCTTGTGTCATTGCTGATTTATATTTCTACCCTTCACTTTGATATTTAGCTTCCACAGTAAAGGTCTCTAGTCTTTATCAGTTGATGTTGACTCCTTGCAGCTTCCACTTGGATCATGCAGCTTCCTTACCATACTTTCTGGAAAAGGTTTGCAGCTACATTAGAGTGAAAACATACTTTTAATTATTGAATCTTACTTTAATACCGATGAACCGACATGCCCTCATTTTTCCAGACTACATTTAAAGGTCGTGTCTTCATGACTCATGCTACAAAAGCTATATACAAGCTACTTTTGTCAGATTATGTAAAAGTGAGCAAGGTCTCAGTTGAAGATATGCTTTTTGATGAACAGGATATATCCCGTTCAATGGATAAGATTGAGGTATTCCTTCATTTGTTGAGTCCATTCTTCATGTCACACAAATTTGCTTGCTAATGTCTGCCTTGGGGGAATGCTCCTTGGTGACCAACTTATTGAATTTTACTGATTCTAGAAGGGATGATATCACTGATGAAGAATCAGAATAATCTTGGTTTTCATACAGTCATGGATGGATTGCTTGTGGATACCATTTACATGTCAGAAGTATGTGCAGGCTTTAGCTGTACCTCCGGCTTAGTAGGATGCAATTGTTTTGTCTTTAAGTGAATTGCAGATGATCCATATGCTTAGAACTCATCATTCCATTCTACAGGATTTTGTCCTAGGATGATCACTCGATGTTGTCTAGTCTATGAGACAATAGCAATTAACTTCTCATGGATATGTTGGCTTGTGTTTCATGTGACAGTGTCTTCCAATGGAATGTTAATTAATTATTGTAAATGAACTGGCAATCATCTTACTTTTGCTGTTCTTCAAAATTCCTTGTATGCATAATATCTAAATTAACGATCCCAATGTGTGTATATCATGTTACCTAATTTTAATTGTAGGTAATTGATTTCCACCAAACGGTTGAAGTGAATGGTATTAGATTTTGGTGCTATACTGCTGGCCACGTTCTCGGTGCTGCAATGTTCATGGTCGATATTGCTGGTGTACGAGTCCTTTATACTGGTGATTATTCCTTCGAAGAAGATAGGCATCTCCGAGCTGCAGAGATTCCACAGTTCTCACCTGATATCTGCATAATTGAGTCCACTTTTGGAGTGCAGCTTCATCAACCTCGTCATATTCGGGAGAAACGCTTTACTGATGTTATCCATTCTACTGTTTCTCAAGGAGGTAGAGTCCTTATTCCAGCATTTGCTCTTGGTCGTGCTCAAGAACTTCTATTGATCCTTGATGAGTTCTGGTCCAACCACCCTGAGCTCCATAATATTCCTATATATTATGCTTCCCCACTTGCAAAGAAGTGTATGGCAGTTTATCAAACATATATCAACTCCATGAATGAGAGGATCCGTAGCCAATTTGCAACCTCAAATCCTTTTGACTTTAAGCATATTTCACCACTAAAGAGTATTGAGAATTTTAATGACGTCGGTCCATCAGTTGTTATGGCTAGTCCTGGCGGGCTTCAAAGTGGGTTATCGCGTCAACTATTTGACATGTGGTGCTCTGACAAGAAAAATTCTTGTGTTATTCCTGGATATGTTGTGGAAGGGACACTGGCGAAGACCATCATCAATGAACCGAAGGAAGTCACTCTGATGAATGGTCTCACTGCTCCTCTTAACATGCAAGTTCATTATATTTCCTTTGCTGCCCATGCTGATTTTGCTCAGACAAGTGCATTTTTGGATGAGATAATGCCTCCAAACATTGTTCTTGTTCATGGAGAAGCAAATGAGATGGGAAGGCTCAAACAGAAGCTCATGACTTAGTTTGCTGATCGCAACACCAAAATCATCACGTCAAAGAATTGTCAATCAGTTGAAATGTACTTCAATTCACACAAAAAATGGCAAAAACTATTGGGAGGCTGGCTGAGAAGACCCCAGAAGTGGGTGAGACTGTAAGTGGCCTTCTGGTAAAGAAAGGCTTCACTTATCAAATTATGGCACCTGAAGATCTTCACGATTTTTTCTCAGTTGTCCACACCAACCATTAATCAGAGGATCACGATTCCTTATACAGGTGCATTTGGTGTGATAAGCCACCGGTTGAAGCAGATATATGAAAGTGTGGAATCTTCGGTAGATGATGAATCTGGTATTCCCATGTTACGCGTGCATGATCAGTAACAGTGAAGCACGAATCTGAGAAACATATTTCAGTGCACTGGACATCGGATCCTATAAGTGACATGGTCTCGGATTCTGTTGTCGCTCTTGTCTTGAACATAAGCCGCGAGATTCCCAAGGTTGTGGTTGAAACGGAGGCCACGAAAACTGAAGAAGAAAGTGAGAAAAGGGTAGAGAAGATCATTCATGCACTTCTAGTTTCTCTCTTTGGGGATGTGAAGTTTGGAGAGGATGGGAAGCTGGTGATAAATGTGGATGGGAATGTAGCGCATCTGGACAAGCAGAGCGGGGATGTGGAGAGTGAAAATGAAGGCCTTAAGGAAAGAGTAAGTACTGCATTTCGGCGAATCCAGAGTGCTGTAAAACCAGTACCTCTGTCGTCTACTTAGGTAGCTTTCGTGTTTCAGATCATTTTCTAACTATATTGTAGCATCAGCTCGTGGAATGTATATCCTCAACTCACAATCTAAGTTCAGCTCATGTTTTAAGCATCTAAAGTTGGATCTCAGCTCTCAGAAAAATTTCCAACAGTTGCAATTGAATTATTTAGCTACTCTTACTTTTACGTATTTAATTTTGATGTCCGAAGGCTGGCAAGGCTCGATTGTCACCTTGCAGGTAAGACTTTGCCATTTCTTTTCCTAGTGCAATTTTTCCAATTCATGCGAGCAGGCTAGTGAAGACAACCCATGCTACATGAGAAGATCCATCCGTGCAGTAATGCTGTAACTTTGTGACGTCTAGTTTTCTTGTACCAAAACGCAGACTTTGTCATGGTTACTCATGTGACGAATTGGAATTGATGAGCGGTTGAGTAAACAGTTTGTGCTTGGATCATGCTTATTTAGGATGTCAAGTGGGGCTATATGTTTCTTTTTAGCCCGAGTTCGGGTTTGTCTCGCTGATCTGTACCATTTTGATTACAATTCTCTCAATTAAACCAGACAATGTTGTATCAATATATCCCAAATCCTCGGCAGGTTTGAAAGGATTTGGAAATTACAAGATCTCAAACAATGGAGTATCAATATACCCCTTTCCAGAGAGGATCCAAATCTCATCACACTACCCCCACCTCGCCCCCTTCTGGTCTCTCTCTCTCTTGCAGAAGGAAAGTGATTGAAGTTAGAACCTTGATCACATTTCTGATGGGGATAGAACATTGTTTTAAGGAACAAATATACGTATCTTACATTGATACTCTTGCTAGAAATCAGGTTGCTATTATTGTTCTTAAGATTTGATCACAAAAGTTTCATGAATCAGGCCTGTAAAAGATCATGACCAGCTTGTACCAATGTCAATGAGACAACACAATGATTAATTCGTAAGGCCTTTCTCCGACCCACGTTCTCCACTAGTTTTCTTTTAAGTTCTTGGCACTAAACCCACACCTCTTACTGGGCTGATCAAGGGTAGTAGGGCGGGTTCGGGACTACTAGAAATCCAAACTCGACAAAAACCGAATACACAATCGATTCGAACCCAAAGGATAACTTTTTGAATAAAGTTCTAAAGACATCCCGATGAAGTACATGAGTAGGAACTGGCACGATTGGAGATTAGATTTCACTAGTTACTTAGCCCATGCTTTGTGCAAGCATGTCTACTTGCATATTTCTAAATAGGCATTAAGCCAATAATATGTGATGCGGTGTAAGGGATAAGATGAGACTTGTTTAATGATTATATACAGTTTTATGGAAGAATATTATGCTTTATGAAGGCGTAAGATTAATATTTGGCAAAAAGGCCGTTTCCTAAGTACACAGAACATGACTAGAAAAAAAAAAGATTTCTAGCGGACAATGATAGAAGCTTCATTTGAAATTAAAAATACGGGTCTTCCAAGGTTGTCGGGATGCGATCTGAGTTAGGATCGATGAAGGTGTCTAAACGGAGTGGATAGTACTTTAGGAAGCACACCACCTATGCAAAAATCCTAGATCGCCAACCTTCGGCGAGGACTAGGCAAGGGTCCGACACCAAATCTAGCAGGGGAGCCTCACCTAGTACTTGCCAAAGGCAAGTGAGGGTGGGCCTCGCCTATGGCTAGGGAGGACGTCCTGGCCCTTGCCCTCGCTGGCCATCTTGGAGATCGGTGACTCTGAGGAAAATAAGAAAAAAAAAAGGAAAAAAAAAAAGAATAGAAGAAAAAGAGAAGAAAAAAAGAAAACAAATATTAATAAAAAATTAGAAAACAAATATTAATTTTTTTTTAAATGTTCATGCCAGTGTCATCCTACCACCTAAGGTGGCCGACGTCCACGTTAGCGATTTTTGGCTTAGATCGGTTGAATGAACCAAATTGAAAATAATATGAAAATGTTTATGACTAAATTAGTCAAATTGAAATATGACTAAATTAATAATAATGTAAAATTGTTCACGACTTTTTTTATACTTTTCCCTCTGGAAGGGATGGCTCGGTTTCATTTTGCATGCACAATGGCGAGTATTGAAATAATTCTATCGAATTGGTCATGTCGTATTGGCCCAAGTCATACATACAGCTGCTTCCGTGGATGATTTTAGTACTGTGGAAAGTTTTTTTCCGGGCTAGGACGGCGGGGATGGCGTAGGGTGCAATACTCAGGAGAGACTCCAGCATGATTTTCATTGCAAAGTCCTTCGGCCTGATGCGATGTCCTATTGAAAAGAGGATTCTTGTGCATTAGCAGCGATGGGAATAACCGCGTGCTCGATGCTCGGCGCGTGACGGCATTTTTGGCTTCGCTTACATAGGCGTTAGTCGCAAGAGCTGCGCGGATTGCCTGATCGGGTCGAGTCAATCAAGGGGCGTTTGTACACAAAATCGAGATTGCGAAAAAGTTCTCTCGCGCTGGTTTGGTGATTAGATTCTGCCTGATGATCATTCTACTTCCTCTTGAACTTTCTATTCCAGACGCTGCACCAGAAGTAGTTCCTGAAAACATTCTTGTGGCTAGGGTTGGCGTTTTTCTTGGGCAGAAAAGAGAATGAGGGGAAGAGACACAGAACATGGCCACTACCAACAGATGTTATACTAGTTATTTTTTATTTCTCTCGATTAATTTGGTTCTATTTTAGCAAGTCATCATTCTTATTCTGAAATGTTGTGAATTTGGGACGCAAGACTCATTTTCCGCCAAAAAAAGATAACCATAATTACAAATCTAATTATGGAAAGAACAAATGATAACAAAAATATTTAATAGGTTATAATAATAACAACACTGCGACATGCACTGCTTGTATAGATTTTGATGGCTCTTACGAAAATTTACATTGGTAAGGAAAATGTTCATTAAAATATAAATGGATAAATGCATCAAAAGTCATAAAAAGTTGCCAGGGAAGTACAGTTAGGTTTAGAACTTTCAAGAATTACAATCAAATTCTTAAACTTATTAACTTGGTACAGTTCTTTTAAATCTGTCAATTTATCTAATAAAATATATTGAGTTGGCATATTCATGTTAGTTTCTCTTTTCTACATAGCTAAAGCAAGATGTAAAAAACCAGAATGACATCATTTTGGCTCAAATGCTAGTTTTATTTTATTTTATATCAAATCTTACTTTAATTAGATATTTAAAAAAATGAAAATGATTAAAATTTATTGGAAAAAGAACCCAACCTAAAATAGAATACAGCCCCAGGGGATTAGTGTGACTGCTGTTTGCTCTTTTGTTTTTCCCCTGTTTTTCTATATTGTTGCGTGCATAGCAGAAGGCGAGGCCTATTTTGTTCAAGGCACATGAAGCCTTTTGTGCGAAGCTACTGATTTTAGGCCTTTCATGTTAATGATGGAGGGTGCTATTGCTGCAACAGAAGACCGAAAATCGGCGTCGCCTGGCGTTCCACCGTCGTTTGTGGAGCACGAGAGCCTAGGGCAAGCTCCTTTGTATAAGATAACACTCAAACTTCTCGTAAGATATGTTGAACAAAAAACCTCTGGTAAGCTCCTTTACATAAAATAACACTCAACTTCTCGAGATAAAAGTTGACAGGAGATGGAAGTTCGTTTCATATCTCTCAATTTCTAGGGTCGGTGATGGTCGCTGTATATCGACAATGCCCTGGCAACCCCTTGCCGGGCATATCTGGCGATGGCTATGGTAGCGACTAGCGAGCTGCCGAAGATCCTGTGCCTTTTTTCCCCCTTAAGCTTGGATTCTTTTTTGGTAAGTTTTAGTCTTTTTCGTTGTCTTAATCCAATGTAAGCAAGATTTAGAGAAGAAAACATTAAAAATGCCACACAGAAATATGATTAACAATATGACATGACATCATTTTCGTGACAAGTATGGTGACTTCTCATGCACTTATTCCAAGATTAGAATGACAATTTCAACAAAACAGTGGAATTAATGAAGTAGGAGTGGAATTCAGATTAAGTCAAAATGATTGATCATTTTCATTTACAACAGTAGAGGCGGGCAAGCTGGGCGGGGGTGTATCTTAGGGCTTGAGCTCAACTTCTCCTCCCTTGTACTCTGCATTCTTGGCAATAATCTCTGAAATTTCTGTAAGCTTCTCTCTCTCTCTCTCTCTCTCTGTGCACTTCAGTCTGCATTTTTCATGTTTGACTAGTACTATGTTTATGCCTGTTGTTTGACCATCTTCAGACATGTTTCTTGCTTCTTCTTCTCTTTTTCCCTCCACAGGGGCAGGGCGTTCCTGGTGAATTTGAACTTTTGAAGGGCTCTGCGGCGAGCTTTTCTCGCCGTACATGGCTTCGGTTGGGCAGGCGCCGTCTCTGAAGAGGCGGGATCCGCCGGCCGTGAGAGAAGGCGACCAACTGATCATCACTCCTCTTGGCGCTGGCAATGAAGTGGGTCGGTCCTGCGTGTACATGTCTTTCAAGGGAAAGACTGTCTTGGTACTGCTTCTTTTTCTTGGGTTTTCGTTGGGTTTTTCCCGGGTTTTAGAGGTTTAGCAGAAATGGGTTGGTTTCTCTTGTGATGTTTTCGTGATTATTGTATTTGGGTGGCAGTTTGATTGTGGAATTCATCCTGCTTACTCGGGCATGGCCGCTCTTCCGTACTTCGATGAGATCGACCCTTCGACAATCGATGTCCTCCTAATTACTCAGTAAGCGTTTTATCTACCTTCTCTGTATAATCATTGACTTGCCTTTGGCGGCCACAAGTTGTAAGAACTTGCCAAAGGAATTCATCCTTGCCCCTTCGTCTTGGATCAATTCCGAGTTCGATGCATTGGGCTGTTATTAAGTTATCAGCACCAATGTCTGTAGAGTTTAGGATGGGCTTCTCACATTATTGCTGATTTATACTTCCACCCCTCCCTCATGCATTTAGCTTCCACAGTAAAGGTCTCTGGTCTTTTACAAGTTGGTGTTGACTGCTTGCAGCTTCCACTTGGATCATGCAGCTTCCTTACCATACTTTTTGGAAAAGGTTTGTGGTTACGTTAGAGTGGAAAGGTATTTTGGTTATTGAATCTTACTTTAGTTCCGATGACCTGACATGCTCTCATTTTTCCAGACCACATTTAAAGGTCGTGTCTTCATGACTCATGCTACGAAGGCTATATACAAGCTACTTTTGTCAGATTATGTAAAAGTGAGCAAGGTCTCAGTTGAAGATATGCTTTTTGATGAACAGGATATATTCCGTTCAATGGATAAGATTGAGGTATTTCTCTCATTTGTTGAGCTCATTCTTCATGTCACACAAATTTGCTTGCTAATGTCTGCCTTGGGGAATGCTGCATGGTGACCAACTCATTGAATTTTACTGGTCCTAGAAGGGATGATGTCATTGATGAAGAAGCAGAATAATTCTTGCTTTGCATCCAGTCATGGATGGATTGCTTGTGTAGACTATTTACATGTCAGAAGCATGTGCAAGCTTTACCTTTACCTCAGGCTCAGTAGACTTCAATTGTTTTTTGTCTTTAGGTGCATTGCAGATTCTCTATATGCTTAGAATCTACCATTCCCCGAGTCTTACCTTTCAAAGAATCAAGTTCAGTATCAAGCTGAAATAGGTTTCGTCTCTTTTAAGATAAAGCACAGGATCCTTCTTTCATTGCAGCTATAGCCATCTCTGCTGCTTTTATGTCCGATATCGTTTATTTATCCACAGTTGTTTGAGAAGTTGGATAAACTAGCGATCTCAATTAATAAACTAGTTAACTCAGTACTTATGTGTCATACAGTATGCTATATATGCTGTATACTTATAGTGTCTATTCTAGAGGATTTTGTCCTAGGATGATCACTCGATGTTGTCTAGTCTATTGGACATGGCAAATAATTAATCATGGATATGTTGGGTTGTGTTTCATGTGAGAACAGGGTCTTCCAATGGAATGTTAATTATTCAATGTAAATGAACTGGCGAAATTGTTAATTTTTGTGCTATTCTTTGAAGTTCCATGCATGCATAACTTCTAAACCATTCATCCCAATGCATTTAAATCATGTTACCTACCTACTTTTACCTGTAGGTAATTGATTTCCACCAAACACTTGAAGTGAATGGGATTCGGTTTTGGTGCTATACTGCTGGCCATGTTCTCGGTGCTGCAATGTTCATGGTCGATATTGCTGGTGTACGAGTCCTTTATACAGGTGATTATTCCCGTGAAGAAGATAGGCATCTCCGAGCTGCAGAGATTCCTCAGTTCTCACCTGATATCTGCATAATTGAGTCCACTTATGGAGTGCAGCTTCATCAACCTCGTCATATTCGGGAGAAACGCTTCACTGATGTCATCCATTCTACTATTTCTCAAGGAGGTAGAGTCCTTATCCCTGCATTTGCTCTTGGTCGTGCTCAAGAACTTCTGTTGATCCTTGACGAGTACTGGTCCAACCACCCTGAGCTTCATAATATTCCTATATATTATGCTTCCCCTCTTGCGAAGAAGTGTATGGCTGTTTATCAAACATATATCAATTCCATGAATGAAAGGATCCGAAGCCAATTTGCGACATCAAATCCTTTTGACTTCAAGCATATCTCGCCGCTAAAGAGTATTGAGAGTTTTAATGATGTCGGTCCATCAGTCGTTATGGCTAGTCCTAGTGGGCTTCAAAGTGGGTTATCGCGTCAACTATTTGACATGTGGTGCTCTGACAAGAAAAATGCTTGTGTTATTCCTGGATATGTCGTGGAAGGGACACTGGCGAAGACCATCATCAATGAACCGAAGGAAGTCACTCTGATGAATGGTCTCACTGCTCCTCTTAACATGCAAGTTCATTATATTTCCTTCTCTGCCCATGCTGATTTTGCTCAGACAAGTGCATTTTTGGATGAGGTAATGCCTCCGAACATTGTTCTTGTACATGGAGAAGCAAATGAGATGGGAAGGCTGAAACAAAAGCTGGTAACTCAGTTTGCTGATCGCAACAACAAAATTATGACACCAAAGAATTGTCAATCAGTTGAATTGTACTTCAATTCAGAGAAAATGGCAAAAACTATTGGGAGGCTGGCTGAGAAGACCCCAGAAGTGGGTGAGACTGTTAGTGGCCTTCTAGTAAAGAAAGGCTTCACTTATCAAATAATGGCACCTGAAGATCTTCATGTTTTCTCTCAGTTATCCACAGCAAATATTAATCAGAGGATCACAATTCCCTACACAGGTGCATTTGGTGTGATAAGCCACCGGCTCAAGCAGATATATGGAAGTGTGGAATCTTCAGTAGACGAGGAATCTGGCATTCCCATGTTATGTGTGCATGACCGAGTAAAAGTGAAGCATGAATCTGATAAACATATTTCACTGCACTGGACATCAGATCCTATTAGTGACATGGTTTCAGATTCTGTTGTTGCTCTTGTCTTGAACATAAGCCGTGAGATTCCCAAGTTCGTAGTTGAAACAGAGGCTATGAAAACTGAAGAAGAAAGTGAGAAAAAGGCAGAGAAGGTCATTCATGCACTTCTAGTTTCTCTCTTTGGGGATGTGAAATTTGGTGAGAATGGGAAGCTGGTGATAAATGTTGATGGTAATGTAGCGCATCTGGACAAGCAGAGTGGGGACGTGGAGAGTGAAGATGATGGCCTTCGGGAAAGGGTGAGGACTGCATTTCAGCGAATCCAGAGTGCTGTAAAACCAATACCCCTGTCAGCTTCTTAGATAGCTTTGGTGTTTTCTGTAGCTATCTTTTTTCAGGTCATTTTCTAACCGTAGATTGTATCACCAACCTCATAGTACAGATCCTCAACTCACAATCTAAGTTCAGCTCAAGTTTTAAGCATCTAACAGCGGATCTCAGCTCTCGGAATGTGTTTTGACAGTGGCACTTGGATTACTTAGTTTTTGTACTTTCACGTAATCTAGTTTGGTGTTTGAAGGCTGGCAAAGCTTGATTGGCACCTTGCGGAAAAGATTTACCAATTCTTTTCGTAAAATATGATTTTTCTAGCTAATGTGAGCAGGCTTGTGAAGAACCAGACAGTCTGTAATGCCTTAGAAGATGCATCCATGTGGTAATGCTGTAGCTTGGTGATGTCTAGTTTTCATTCACCTGGGACGGCCAAAACACGGACTTTGTCATTGTTGTTCATGTGACATGTTGATGGGGAATTGATGAGTGGTTGAGTGAAGAGTTTGTGCTTGGATCATGCTTTGTTAAAATGTCGAGTGGGGCTACATATTTCTTTCTATCTGAGTTGTGGTTTGTCTCACTTATCTATGCCCTTTTTGCTTACATTTCTCCCAGTTCCACCAAACAATGGCGAGAATTTCCCCTTTCAAAGAGGATACAAATCTCATCACCACATTTGCCGTCTCTTCCCCTTCTAGGCTGTCTTTTAGAAGGGTAGTGACTGAAGTTTGAACCTTGATTTCATTTCTGAGAGGGCAAAAACATTGTTCAGGGGGAGCACTATGATTATCTCACATTTATGTTCTCAACTAGAAATCGGGTTGTGATTGTTTTTCTTAAGATTTGACCACATAGTATTATGAACTAGGCTTATCGAAATAATAATCAACTTGTACTAATGTCAATGATACAACACAATGATCAAAGGGTAATGGTTAAGGCTTTCTTCCCACCCAAGTTCTCCAATAGTAATCAATGGTAGTGGCATGAAGATTAATATGTGACGAGAAATACGTTTTAAAGTAATGTCTCTTAAGCACACAGAACATGAATTGAATAAAGTGATTGAAGCAACATTTGAAATAAGTCTATTTAAGAACTAGAAAATGAAATTAGATAAAGTACAACTGTTCTATGTTTTAAATAAGCTGTAATTTAATATTGTTTGACTTTAAACATTTTATTGTGCGTGGTAAGAAATAAATCAATTTTTTTTTTAAATTTTAAAGTAACAAGAGTTATTTATTTGGTTTAATTTCCTCATATTTAAAAGAAATATTGTATTAAATTGTGTTAAGAATTAGCAAATAATTTTGAAATTTGCACATTTCTCGAACTAAGTGAATTTATTTGTCCACTGTAACTCTTTTTTTATACATTAAATCAAATTACTCGAATAAAGTGAATTATACTTTAATCAGAAATTATATATTTGTCCACAACATATATCTTTAAAGTGCAACTTATTCAATTAATCATGTAAGCTATACATAGATTATAGTGAGATACATTTTTTCTAGTTCACGTGGTCAACTTTTATATACCTAATTTGATTCACATAACGTAAAATAAAGTGATATTTATCCACGTAATAAAAAAAACTTAATACATATGTAAATAGCAATGTTTAAACTGAACGAATTTTTTAACTAATTGAGATCTATTATATAATGAACATACCACACTTGGTAAGGGCACAAGATTTTAACTTAAAATGGATTTCCTTTCACAATCTTATTTCATTAAAATAAACTATACCATTTCAAGGTATATTTAAAAAATCATTTCTATTTATTTATTTAAGCACAATACAAGATAATAATTAGGAGACAAAAAATCACCAAGTTAACAACTTATTGGTGGAACCATAGTCTCACATGGCAATCATAGATGTAAAGTGAAGTGTCACATGACATACATAGAAACAAGCCATATGTGTTTATAATATATATATATATAGTTTTGATTGAATTGACAAAGTGAACTTAATCTAATACACAAAAGTTTACATACATAACCTGATGCCTTGTGAGAAAAGAATTACTTTTTGACCTTTTTCTTTCTTCTTGGAAGCCACTATCATCCTTGTCTGTACAGTATCTACCTGAATCTCACTCTATGTCGCCTCCCGTTAGTACAAGAGCAAACGGGGCAATCATGGTATACAAGGACGTATACATAATATTATGCGCGTACAATGCTACAGTACATTCTCCATATGCATCCCATCTGAAATGGAACGTAGCATGCCCATGTAGCAGAGTTTCCATGTAGGAGCGGGGTATTGCATCGGCATATTCTAATGTTGTCCGAGGAAAGAGAGCTCAAGAAAGGAAAGCAGCTTCGGAGTTTCCAAACGTTCGTCCCCGACCCGATCTTCAAGAAGCAGAGTGGGGAGAGAGAGAGAGAGAGAGAGAGAGAATTCAACCTCTTCAGGTAGGAGGGAGAATCCGGGGATAGCAAGAGAACAGCGAATAGCATCTCATCGTCACCCCCGTAGGAGAGAAGGAAAAAAGGGTTGTCTCCGATTTTCGTCATCTCTTTTGACATCGTACTTTTCTCGAGATCTTCGAAAATCCTCTGACCTTCATCGGTACGCCTTTCTCACTCTTCTTTGCAAGAACTTTGATTTCTTTGTGTCTGTTTTCTTGTTTCTTTTAGTGATTTCTTGGTGGGAATCTGTCTCTGTATTCCTTCAATTCGTTTGCAAGAGCAGCTTTGGCGATCCTATTGGGTTGGTTGGGTTTATTATGGGTTGCCTCTCTGTCCTGTTATTAACAGCTGCTTTTTGTTTGTTCACTGGGTTCTGAATTTTCATTCTTGAGCTTGTGGGTGCCCATAAAGGTTTGGAGCTTTCTTTTTGTTTGTTCACTGGGTTCTGAATTTTCATTCTTGAACTTGTGGGTGCCCCATAAAGGTTTGAAGCTTTTCTTTTTGTTCTTAATCAAGTTGGTACGGTCTCTGATTCTGCATATTCGAGTCAATTATGGGATTAATCTTCTATGTGGATGATAAAGGATGGGGCAGTAAATTCATAAGTACGGTTATCGAGGAATAAAGGGCTGTGTATTGATATTGAAGAGCCTCCGAGTGCTTTTTTGTCAAGATGGTGCTTAGCGCACATTTGAATAGTGGGCATAGCAGTGAGAGTTTTCGATGCATTGCAACTTTTAGGCAAGATGGGAGAAAGAGGAAGAAAAGGAAGAATGTGAGGAATTGAGTGAGATCAAGGAGGAGGGGAATGAGGGACGAAACACAGAGACAAAATTGGAAAGCTTCGTGTATTCTTATACATGGAAAATCTTACCTACTGAAGATAGATTTATTATTTGATTATGACAATTATCTTTTGGCTAGACAATCCCAACTATCTGAACGCACAGATTAATAATAGTAAAGTTCTAATTTGCTTGTCACGTCCTTTCTTAAGTTCCTATATGACCTATGACCTATGATGTTTGATGACTTGCGGTTCGGTATTCCTTGCTTGGTCTTCCTCAAGCTTCTTCTTAAGCTTCACTGGGCTTGCCCTCTCTTCAACTTCCCATCTAATGCTTCTATTTTTTCAACACACATGATCTCTTCAGATCTTGGTTTGTGAGATTAGTTCCCGTTCAGTGCGAAAACCCATCAGCGCTTGATCCAGCCAATTCACTTTTGTAATAAAACATACAGGTCTTTCCAGATTTGTGATGTATTATGTCACAGTTGTGAGATCCCATAATGTAACTATAGCATTGTTTATGCTGTAAAGGTCGTTATAAGTTTGTAACAAGCCAAAAGTAATAGAAGACTGACGTTGAAGCTGCATAGAGTATGAGTTGGACATGTGTAGTGCTAGGAACAAATAAAATGGTTTGGGTAGGAGGTCTCTGACTAAGCCAAAGTTATTAGGATTTAGGATTGAAGAAGGTGTCTATAAGTCGACATCCTAAAAATTTGGCAGCAAGGCAAAATCTTGGAATGTCATATGGAATCTACTAGTTATGAACGTTGTGTGTCATTAAATTCAAAAATAGTGTGAATTTAAAGTTTGTGCCATCTTTATTCTGGATGTACCAGGAAAATCAACTTTTTCAATACCTAAATATGAGGACATACTGAATATGACGATATACTTATTTCAAGGTCAAAGTATGAAAAAGTTGGATCGATGGGACCCGAAGGATCGTATTGATCCTATGATTTTTTGGAGCTAGGATCAGGACCATGTAAAAATCATTGCAAATTAAGATCCTACTTAAGATCCAGGGCATTTCTTAACTTTCGAATTGCAGGATCCTACTTATGCAATTCCATCTTCTTCATCTGGGAAGATATGGCTTGGTTTTGTTTTGCATGCGTTATGGCTAGTATTGAAATAGTTCTATTGATTGGTCATGTCATTTATAGCCCAGGTCGTGCATACAGTTGCTTCCATACATGATGTCATATTGTGGAGTTTTTTTGTTGGCTAGGATGGTGGGAATGGCATAGGGTGCAATACTTTAGTTGTCCTAGTAGAGCTTGGTTGTTACTTTTGTAGAGGAATAGTCAGGAGGACTCCAGCGCCTTGAAGATGTTTTTCGTGGATCTCGAACTTATTTCTACTCATAGGCCTAAATTAGTCAAGATTTTTTTATATAGTTCTTTGGCTGCTGGTTGTGAGGAAAAATGGGGAAGGCCCCATTGCAGTTTTTTATTGAAAAATGGCTTCTAGTGCACTAGCAGTGATGAGGAATGGTTGTGTGCTTGATCTTGGCATGTAATGATGTGGTTTTCTTTTCTTGTAGGGTGCAATACTGTAGTTGTCCCAGTAGAGCTTGGTAGTTATTTTTGTAGAGGAGTAGTCAGGAGGACTCCAGCATCATGAAGATGAATTTCGTGGATCTCAAACTAATTTCTACTCTAAGGCCTAAATTAGTCAAGATCGTGTTATAGAGTTCTTTGGCTACAGGTTGTGAGGAAAAATGGGGAAGGCCTGGCGCAATTTTTTATCGAAAATTGGCTTCTAGCGCACTAGCAGTGATTGGGAACGGTAGTGTGCTTGATGCTTGGCATGTAATGACATGTGGCTTTGCTTTGCTTGGATTGGCATTGACATGAAAATTGTGCACATTGCCTGATGAGCTTGGGTAGAGGGGCATTCATACTCAATCAGGAACACAAAGTTCCCTTAAGCTGTTTGGAGATTAAAATTCTGCCTAATAATCATCCTCTGATGTTTCCCTCTTGAACTTTCTGTTCCAGACGCTATAACCTTCTTGTGGTTTGTCAGGACTAGAGGACCTATGGAAGGATCATGTGGGCGTTTGCATCCACAATGTGTAGTAGAATAGTGGGTGATAGTTAGCTTTGTATATATGCTGATTGTAGATGATTGTTTGGATGATGTTGGAGCTGTTATACTCAATGTGAAGGATGTTCGTCTTTGAGAAGCTGTCCTTGATTCTTTAAAACAAAATGATCAGCTTCTAGTTTAGAACAATCTATGCTTTCTACTTTGGGTTAGTCTGTCAAAGTTTGGTGGAGGATCAAGTTTAACAGAAACAGCAGGAGAAGAAGGAAACAATTATTAAAGTGGATCCTAAGGGGGCAACTTGATGAATTTCTAACTGCTGGTGACTGAATAGCTAGCAAGATCAGAAGTGATCATTCTGGTGCTTCAGAAACTGAATTCAATTTATGAAGTGCTTGGGCTCTCATTTGGTAGCTGAAAATAGCTTGTGATTTTTGAGGATATAAATCCAGGAGGGGCTTCTAGTAAAGTTGTTTAAACCCTTGTAGGAAGTGTCGGTAGTCTGCAAGGCTTCAATTATTGTTGACATTCATATTTTACGCAAAGTTCTTTCTTACATGTAGAAAAGGAAAAGAAAACACAAGTAAATGAGAAAATTGGATTTTTTGCTATGCATTGGATTCTTGCATGTCATGTTTAAGTATTGGTAGGATTATTGAGCGTTTGAGCATACAATTGACTACAGGGATATTTTAGTCATTTCATCTAACGCATGAGGCATTTGTAGTGCTTTTTAGACTTAATCTTGAGTACTGCATTTGAGTGATTTTGCATAACCATCCGGGGTTTGGGACATACTTGGCAATTTCTGGGCAGAAGAGGGAATGGGTGGAGAGACAAAGCGTGGTCACTCGGGATTCTATTAGTTATTTTATTTCTCTTAATTAATCTGTTGCTCTTTAGCAA
>CM023408.3:14022768-14374143 GCA_004368105.4 Eucalyptus melliodora
CCTTGATAAGAATTAAGTAGCACTAGTATCGATACGCGATACGTAATTTTTTAAAAATTTTGGATTCGTTTTAATTGTTTTTATTGTTCGGATTACAATTTGCATCTATTTGTGAGAAAATACACGGGTAAATTTTGTCACACAATATTGGTGTTACAGGAAAAAGAGGATCCGTGTTCATTTTACTAATAAGTTAGAGCTTGTAGAATTTTTAAATTATCCTCTTTTTTTCTGGCTAATTTTAAATTTAGTGGATCATAGATAAAATTATTTTCATTTTTATTTTGATCTCATTGAACTCTTTTAAATGATTTCAGATACACTTAAAGAAAAGAAATCAAAACGTTAAAAAAAAAATAAGTGCAAAAATTGTACGGGCATTTTACATGCAATTTTCCGTGCCTTAGCCATGGGCATTTTTCTTCCCAAATTATTGAAACATAATCTAAATTTCCTCAATTTAACCCTAATCACCAAAGCTCCAAAATTTTCAAATTGAACATTAGGTTTATTTATTTATATAAGAAAAGGGGGCATTCACTTTATCACTTTATCTGGTAAGCCCCATCTCTTACCAACTCCATATCTTTCAATCTGCCGTTCCGGATCACATTCTCATCTAACGAACCAAGCCTCTATCTATCAGAAACGCATGAGTAACCTCAATCACATGATGACCGTTTGGCGTTGCAGGAAAACAATTGAGATTAAGCCATAAAGGCCCTCAATTTTTCAGTACTTATATTTATCAATGTTGAAAATGAAAGTAAAATATGCTTTATAATAACTGAATATTGAATACCAAACAATACCAGTTTGTTAACTACGCATGAGCACCTTTAATAAGTTTTTTGCAAAATATTAGCAAGATTCTTATTGCCAGTAAGTATCTTTTTTCTATTGAATGAATAAGTGGCCTTCCCTTGCCTAGCAATTTGGTGATTTTCTGACTTAATTAAACCTTTTAAGCTTATTTTTATTATGATAACAAAATGTGTTTAATTTTACTAAGCGCTAAATATTTAAGTTTTCAAGACTTAATCAAGTTATCAAATAACTTGCAAATTTTGAAACTATTCTCCTTGGATTTACTCCTAGTAAACACCATTTTAATGTATTGTAGCATAGATGTAAATTTGTTGACTATACATAAAATTTAGATGCAAACCAGTAAGTTACTGATCACCTTGACATTGAAATTCAAATATTAGATATTTTATGTTGACTTTAGTAAATTTATCAAATATGAAGTAGTAATTTCTTTTACAAGTAAAAAAAATGGTGAAAATAGGCAATCGGTATTTACTCTCTATATGTTAGGTCTCACTGTCACGTGAAATATTAGATTTTAACCATGACTTTTTAATGCAATAGTAAATATACAAACACATCGAGTCGGGATTTTCTTCATAACATTGCTTGACTGTGATTACTCTTTTATATTGGGCTACCACATTGGGTGATACACAAGAAACATTAAATATTTTTACATATCTACGAATTAAATTGAACATACATCAAAAGTCCATTAAACCACATTGAATAGATTAAAATCCAAAGATCACATCGCATATTGAATTAAAGTTCAGCTCATATTAAATAAATTAAAGTTTACGGACCATGTTGTACACTATTCCTAAGTTCAAAAATCATTCCGAAGGCCTAGGCTTATCATTGCACAACCCAAGACAAACTCATCAACTGAGTCCACTCTGCACAGCCCATTCCCTTCAACCCCATCAGAATTGAATTCACCAGTTCCACCCATTAATCTCAGTCAAGGCTTTGAAACTCGCCTGTAACTGACTTCACGTTCAAGCCAAGAGGTTGAGAGGGAAACGGCGATTTTTTCGATTACGGTTACTGAAAGGAGTTGGAGTCGCTTTTCCTCGCCAATTTAAACTCCGCGCCGTCACTACAGAGGACTTCCCCCGTCGCCCTCCCCACGCCTTCGGCCATCTTTTCGCCGCTGTTTCTCGCCATTCCGAAGCCGTGTGCACCCCCTTGTTTCCGAGACAACGGGGATCCCGAGGCACGTTGACATCCAGTTTGAAGCTCTTCCACATGTATATTGGACATAGGTGGAAAACGAGTATTAAAAATGTAGGTAGATATCAATGACCGGGCATGATGAACGAATGAATAGAATCTAATTTTGGCTAGAGGAAGCTCAATATGTTCTAATGGCTTTGATTTTTCAATATATAATATAGATAGAAATATAATTTAATAGGTTGAAATTCATAATTGATCCCTCAAATTTACGCACTCAAATGAATCTTTGATAAGTTCTATAATAGCTAGATTGGTCTAACAACAAAAAGTAGTTTTTACATTTTTTTTTCAAGTTAATCTCTCGAGTGAGGATATTATGACAATTTAAATTTGGAGACAACATTTTAAATATCTTAATATAATTCATAGACTAAATTGAACATATATTGAAAATCTAGGGACCTAATTGTACAATAAATTAGAATTTAGGGACCATATGAAATAAATTTAAAGTTAAGAGATGAATTATGCAATTTTATATAACAAAGGTAGTTTTGAAGAGGGAAGCGCAGGGATTTTAAAGCCGTCTTTTTCGGGGATCCGTAGGTCTTCTCCATCCGCGAAAACCGTCAGGAGCGTCGGTTATCGTAGATAACCGCAGCGGTTTTCTTATTTGGAGGCGCCGTTTTTAAGAGAGAGAAACGGATACCTTACGCAGAGAGTCAAAGAGGCTTCGAGAGAGCGAAAAATCGATCCGTTTCTCCCCTGGCCGAGAAGTCTGATTGATCCCAGTCTCCATTGAAGCTTCGCCACCCGGCCCGTGTCTTCGTCGGCAACAAGTTTCCATGGCTGTCCCGGGGTTTCACTATATCATCAATCGTGATTAGAACTCCGTTTCAATGAGGCGTTTCTCGGTGGTAGACAGTGCTGGTCTGTCTGTCAGAAGTGGCCCGGAGTTTGTGTAACGCTTCGACAATGATGACCGGAGGTGAGCTTTTCTCAATCTTTTTCACCTTTTATATTTTCATCGTGCTGTTCATGTGTTGAATTATTATCTGTGATGCTATGTGTTCGAAGATCTTCGAACGATCGGTGGCGGTCGATGGCAGTGTTGTAGTAATGGATGGTGTTCGGAGGCGACTGCCATGGCAGCGATGGTTTTCGGTAAGATTTGAACCCTGCGTGTTATTTTCATTTTTCTGCTTTAACATTGAACAGCCACAAATACCTGCCGCCAGTGTCAATCTTACAGTCGAGACAGCAGTTATACGGCCTCTATTTGAAGCCAAGATTGTACATAACCCTCGAGGTAAGCAATTTTATTCACTATATGCTTGTTGCAGTAGAATGAGGTTTGGCTGTCATTTGGGAATAGCATTGCTGCATATAACGTGCCTTTTATCACAGATTTTCTGTGTCGATTACTCCATCTACTAGGTTGAAGCGTAAGCTGTTATATCTCTTTGGCTTGTCACAAATACGTATCAAGAGTTGGGTTTTACTCGCTTACGATACACTTCCTTGTTAGATGGAAAAAAAAAAAAAATGGCCAAAGGTTACGTAACAAGGAAAGCTGTTGGGCACGACTGTAAAAGGTTTTCTTTTGAAATATTGAACTGGCTACTTTAGGAATCTTTCTTTAGTATGGAGAATCTCAGTCACAATTATAATCAAATAGTTAGAGTTGTCACCAATACAGAAATGTGCCAGCCCTTGAGTTGCTACATTTGTCCAACATGGTGCTTGCAATAACTATACATTTTTTTATGTCATCATCATTGGTTAGCCTTGGCTTCATAATCTTTGTTGCTCATTGAAAGTAGTCCAGAAATTCTTACTTCAACCAAGCTCAACATGGAGGTGAAATCTCTGTTGCTCATTGAGATTTGGTGTACTTATTCTAGCGTGGAAATTCGGTAGTCACAATGCATGACAGGAGAGGACAACCAAATAAAACTTCATTGTTCTGACTAAACTTATGCATTATATTGAGTTATCAATTTTAAACCTTGAGAACCTAGCTAGGGAAAAAGGGGCAAATTATGAAGGATAAAATATGTTGCTTTTGCTAGCCTTTCTTGTGGAAAAACCATATTTGTGGCAATGGAGACTAAATTGTGGTCCCCGATTTGACTGAACAATTTAATTTGATAGCTAATTTTAGACTCTAAAATCCTCATTACTTATTCTTGCTGAACACTTGGATGCAGGTTGGTGGTTGGATTTGAAAGAAAAATCTCTTGTTGTAGTTTTAGAGGTTAGTCGTATTACTTTTTAAATGGATCAGAGTGTCACTCCATGTTTTGGATTGGTACTCCTATCTACGAAATGGTTTTGTGTCATCCATTAAAAAAATGTACTTTTCAATGGAACAGTTAACTGAACAAATCTAGTATGGAAAATGTAGGGGAAGTAGTATTTCCCATTATGAGCTAGTGTGGGTCCCCAGAATTTTGTAAGTTGATCGGTCAAGTCTAGTTTAGTGAGTGTGGGCAATAACTGCTCTAGCATTGTATTTAGTTTGTATGCTTCGGATCAATTAACTCTAGAAACCTAAGGTTCTCATTTTTTGGAACATGAGATGTATCTGTGCTGAAATTTCATTTTGTATATTTACTATCTTTGATATGATTATGTGGTGATGAAGTAAGCATATTAGGTGGCCATGTTCATCTCCTCACTCCCGTCCCGTGGCTCTACTCAAACTGTGAGGCTTATAGGGAGAGTTTAGAGAGAGAGAGCGAGCTTCGATGGAGTCAACCATATCGAAGACTCTCTCTCCATCCTCATCTCCGTCCTCCTTCAACCCCTTCGTCTTCCACCTTTATCACTACGTTACCCGATCGCTGCATCGCCGATGCAAGTGGGTGTTTGGCACCAATGATGGCATCACCTTCGGCATAACCCCTGGAGGGTTGAGTGAAGCCTGATAGGACTTCGGCATAACCCCCAAGGGTTGAGTGAAGCCTGGTATGAATTCGTGGCTAGCAAAGTGCTGACCACTATAAGAATTTCTTCCTTATATTGAGTCAACCTTGAACTTTGTGAATTCGCAAAATTCAAGGTCCCAAGGACTCAATATAAGGAAGAAATTGTTATAGTGGTCAGCACTTTGCTAGCCACTAACTCTTATCAGGCTTCACTCAAACCTCCGGGGGTTATCCATCATTGGTGCCAAACACCCATCTCGGCTAATCGCCCACAGGCTCTGCTGCATCTACGCTGACCGCATCCGCACCCCGAGCCTTGCTCCGGCCTCGTCCGTCTCCCCCAGTTCCCACGAGGTTCCGCTTGCGGTGCGTTCCGAGCTCCACTGCTCCTCTCGGCGGATGCGGCGGCAGCAGCAGAGTCGACGGTGAGGATGGAAAGGAGAAATCGATCTTGGATGGAGCCGAGGCGGCCTCAGGGGTGTTACCTCCAATTCTCGACGTTGGAGTAATCCCCCCTCTCTCTCTCTCTCTCTACATATATATCTTGCACTTTATGTGAATGCACGAGCTAAAGGTTCGATTTTTTTATTTTTTTTGGTGTGCGGCCACTTGAGTGTCTCTGTTTCGTCTCCGCAGGGAATGACTCGTGGGGATGTGCAGCGAGTGTGAAGAGAATTTGGGAAAATCAAGTGAGTTTGCCATTGCTTTCGTTTTGCTATTATAATCTCTAAGGTAACTGGGATCGTCCATTTTTCATAATAAAAAATTATTCATCAACTTAAATTAAACTTTAGTGTGACAGAACAGTCATCCCCCGGGTTACGCTTTTTGTCCTCTCGTATATGTGGAGAAATAAGGTTTTAAATGATCTTATGTGGGGTCAAAGAATGGCAGGAGAAATGGCTTTCGTCAATTTTTGTGCTAAGATTTGAACCCTTTGTGTTTTTTATTTTTCTGCTCTAACTTTGGACAGCCACGGGTATCCGCCGCAAGGGTCAATCTTACAACTGAGAGCAATTGTATGGCCTGTTTCTGAAGCCAAGGCTATACCTAATTGGCAAAAGGAGTTGGAGATAAACACTTGCAAATCACTCAGACAAGTTGTGGCTTAAGTTTAAGTGAGTTTACCATTGCTTTTCTCTTTCTCGTAACTTGTGAAGAATCATCCATTTTTCCTCATGAAAAGAATCGCCATTGACTTCAATTAAACTTAGTGTGAGAAATGTCATTTTCTGGGTGTGATTTGAACCGGGCATGGTTTTCTCTTTTTTCTGCTCTAAACATTGGACAGCCACAAGTATCTGCCACCAGCGTCAATCTGACAACCAGGATAGCAGTTGTATGGCCAGTATCTGAAGCCAAGGATGGCAAAAAGTGTTGGGAGAAACACTTGCACAGCAAACTTGACAAATTTTGCCTTTATGTCTAACCCTCGACATAAGTAGTTTTATTCACCATCTGCTTGTTGCATCTGAATGAGGTTTGGCTGACATTTGTGAATATCATTGCCACATATAACGTACATTTTATCACAGATTTTCTTTGTTGATGACTCCATCTAAAAGTTGGAAGTACAAGCTCTTATATCTGTAATTTTCCCTGTCATATAATACAAACTACCTCGGATAAGAATATTTTTGATGCAGGGGGTGGTTGACAAGTTCTCTGGATGCTCTCGTGGATTTGGTTATGAGAAGCAAGCAATGGATGAGGCTATTGAGGAAATGAATGGACTTATCATTGAGGAAAAAGTTCAGCCTCAAGGTTCAGGTAGAGACTGAGATGTGATCGCAGTTGTGATTGTGGTCATGATTGTGGTCCTAGTCGGGACTCTGGTGGTGGACATGGAGGTGGAGGTGGAGAGTGCTTTAAGTGTGACAAGCCTGGGCATTGTGGAAGGGAGTGTCCTCGTGAAGGGGGCTGGGGAGGTAGGTATGGAGGGAGGGATGACAGGAATGGAGTTGGTGGTGGTGGGCACTATGGTCCTGATCGAAATGGTGATCGATCTGGAGGGTGCAATAGGGATAGTGGTACTCAAGGAGGATCAGGAAATGCTCCTATAATCAGGACCCTTCTGGTCCCTATGAACATTGTGGTACAGGGAACTTCTGTCCGGGGTAGAAAGAATACTACTGATAGCTATGCACATAATTTTTTCCAGTTATAGTAAAGCAGTTGATTCTGTGCTGATTGAAAAATATTTTGTGCTTGTAGCAGAGCAATTGGAGGTACTGCTGTTACTTTCTGGAGGTGTCAAAGTCCCTTCTGCTGAATCTCTTCTTTATTATTCTCTGGGTGGACAAATCTGCTTGATCAGTCTTTTGTTGTGCGAACTTTGGCTAAAAGATTCAACTGTTTAATATCCGTGAATGCTTGTTTTGATGTTATGGTCTGACGGCATCAGTTGCTTGACTTAAACAACCCAATTTGGCCTTAAGCTTTCAATGATATGATCGGTACTGGATTCTCTTTCACTTACATGCTTTAGCAATTGCAAATGCGTCTCTTGGTCGACTTCTTCATTGGCATTTGTGACTGGAGTGCGGACAGCTTTTTGGTGTCTGGAGTGCGGACAGCTTTTTGTGCTAGTTGGTATACAAAATTGTGGATTGTTGTTTCGCACTTCTCATAGTCCGAGTAATATGACCATTTCTTGCCCATTGTTCACTTGCAAGCCTCATTCACATACCCAGCAGAGGCGGTTCTTGAACAGAGCAAGCCTTTCCTCCGTTTCACATTCTTGAATGACCCGGCAAGGGTATTTTGAGCAACCGCGCTTCATGAGACCTTAAAATGACTCAAAGGGGATGATACACCGCTTCGATTCCCTCTTTACCAATTCAAAAAAGATGACAGGATTTCGTTCTAGCGAGCTCAACGACTGCAAAATTTGATTGATCAGAACAGGGTGCGTTGTCCACGCGGTTCCGTTCCTTCTGGGGCGGAGTGTTTTCGTCTGTTACGCCTCCATATACGACAAGCAGGGACAGCACATCTCAAAGATAATGGTACAGTCTCGGGGTGTCGCCAGGATGAGCACATCCTAGCGACAGGACGTTGAGAGTGCCCCAAGCTTTGACTCTTCCTATATAAGAAAAGCTCGAGGCAGGAGACCCACCACAACCCAATCTCGCACGGACCCTAGAAAGGGAGGCGTCTCTGATGGGTGATCTTGGCAACACAGGCGCTGTTTCTTTGCGTGCATCCGGTATTCATTCATATGATTCTCGCTATTATGTCAGCGCCTGTGTTTTCAGGTCACCCCTTTGAGATGATCATACTCTTTCCCTTTCACATATCGATAATGACCCTCCCAAATTAATCGGTATGGCTTCTTTGTCTCGTTGAAATCAAGTGATTCGCTTTTAGGGTTCACCGTGGTGATTGAGGTGCTTTGAAAATTCATTTTCATGGTTGTACTAAGCTTCTTTTTCCATATTTGTAATAAGAATCTCTGTGCCAATTTTTTGTCGCCATTATTTCTAGGGAAGTATACTACAATTATGTAAAACTACTGATTGTTGCTCTACCCGCTTTCTCTGGTCACGACGAGTTGAGATTAAAGTGCTCATTAGTGATTCACCCGGGTAGAACATGAGTGAGGTCATAATAACCTCTTGCACCAGAGATGGTGTAGAAGAAGTAAAGTCTCTCAAATTCCTCCTCACAGTTTGGATGATCTTGCTCAGGTTGACAGTTTGATGTGGTGCAATTTTATGCCAAAAACTCAAGGTACAAGCGGTAAATGTGAAGAAATGGCTTCACGTCTGAAATGTATGCCGACCCTTGCCAGCCACAAGTGAGGGTATGGGTGCTCGGTCCCTTGCCCAGATCTAGCGAAGGCTGCAATGCCTGCGCCAGATCTAGCCAAACGAAGGCATGGTGGCCCTCACTCAATCTGGCCTGCCTAGTGCTAGTGAGGGTCAGCCGGTGACCATCACCAGCCTAAATGGAGGGAAAAAAATAAAGAAAAGCAAAGAAAGAGAAAGAGAATTATAAAATATTACTAATTGGTTGTGGAAGTGTCATAGAGAGAATATGAGAAAACTGTGCCAAGCAACTTGAGAAACATTTATACTTAATTGTAGTACAAGTATAACACTCCAATAAAATATCGTCTCCCACAACTATTACATTTTAATTTTCTTGCACCACACACAAAACTCTTAAATCAAACTAGCTTTTATGAAGACACGCCCGCAACTCTTATTTTTCTCTCCCTTACGGATGGGCAACTTTCTTTTTTCTAATTGTGAAGCTATTGCCGTTGCGGCTTTTGTGGGGTTTCCACCAAAGCCCATCGTTTTGTGGCTTGCCAAACCAATGCTTCTGATGGCCTTAATTCATAGTTAAGATGAATACCAAATTAGTCTTAAATTTATTGTACGTATGGCAATTCAATGATAACTTCTTTAATTTTCTGAATGTAGTCTTAAATATTTGCGTGAAATTCTAATGTAATTTTTTTGGTTGATTGCCATCAAGAAAATTGCTAGCATGACGTTTAATCATCGTCAGCTGTCCTACATTGCCGTCGAAATAATGTTTTATGGATCACTACGACAATTTCTGTTGGTAAAAAATTCAACGTCCATATTAAGTTGCTTTTGGAACTCTTCAACTGCCTTATCTTCTTCCTCTAATAACTTCAATTGTGTGCCACTATCGAAAGAAGACGAATAGGGTTGACTAGACTTGACTTCTCGCACTTCTTCAATTAAGCGCATTTGCCAATTGCGGCTTGCTTACTTTTCTAGCTAGCTGTATATCCGCGGGATTCAATACAATCGCATGGTTATAATATGAGAATCTGGACTCTGTTATTAATAAATGATTCATCTAGAACTATTGAAGATGGAAAATTTACTTTCCGTAGTAATATGGGTCCGAAAAGTAATATCTTTTTAAATAAATTCTCCTTCACTGTGGTAGATTTTGCTCTCTTCTCAGTGTAAGAACTATTTTAAATTTCAAAATGACAAAACCATATTCAACCACATAATAGGCCCCATTACACATGACACTTTTAGCTAGAACAATCCACAAGAGAAGTAGGAATCCTTTGGTCCCTCTCGCTTTTGTTTTTTTATTAAAGAAAGAGACAGATAGCAATGTTTTCAGAGGAAGGTAAGTTAGAGACAATGTAACAAGATGGGGGCAAGGCACCCATTTTTCAAGGAAATGCTCATTTTGCAGGTCATATTCCTTCCCACCAAATCTGTGCAAGAAGGTGGTTTGTGGTCGCCAGTCATGCAACGTTCCCCCGAAACCGAGCATAATCACCTCCGAATCTACATTAGAAGCAAACTCCACTTTTAAATTCCATTTGTTTGAAGAAAAACTGTTTTTGAAAAGTTATTTTCTGACTTGCGGCATTTGTATGATATAAAAGTAATCGATCTAGTAAATTGACTATTTTCCTTCTGATAAGATGGAAATCACTTTCCTCATATGACTAAATAAATGAAAATTGACTATTTTCTTTGAAAATGATTTTCATAAAAAATATTTTTCTTTATCATAAAATTTCAGTTAAATCAATACATCCTTAATATCAACTCATGACACAGTTTAGATTTTCCTCCATCCCCTGTCCATCATGTTCCACTAGTTCCCCATTGAATCACCACGATTTTCAGAGATCTCTCATATGTTCTACTGGCACATATCAACCACCGTTCTACTTAGCCACTACTGTCACAGAAATTACAAGCACAATGACATACTTAAATGTCCCATCGCCTAATCAGCTCTCACGGGTTATTCTAGAACACAGTTGTCCTTCATGAATTTCATTTTAGAAATTTTCACGAGAAAATGTTATAATCTTCTTAATATTGTGTGGAGAAACAAACTATATTTATCATGACATCGTAATTTATGGAAAATGCGTATATTATAATTGATATCCGGAAGTAAAGTTGATTATCAGACTTTTTAAATAAATGTACTTGCTTAAATTGTGAAATAGACCTACTTAAGTATAAATTGGCTATGATTGTTTTCTTTGCTTGCAAAGAAAATTAAAGAATTATTATTCCTTAATTGTAGGGGTGTCAACGGTTCGGTTTTTTTGAAAAACCGAATCAAACCGAACCGTTAGAAAAAATTCCCGAACCGAACCGAATACGAACTGAACCGAAATTCTAAAATGAAATTCGGTTTGGTTTTTCGTTTTTCACCTTTTGATTTTCGGTTTTCGCAAGAAAACCATGTCAATCGCAACGACGCACATTAAGCAAGAATCCACGCCCTCTACACACCCGAGAATCAATCATTCAGAAAGAAACGTCCTTCCACTAATGCGGCATCGATCTGGTCATGGCAACCGCAACAAGAACAACGAAACCCAGTAAATAAAATCCCATTCAAGCCAAGAAAACGCTTCGACTCCAAAAACCCAGAATAGAAACCTACAAGAACAACGAAACCCAGTAAATAAAACTCCCATTCTAGCCAAGAAAACGCTTCGACTCCAAAAACCCAGAACAGAAACCACCCATCCAAGAGTTTCAGACACGATATCACACACAGCTCCTCAGACCCATCTCAGCAGTCAAGAGAGAGAGCAATACAGGCTCGCTTGCGCTCTTACCCAGAAGCGGAGAGAAGCAGTCAAACAAAGCTCCATCGACGGCCTCCCGGCGGACAGGGGCAGAGATCTGCAAGCCCGAGCCTGGAGATCTGGGGGAAGAAGGGAAATGGGCAAGGACCCGGGGATCGAAATTCCAAATTTTGAAGCTCTGGCCTGTATCTCTGGGCTCAAATTGGGGGGTGGGGGTCTGCTCTACGGACTGTGGAGTGATCGATCGTCGCCGTCTCTGTCGTCGTCGCAGTCACAGTCGCCGTCGTCGTCGCCGTCGCACCTTCAAGACGAGAGGAGACGAGAGAGAATTAGAAATAAGGTTTGCCCTTTGCCAGTTTGGTTAATGCCTTAACAGTTCTATTTTTCGGTTTGTTGGTTTGGTTTGGTTTAGTTAACTGATAAAAACCGAACTGAACCAAAAAATTTCGGTTTTTAATAAGAACCGAACCGAATGAAAATCGAACCGAAAAATCGAACTTTTCAGTTTGGTTCGATGTGGTTAGGTTTCTGACACCCCTACTTAATTGTACAAAAATTAGCTTACCATAAAAAAGTTATTATGCGAAGAAAATTTGATCCAAATAGGAAGTTTCCTAATTTGAATAAGTTTTGTCTTCTGTTGTGAAGAGTATCAAGGAGTGGCTTTTTCTTGAATTACACCATCAAGCAATCTAAGATTGTTGAAGCTAATTAATTCCTGTGGATAAAATTAGTGAATTACTTTATGAGATTAAGATATTATTTTGCGGAGAATTATGATGACTAAATATCTTGTGAGTTATTTGATATAATTAAAAGCTGGAAAAGTTAGAATACTTAATTGACTCAAGTGTTATTGTAATATCTATTTTATCGCTTGATCTACACCTGTGCTACTCTCATCCTAGAGTAAATCTAGTGTCCGAGTTATTTCTTTATTCTATATATCTTATCATTTGATCGCTTATTTTTAGCCATTGTTGTTGCATCTAAATGCTTACTTCTTCCAAATTAGCGACCAAAACCAAAATCGATCAGGCCCATCATCACTCAGATTCATAAGGCCCAGAAATATGGGAGCAAAATAATGTCAAGAAGCAGTGAATTCACGACCGAACTCTCGCAATCATTATTCCTAGTATAAACAAACGAAAGTTGAATAAATAAACTATTCAATTGATGTAGTAGCACTTAATCCAAAGTTATAATGTACATATCTTCTAGTAGTTGAAGTAAGATGCATGCAAACTTATAATACACTCATAGCCCAAGATTCAAAGTCCTATAAAATCAAGAATCTTTTGTGCATGTTGTTCGGAAGGTTGGAACCCTCCCGAAGGCTATAAGATGCCTGAGGAGGTTTGATGGATCACTAAGCACGCACAAAGGCTCCCCTTGCGAGGTGGTATTAGCACTTGGTATAGGCTTCCCAAATCCTACTAATTTCAACTTGATTTTTCTCATTTGATTATTGAATTTGATTTACTCTAGAGTAGCCGATAACCTTTTTTGGGCTGGTTAATAGCTTTGGAGCCCATCTTACTCTTTTGAACACAGATTTTCACAACTTTCGGTACTTGGCTATGCTAGAATAATCTAATACCTTTTTGCTAGCTTTTCTTTTTTACTTAACACGTTATGTAATATTTCCATTTTACTGCTTAACATGGTTCTAGAAGTGCATGCACGGATACTGAAGCAAATTAATCGATAATAAAGCATATAAAGTATGGAAAGCAAAATAGCCCGAGCCATATCGGGCAAAATTAATACAATACCTCGTTCATACGCCCTGGAAAAGACTCCCGTGAGTGGTAAATGAAAGTATAATCAATTGAGGAATCCAAACCATGGATGTCTTAAGTTTCCTGTAGAGCCCCCACAAATACTCAACCCCTTCGTCTTCCGCCTCAACCGCTACGTCTACCGGTCGCCGCATCGCCGATGCCTCCCGTCTCGGCTCCGCTGCATCTACGCCGACCGCATCCGCAGCCCGAGCCTCGCTCTGGTGCCGTCTCTGTCTCCCCCGGCTCCCGCGAGGTTCCGCTTGCGGTGCGTTCCGAGCTCCGCTGCTCCTCTTGGCCCATTCGGCGGACGCGGCTGTGGCGGCGGAGTCGACGGTGAGGATGGGAAGGAGAAATCGGTCGTGGATGGAGCCGAGGAGGCCTTAGGGGCGTCATCTCCGATGTCATAATTCTCGACGTCGGAGTAAGCCCCCTCTTTCTATCTCTCTTGCACTTTATGTACGAGCTAAAGCTTTGATTTTTTTTTTTATTTTTTTTTTTTTGGTGTGCGGCCACTTGAGTGGCTCTATTTCGTCTCTGCAGGGAATGACTCGTGGGGGATGTGCAGGGAGTGTGAAGAGAATTTGGGAAAATCAAGTGAGTTTGCCATTGCTTATCTCTAAGGTAACTGGGATCGTCCATTTTTCATAATAAAAAATTGGTTATCAACTTAAATTAAATTTAGCGTGACAGAACAGTCATCCCTTGGGTTACGCTTTTTGTCCTCTCATAAATGTGAAGAGAAATAAGGTTTTAAATGATCTCTTATGTGGGGTCAAAGAATGGCAGGGGAAATGGCTTTCCTCATTTTTTTGGTAAGATTTGAACTCTGTGTTTTTTTTCTTTTTTCTGCTCTAACATGGAACAGCCACAAGTACCTGCCACCAGTGTCAATCTTACGACTGAGACAGCAGTTATATGGCCTCTATTTGAAGCCGAGGCTGTACATAACTGTCAAAAAGAGTTGGGAGAAACAGTTGCAAAACACTTGACAAATTGTGGCTTTAAGTCTAACCTCAAGGTAAGCAGTTTTATTCACCATATGCTTGTTGCAGTAGGATGAGGTTTGGCTGTCATTTGTGAATATCATTGCTGCACATAACGTGCCTTTTATCACAGATTTTCTGTGTCGATTACTCCATCTACTAGTTTAAGGTATGAACTTTTACTCCATCCACTCAAGATGCACTTCCTTGTCATTAGAAGAAAACAAAGGCCAAAGGTTACGTAACAAGGAAAGCTGTTGGGCACTACTATAAAAGGTTTTCTCTTGAAATATTGAACTGGCTACTTTAGGAATCTTTCCTGAGTATGGAGAATCTCAATCACAATTGTAATCAAATAGTTAGAGTTGTCGCCAGTACAAAAATGTCGCCAGCCCTTGAGTTGCTACATTTGTTCAACATGATGCTTGCAATAACTGTACCTTTTTTGTGTCATCATCATTGGTCAGCCTTGGCTTCATGAATCTTTGTTGCTTATTGAGATTTTGGGGTTTAACAAGCTACACAGCGTGCAAATACCGTACTTATTTTAGTGTTGAAATTTGGCAGTCACAATGCATGACGGGAGAGGACAACCAAATAAAACTTCGTAGTTCTGACTAAACTTATGCAGCATATTGACTTGCGGTTTGAAACCCTAAGAACCTAGCTAGGGAAAAAGGGGCAAACTATGAAGGATTAAACATGTTGCTTTTGCTAGCTTTTCTTGCGGAAAAACCATAGTCGTGGCAATGGAGACTGAATTGTGGTCCCTGATTTGACTGAACAATTTAATTTGATAGCTAGTTTTAGACTCTAAAAATCCTCATTACTTATTCTTGCTGAACGCTTGGATGCAGGTTGCTGGTTGGATTTGAATGAAAAATCTCTTGTTGTAGTTTTAGAGGCTAGTCGTATTGCTTTTTAAATGGATCAGAGTTGATACTCCATGTCCTGGGCATTCTACAAGGGAGTGTCCTATTGAAGAGGGCAGAGGACATAGGTATTCAGGGAGGAATGACAGGTATGGAGGTGGAGGAGGTGGTGGTGGTGGTGGACATTGTGGTCCTGATCGAAATGGTTATCAATCCGGCAGGCGCAATAGAGATTGTACTCAAGGAGGATCAGGAAATGACTGCTATAATCAGGACTTTTCTGGTCCCTATGGACGTTGTGTTACAGGAAACTTCTGTTCAGGGTAGAAAGAATACTCCTGATAGGTATGCACACAATTTTTTTCAGTTATAGTGAAGTTTTTTGTTTGGTAAGGGTTATAGTGAAGTAGTTGATTCTGTGCTGATTGAAAAATATTTTGTGCTTGTAGCAGTGCAATTGGAGATACTGCTGTTTCTTGCTGGAGTTGTCAAAGTCTGTTCTGTTGCATCTCTTCTTCATGGTTCTCTGGGTGGACAAATCTGCTTGATCAGACTGTTGATGTGTGAACTTTGGCTAAAAGATCTAACTGTATAATGTCTTTGAATGCTCGTTTTGATGTTTTGGTCCAGTGACATTGCTTGCTGGACTTAAACAATCAAATTTGGCCTTACCATGTCAATGCTATGATGGGTACTGGATTCTATTTCACTTACATGCTTTAGCAATGGCAAATGCATCTGAGATTGATCTTGGTTGACTTCTTCATTGCCATTCCTGACTACGGAGTGCAGACAACTTTTTGATGTCTAGACGGCTCTTTTAAGGACAGGGCGAAAGATTTACCTGTGGAAGTAATGCATTTCGCTTTGCAAAAGAGAAGCTGCCCTAGAAATGAATGCCTGTATTGGCTACAATTATTCAACTAACATTTTGAAAGGAGTTAAGTAGGTAAACTCTATGTTTTGTTATACACATTTTATTATGCGAGCTTCCTGTCAATAATTTGCACTATATTAACTTTGGTAATCTTTTGGCAGGATTCTTGGCTGTTTGTGGTGTTTTAATACGCAGTCCCATTACTTTCTTGTCATAGGATGTGGTTTTTGTCTTAAAAACTCTGAAAAGTCCTTTTGGCCTCAAGAAGCTATTCCTATATGCAATTAACTTGGTAAAATTCCGTCTCACCCTCCACGCATTGTGCTATGGTGGAGTTCCTTTCTCAGTAAAATGTGGAGATCTTTTGGAAGCTTTGGTGAGAATGGCAATTTGATTTTAATGATCTTCTTCCTAGCTATCTCCTGTCTCTTATCGCCATCTTCAGTGGAAGAGTGCTTGTCTGTCTCATCCGTGTAAATGGTGCTACTTTTGTGTTAGGTTTCCTGGATAAGTTTCCCTTTCAGGTGTAATGACGGCTCTTCCTATGAATCGGCTATGTTGCTAATAGGCACATGGTTCTTTTCACTTCTGCATTAATGATCTTCGTCATGCACTTTCAGCCAGTCATTTGTGATCATTTATCCTCCCCTAGTTCTTTTAGAAGTTGTGCTAGATCCATTTGAAATTGATACTAGGTTTGTGACACCTAGATGTGGTATATTCTTGGCATAAGCCAAAAAGCCGATATGATCATTTCCTTTTCAGTTTTTTCTCTGCAGTTACTTGGTTAAGGTTACTGTGCATTTTAACTATCGTTCTGTACATGAATTTTTTCTTTTCTCGTTGTGCTTATCAGAAAATGTGGAGATCAAATTGGAAATACGTGCTCGGCAGGGAAGAGTTATCTATTCTTGTTGGAATTTGGTTAATTTTCAAGTAGAGCTTGACAGTACATTCTATCAATTTTCTGTTAATCTATGCAGAATTTCTTTATATCGTTAATCTTTAATCTCAGAGCTAGTCACATACATAACTTGATCCCTAATTTCAAGGATCTTCTTAAATAGTTTTTTTATAATTTCAAAATCATTTTGGAAATCCCAAAAATATGAAGCTGAAATAGGAAACCCAAATGACCACGATGAAACAGTACAAGGATCTTAATCATCAATTTACAAAGTGCACGGGGAGGGGATGGGGGGTTCGCATCTGGAGCACTGAATTGGATGGTGAAGCCCTTGTTGAAGAATTGGCAAAGGATCGCATTGTGTGGATGGCTGAAATGCTTGTGCGACTCCATCTATGTACCAGGCTCTATGTGCGCACACTCGCTAATGTGTGTGAGAGAGCGCAGGGTTTTGTTTTAACTGGGAACTCCTCATATATGTAGGAGACAGTGATGGTTCAAGAATCAAAGGTGAATATATTGAATATCCTTTGAATGACCCGATGGACATAGTCATATTATGCGGAAACTGTGTGAAAACTTTTGTTTTTCAGTTGGATCCAATATGAATCACATTATCTCTTAATATATGCTTGGCATAATATATTTTATTAACTCTATATGACAACTTTCTCAAGCAATGTTAATCATCTTTCTTCTTTTACACTATAAGGGGAAGTACAATGAGCATGGTAACCTATAACATTACCTAGCCCATTCTCCGAAGTTGGAAATTCAAAAGCAATTTGTGTCATTATCCCCAAAAAATAAAAATCATTTCATTCGTCCAATATTAATTTCGAAAAATACATAATGACCATGTATTTTTATTTGAATTAATATCATGAAAAACTTCAATTCATGTCACATAAACCTCTCAAAGTATCGCGTCGCATTTAGTCCAAACCGATATATTCATGTCACATTCACTTCAAATTAATTTTTATGTCACAAGAGAAGAAACAAATCTCAAAACGGTAGACCACAAGAAAGAAATTCATATGGAATCATGTGGTCCTTATGGTCAATGCTTTGTCTGGAATTGGATATGGAGTTTTGCCATTCGCGGGCATTTTGAGTCTAGTTGTGACTTAGCAATTGAAGGAAGATCAAAATAGTTTATGTTGTCTTAAGCAAAAGAGCACTATCCTTTAGTTGTATGGAAAATTAATGTACTTTATTTTGTTTTAGCCCACAAGAAAGAAATTGTATCGCACCAGGAAAATGTAATAATATAAAAATCACCATAGCATAGCTCCAATGTAAGTATTTCTAGACATCTGGTAATATGGACTTTTGTCTTGCTCTCATGCAAAGTCGGCTTGCTTGTTTTAGCTTTTAAAACAGCTTAAAAAAAAATTATTGAATGACTTTCCTCTAAAAGTTAAATGGTGTTTCAATTTCATAAGAGCTTATGAAAAGGAATATATGATTTCATGTATCAGTATTTGTTCATCTTATATCTATGGATGAAGCCAGATGAAGTCAGAGCTGAGAGAATATAGGCTTCTGTGATTGCCACATGCCAAATTTTATCACTATGATTGCAATGTGCAAACCATATGGCATAGTAGTGCCACATGGCCCATATTCCTCCAATTAGCATTAGTTTTATAATTTATCATCCTCGAGTATGTGTCATTTATTGTATTGGAATTTAAACTTAAGGATGGATGAAAAGCAAGTGCATTATTCTTTAGTGCATTCGTCAATTAAAAAATGTTAAAAAAATGTTGAAATACAATTCGATTACCCTTCCTAAAAATTTACCTTCTTTTGACTTATGTCATTGATTTTATATTTGAAAAAAAAGAAGATAAAGTGATGTAATTAATCTATTTAATCTGAAATTAATTTAAGAAAGAAATATTTCATATCAAATGGATAACACTCATAATTTGAAGTATAGTTCGGGTTAACTACATGAATAGAAGAATCAATTATCCATTTAACTCAAAATCAAATTGAAATAATGTGAATGATAACTAATATTATCACTTGAATAAATTCTACTTAATATGCACTAAATTTAACATTACATTCAAATAATAAAAATTGCAAATTATTTGGATTACACCATTTAGTTTTGTTTACTTATTTTAGAATGCACTTGTTTTAATATCATTTATTTTAGATCAAGCTTATCTCATTTGAAGAAGCAAATTTGTTTAGCAATAATTGAAAATATCATTTTCCAAAATCCACTTACTTTGACAAGGAGTCAATTGCATTTATCCAATTGAAATTTGAAATAGTTTGGATATACCTTTTAATTCCAAATTATGAAAGGAAAATCTTAAATTTGTCAACCCAAGTACGAGGATAGAGACTTCTTCTCTTTTTGTGAATGGGGGCTATCCACTCATTTCAATGCTTTTGATAGATGAAGAGATACCGAAAATTTATCAAATTGATCTTTCTTGGATACATAATATTTCACACAAACACGAAGCTCTGCTGGATTCAAGGTCATCAGGACCTAAGGATTCAAAAAAAATTATGAGTGATTTGAGATTAAGCCATAAAGGCCCTCAATTTTTCAGTACTTATATTTATCAATGTTGAAAATGAAAGTAAAATATGCTCCATAATAACTGAATATTGAATACTAAATAATACCAGTTTGTTAACTAAGCATGAGCACCTTTCATAAGTGTTTTGCAAAATATTTAGCAAGATTCTTATTGCCAGTAAGTATCTTTTTTCTATTGAATGAATAAGTGGCCTTCCCTTACCAAGCAATTTGGTGATTTTCTTACTTAATTAAACCTTTTGAGCTTTTTTTTTTTTTAATGATAACAAAATGTGTTTAATTTTACTAAGTGCTAAATATTTAAGTTTTCAAGACTTAATCAAGTTATCAAATAACCTACAAATTTGGAAACTACTCTCCTCGGATTTACTCTTAGTAAACACCATTTTAATGTATTGTAGCATAGATGTAAATTTGTTGACTATACATAAAATTTAGATGCAAACCAACAAGTTACTGATCACCTTGACATTGAAATTCAAATATTAGATATTTTATGTTGACTTTAGTAAATTTAAATATGAAGTAGTAATTTCTTTTACAAGTAAAAAAAAAGGTGAAAATAGGCAACTGGTATTTACTCTCTATATGTTAGGTCTCATTGTCATCGTAAAATATTAGATTTTAACCATGACTTTTCAATGCAATAGTAAGTATACAAACACATCGAGTCGGGATTTTCTTCAGAGCATTGCTTGACTATGATTAACTCTTTTATATGGGGCTACCTCATTGGGTGATATACAAGAAACATTAAATATTTTTACATATTTTCAAATTAAATTGAACATACATCAAAAGTTCATTAAACCACATTGAATAGATTAAAATCCAAAGATCACATCACATATTGAATTAAAGTTTAGCTCATATTAAATAAATTAAAGTTTACGGACCATGTTGTACACTATGCCTAAGTTCGATAATCATTCCAAAGCCCTAGGCTTATCATTGCACAACCCAAGACAAACTCATCAACTGAGTCCACTCTGCGCAGCCCATTCCCTTCGAGGCCATCAAAATTGAATTCACAAGGTCCACCCATTAATCTCAGTTAAGGCTTTGAAACTCACCTGTAACTGACTTCACATTCAGGCCAAGAGGTTGAGAGGGAAACGGCAATTTTTTGATTACGGTTACTGAAGGAGTTGGTGTCGCTTTTCCTCGCCGATTTTAACTCCGCGCCATCACTACAGAGGACTTCCCTCGCCGCCCTCCCCACGCCTTCGGCCATCTTGTTGCCGCTGTTTCTCGCCATTCCGAAGCCAGGCGCACCCCCTTGTTTCCGAGACGACCGGGATCCCGAGGCGTGCTCACATCCAGTTTGAAGCTCTTCCGCATGTATATTGGACATAGGTGGAAAACGAGTATTATAAATGTAGGTAGACATCAATGACCGGGCATGACGAATGAATGAATAGAATCTAATTTTGGCTAGAGGAAGCTTGTGATGCTCTAATGGCTTTGGTTTTCAATATATAATATAGACATAAATATAATTTAATAGGTTGAAATTCATAATTGATTCCTCAAATTTACGCACTGAAATGAACCTTTGATAAGTTCTATAATAGCTAGATTGGTTTAACAATAAAAAGTAGTTTTTACGTTTTTTTTTTTTTCAAATTAATCTCTCGAGTGACAATAATATGACAATTTAAATTTGGACACAACATTAAATATTTTAATATAATTCATAGACTAAATCTAGGGACCTCATTGTACAATAAATTAGAATTTAGGGACCATATGAAATAAATTTAAAGTTAATGGATGAATTATGCAATTTTATCTAACAAAGATAGTTTTGAAGAGGGAAGTACAGGGATTTTAACCGCAGCGGTTTTGTTCATCCGTGAAAACCGTCTGGAGCGTCTCAAGTTAACCGCAGTTTTCTTCTTCGGAGGCACCGTTTTTTAGAGAGAGAAACGGATACCGTACGCAGAGAGTCAAAGAGGCTTCGAGAGAGTGAAAAATCGATCCGTTTCTCCCCTGGCCGAGAAGTCTGATTGATCCTGGTCTCCATTGAAGCTTCGCCACCCGGCCCGTATCTTCATCGGCGACGAGTTTCCATGGCCGTCTCGGGGTTTCGCTTGATCATCAATCGTGATTAGAACTCCGTTTCATTGAGGCGTTTCTCGGTCGTCAACAGTGCTGGTCTATCTGTGAGAAGTGGCCCAGAGTTTGTGTAAAGCTTCGACAATGATGACTTGAGGTGAGCTTTTCTCAATCTTTTTCTCCTTTTATATTTTCATTGTGCTGTTCATGTGTTGAATTATTATCTGTGACATTGTGTGTTCCAAGATCTTCGAATGATCGGTGGCGTTCGATGGGTGTTGTAGTAATGGATGGTGTTTGGAGGCGACGTCCATGGCAGCAATGGCCGGAAGTAGTGAATAGCGGTGCATTCCGAGTTCCGCTGCTCCTCTCGGCGCATTCAGCCGATGCCGCGGTGGCAGAGTCCACGGCGTGTTTTTTTCTTTTTTCTGGTAAGATTTGAACTGTGTGTTTTAAATGATCTCTCATGTGGGGTCAAAGAATGGCAGGAGAAATGGCTTTCCTCATTTTTTTGCTAAGATTTGAACTGTGTGTTTTTTTCTTTTTTCTGCTCTAACATGGAACAACCACAAGTACCTGCCGCCAGTCATCTGCTTGTTGTGGTAGAATGAGGTTTGGCTGTCATTTGGGAATATCAGTGCTGCGTAAAACGTGCCCTTTATCACAGATTTTCTGTGTCGATTACTCCATCTACTAGGTTGAAGAATGAGCTTTTATATCTCTTTGGCCTATCACAGATACATATCAAGAGTTGGGTTTTACTCGCTTAAGATGCACTTCCTTGTTAGAAGATAAAAAAGGCCAAAGGTTACGTAACAAGGAAAGTTGTTGGGCACGACTGCAAAAGGTTTTCTTTTGAAATATTGAACTGGCAGCAATCTTTCTTGAGTATGGAGAATCTCAGTCACGTTTGTAATCAAACAGTTAGAGTTGTCGCCAGTATAGAAATGTTGCCAGCCCTTGAGTTGCTACATTAGTCCAACATGGTCGTTGCAATAACTATACTTTTTTTTTTATGTCATTGTCATTGGTCACCCTTGACTTCATGAATCTTTGCTGCTCATTGAGAGTAGTCCAGAAATTCTTACCTCAACCAATCTCAGCATGGAGTTGAAATCTCTGTTGCTCATTGAGATTTTGGGGTTTAACAAGCCACACAATGTGCAAATACCGTACTTATTTTAGTGTTGAAATTTGGCAGTCACAATGCATGACAGGAGAGGACAACCAAATAAAACTTCATAGTTCTGACTAAACTTATGCGGCATATTGACTTGTGGTTTGAAACCCTGAGAACCTAGCTAGGGAAAAAGGGGCAAACTATGAAGGATAAAACATGTTGCTTTTGGTAGCTTTTCTTGCGGAAAAACCATATTTGTGGCAATGGAGACTGAATTGTGGTCCTTGATTTGACTGAACAATTTAATTTGATAAGTAGTTTTAGACTCTAAGAATCCTCATTTCTTATTCTTTCCAAATGCTTAGGTTCAGATCGCTGGTTGGATTTGAATGAAAAATCTCTTATTGTACTTTTAGGGGCTAGTCATATTGCTTTTAGAATGGATCAGAGTTGATATTGGCTGAACTTGCCAAGTTTTGGATTGTTGCTCTTATCTACAAAATGCTTTTGTGTCATCAATCAAAAAATTGTACTCTTTTAATACAACAGTTGATAGAACATGTCTGGTGAAAAAAAGGGGTTATTGTGTATGCTTAGGATCAATTAACTCTAGAAACCTAAGGTTCTCATTTTTTTGGAACATGAGATGCATCTTTGCAAAATTTGATTTGTTATAGTTTTTATCCTTGATATGATTATGTGGTGATGAAATAAGCATATTAATATTACATAGCGTAATTGCAAAAACTATCCTCAATTTTGCTTTTCATATCAAATACCCTCCTCACATTTCAAAATCTATATAGTGCATCTCCCAACCTAAATTAACTATTTGCCCTTATGCACGCATGAGATCTACACCTAGAAAGTGGAATGCAACATTGAGGATGGGGTAATTTGAGAAATATGTGTGGGTGCGAGATGCAACCTGAAATCCACAACCAAAAAAAAAAAAAAAAATGGAGAGTGATGATTGGATTTCTGAAATATGAGAATAGCGCGTTTGATATGAGTAGCAAAGTCTAGGATGATATCTGTAATTTTCCATGTCATATAATACAAACTAACTCCAGGATGAATATTTCTAAAGCAGGCGGTGGTTGACAAGTTCTCTGCCTCGAGGTTCAGGTAGTGACCAACATGGTGATTGCAGTCGTGACTGTGGTCGTGATCGTGGCCCTAATCAGGCCTGTGGTGGTGGATGTGGAGGTGGAGATGGAGAGTGCTTGCGGAAAGCCTGGGCATTCTACAAGCGAGTGTCCTAGTGAAGAGGGCAGAGGAGGTAGTTATGGGGGGAGCAATGACAGGTATGGAGGTGGAGGTGGTGGACACTATGGTCCTGATCGAAATGGTGGTCAACCTGGCGGGTGCAATAGAGATAGTGGTACTCAAGGAGGATCATGAAATGACTGCTATAATTCGGACCGTTCTGGTCCCTATGGATGTCGTCGTACAGGAAACTTCTGTTCAGGGTAGAAAGAATTCTCCTGATAGGTATGCACAGAGGTTTTTCCTTTTATAGTGAAGTAGTTGATCCTGTGCTGATTGAAAAGTGCTTGCAACAGAGCAATTGAAGATACTGCTGTTACTTGCTGGAGGTGTCAAAGTCTCTTCTGTTTCATCTCTTCTTCATGGTTCTCCAGGTGGACAAATCTGCTTGATCCAACTGTTGATGTGCGATCTTTGGCTAAAAGATTCAACTGTTTAATGTCTGTGAATGCTCGTTTTGATGTTTTGGATCCAATGACATTGCTTGCTTTACTTAAACAATCAAATTTGGCCTTACTATTTCAATGCTATGATGAATACTGGATTCTCTTTTGCTCACATGCTTTAGCAATTGCAAATGCATCTGAGATCGATCTTGGTTGACTTCTTCATTGGCATTTGTGACTATGGAGTGTGGACAGCTTTTTGGTGTCTAGATGGCTCTTTTGAGGATAGGACGAGATTCACCTAAGGAAGTAATGCGTTTTCTCTTCACAAAAGAGAAGTTGCCTTAGAAATGAATGCCTGTTTTGGCTACGATTTTTCAGATGTTTAACTTTTTGAAAAGGAGTTAAGCGGGTAAACTCTATGTTTTCTTCTACATATTTAGTATGTGAGCTTTCTGTCTATAGGTTGCACTATATTAACTCTGCTAAGCTTTTGGCAGGATTCTATGCTGTTTATGGTGTTTTGATGCGCAGTTCCGTTACTCTTATAGCATAATACGTGGGTCTAAGCTTTTGGCAGGATTCTATGCTGTTTATGGTGTTTTAATTGCTGTTCTGTGCAATTAACTCGGTAAATTTCGTCTCACCTTCCACACATTGTACTGATGGAGGAGTTCCTTTCTCAGTAAAATGTGGAGATCTTTTGGAAGCTTTAGTGAGCATGACAATTTGATTTTCACGATCTTCTTCCTAGCTATCTGCTGTCTCTTATCGCCATCTTCAGTGGAGGATTGCTGGTCTCTGTCTCACCTGTGTACATGATGCTGCTATTGTCTTAGGTTTCCTGGATAAATTTCCCTTTCAGGTATAATGCGGCTCTTCCTATGAATCAGCTATGTTGCTAATAAACACACGGTTTCGACAAAAAAAAAAAAAAACACACACACGGTTCTTTTCACTTCTTCATTAATGATCTTCGCCATGCTCTTGCAGCCAGTCATTTGCGATTGATAATGTATCTTCCCTGAATTCTTTCAGAAGTTGTGCTAGCTCCATTTGAAATTGATATTGGCTTTGTGACTCCTAGATGTGGTATATTCTCGCCACAAGCAAAAAAAGCGGATATGATCATTTCCTTTTCAGCTCTCTCTCTCTGTAATTACTTGGTTAAGGTTATTGGGCATTCTTAACTATGGCTTTGTAAGTGAATATTTTCTTTTCCCGTTATGCTTGTCAACAAATTTGGAGATCAAATTGGCAGTACGTCCTCCGCAGGAAAGAATTATCTATTCTTGTTTGAAATTGAAAGGAATTTTACCGAAGTACCGGTTAATTCTCAAGTAGAGCTTAATAGTACATTGTATCCATTTTTCTGTTAATCTTTGCGACTTTCTTTATATACTTATTTCTTTAATGTCAGAGCTAGTCACATACTTAAGTTGATCCCTTTCTTAAATAGATTTTTCATAATTCCAAAATCATTTCAGAATCCAAAAGAAACGAAAGGAAGCTGAAACAGGAAACCAAAAGGACCACAATCAAACAACACAATGATCTTAATCATCAATATACAAAGTACACTGGGAGGAGGCCGGGGGTTTGCATCCAGAGCATTGAATTGGATGGTGAAGCTCTTGTTGAAGGTTTGACAAAAAACCACTCTGTGTGGATGGCTGAAATGCTTGTGTGACTTCATCTCTGTATTAGGCTGCGCGCGTGCTTATGTGTGTGAAAGAGCGAAGGGAGGGAGGAAGGTTGGCTTTTGTTTTAACTAGGAACTGCTCATGTATGTAGGAAACAGCGAAGGTTCAAGAATCAATGTTTAAAATATCGAATATCCTTTGGATGATTTGATGAATAAAGTCAAACATAATATACGGGACTGTGTGAAATATATTTTTTTTTCACTTGGATTCATCGTGAATCCCATTATCTCTTAATATGAGATTGGCATAATATATTGTATTAACTCTATATAACTAACTTTTTAAAGCAATGTAATCATTTTTCTTCTTTTGCGCTTTAAAGGGAAGTACATTGAACATGTCTATATGCGGAAGAAGAAAGACTGATGCAGCTCATTGAATACAGCTTCCTACATAAATGAAGTGGTCTTGGCCCCGTCTTTCTCTCTTCTTTCAAGTTCATGCTTGTGCATGTTATTGGCAAAGTAGTGTGATCTCGATCTGGCCCTGTGATTCAAACTTGTTTCACGATGAGTCCTTATTTGAAGGGTAAGTCCACTTGTCTCATATTCCCCGTTACTTCATCAAATGATAAAACTATACTTTTAATCCCTACGTTTGAGCATTCTTTCCCGTTCAAATCCTCTAAGCTTTGAGTTTTGTCTATGGCTTCAATATATGATTTCATTCTTTGCTTCTAATAGCCACAATTGCTTCCATCAAAGTAAGGCGGCTTGTCGGGAGCTTGAGCATCATTGGTAAAGAAGCCGCCAAGATTAGCCATGATAAAGGATCTTTTTATTCAGAAGAAATACACTTTAGATAAAGAGCAACAAAGCTTTGATACCAATTGTTGAGGTTAACAATACAACCTAGAGGGAGTGAATATGTTGTTTTCAAACTTTGATGATCTTTTGCGGAAATTAGCTAATAGCTAAATAAAGATCACCATGACCTAATATTTAACCATACTCACACTGACGATATACCAATATGAATGAGAAGATGAAAAATAGCGATACACAGAGAGTTATAGTGGTTTAGCTTTATTCTCAAACCTTTGTCCACTCTTTAGACTAATAGCCTCAAAACAGGTTGGATTCCATCAACAATATGCTTGGAAAGTTATAACCGGCTAGCATTGATCTTTTATATGATAGATCGCACTATTTGGACTCAGTTACTACTATTACACTTGTTCATTTAATCCGCAGCACAATTGCTAAATAGCACAATTAGCAATATAGTAAAACAGAGAGCTTTAATATGAGAATAATAGTATGTAAGCTACTTAATCTTTTATGTGCCGCACTCTCTTGGTTCCTCAAAGCCTTCTCTTTTATAATCTTTCTCAAACTATTTGTTGAGGTTGATTTACAGAGATAGGTGATCGTTGAAGAGTTTCCAATGCACTGCTGTCCAGAAAGATACCACCCATATAGTTTCTTTTCTAGAACTCCTGCAGACTGACCAAAAATGACAAATGTTGTTGTATTCTTAATGTAGTTTCTAACTAACCTATCATACACTCTAGCTACTCTGCTACATGCTCTATTTCGATTCTGTTGCTTTAAGAATCCAGATCTTACAATGGCTCTTTAGCTCATCCAACAAACATCAACTGATGTAGTTGGTAGTTATATCACCGTCAACTTGATCTTTATTGCTCTAATATAAATATCATGAGTACCTGATCTTTTTGGTTGACTAGTGTTGTTTGTAATAACAAGAGAATCGCAAACTTTTTCCGATTGGTCATGGTCCTTTGGTCCAAACATCTGCAAACAACATAATACGTAGTATACTAAGGATTGTTTGACCATAATCAAAATCTCTTGAAGATGTTTTGTCCAATGAAGACTACTTTCCTTTTTTGTGGATGGGGGCTATCCATTTATTTCAATACCTTTGATAGACGAAGAAATCCCGAAAATTTATTGAATTGTTCTTTCTTGGATAGATCATATTTCACCCAAAATGAAGCTCTGCTGAATTCAAGGTCGTTAGGACTTGAGGATTCGAACTTTTTTTTTTTTTTTGAGTGATTTGAGATTAGGCCATGAACGCCCTCAATTTTTTAATACTTGTATTTATCAATGTTGAAATGAAAATAAAATATGCTTCATAATAACTGAATATTGAATACCAAATAATACCAGTTTGTTAACTAAGCATGAGCACCTTTAATAAGTTTTTTGCAAAATATTAGCAAGATTCTATTGCCAACAAGTATCTTTTTATATTGAATGAATAAGTGGCCTTCCCTTACCGAGCGAATTAGTGATTTTTTTGACTTGACTTAATTAAACCTTTTAAGCTTATTTTTATTATGATAACAGAATGTGTTTAATTTTATTGAGTGCTAAATATTTAAGTTTTGTAGACTTAATCGAGTTATCAAGTAACCTACAAATTTCGAAACTACCCACCTCGGATTTACTCTTAGTAAACACCATTTTGATGTATTGTAGAATGGATGTAAATTTTGGTAACTACACTTAAAATTTAGATGCAAACCAGTAAGTTATTAATCACCTCAACAATGAAATTCAAATATTAGATATTTTATGTTGACTTTAGGAAATTTAAATAAGAGATAGTAATTTCTTTTACCAGTAAAGAAAGATGGAAATAGGCGATCAACAATTACCCTCTAAATGTTAGGTCTCACAGTCATCGTAGAATATTAGATTTTAACCATGACTTTTCAACGCAACGATAAATATGCAAACACGTGGAGTTGGGATTTTTTTTTCGTAACATTGCTTGATTGTGATAAACTCTTTTATATTGGGCTACCACGTTGGGTGATATACAAGATAGTATTTCATTAATATGAAAAATCTGAATTATGAAATGTTTTCTCACATATCTCATAAGATGAATACCATATATACTGGACATTACCAATCCTAGATAATTATCGTGTATTTTTTTTTTCTCATTTTTTTCATAATTAATGTTTTCGACGCCATCAGTTGCTGACCATGTTCATCTCCTCCCGACCGGCGGCCCTGCTCAAACCGAGAGGCTTATAGAGTTTAGAGAGAGAGAGGGAAGACGAGCTTCGATGGAGTCAACCATATCCAAAGACTCTCTCTCTCTCTCTCTTTCTCTCTATCCTCATCCCCGTCCTCTCTCGATCCCTTCGTCTTCCGCCTCCGCCGCTACTTCTGCTGGTCGCTGCATCGCCAATGCCTCCCCTCTCGGCTCATCCCTGAGCCTCGCTGAGCCGTCTCTGTCTCCCCCGGTTCCCGAGAGGTTGCGCTTGCGGGGCGTTTCGCTTCTCTCGGCGCCTTCGGCGGCGGTAGCGGCGGCGGAGGAGGCGGAGTCGACAGTGAGGATTGGAAGGTGAAATCGGTGGTGGATGGAGCCGAGGAAGCCTCAGGTGTCTCCTCTGATGTGATAGTTCTCGACGTCGGAGTAAGCCCCTCTCTCTATGTGAATGTACGAGCTGAAGCTTCGATTTTGTCAATGCTTGTCCAACTTTCACTGCATTATAATGCTGGAGATGTTATTACGCGGTGCGTATCATGTTTCTTTTTTCAGTGTGCGGCCACTTGAGTGTCTCTGTTTCGTCTCTGCAGGGAATAACTTGTGGGGGATGTGCAGCGGGTATGAAGAGAATTTTGGAAAATCAAGTGAGTTTGCCACTCTGCTTTTGTCTTTCTTGTAAGCCATCTTTCGTATGAAAAGAATCGTTATCGACTTGAATTAAACCAAGTGTGAGAACTGTCATTTTCTGAATGTGATTTGAACCCAGCGTGTTTTCTCTTTTTTTCTGCTCTAGCATTGGACAGCCTCAAGTATCTGCTGCCAGCGTAAATCTTACAACCGGGACATCTATTGTATGGCCTGTATCTGAGCCAAGGCTATGCCTAATTGGCAAAAAGAGTTGGGAGAAACACTAGCAAAACACTTGACAAATTGTGGCTTTAAGTCTAACCCTTGAGTTAAGCGGTTTTATTCACCATCTGCTTGTTGCAGTTGAATGGGGTGTAGCTGACATTCGCGCATATCATTGCCGCATATAATATACCTTTTATCACAGATTGTCTGTGTTGAAGACTCCATCTACTAGTTGGAAGTTAACTCCGAGAAGAATATTTTTAATGCTGGGGGTGGTTGACAAGTTCTCTGAACGCTCTCATGGATTTGGTTTTGTGACTTTTGATGAGAAGCAAGCAATGGATGAGGCTATTGAGGCTATGAATGGGATGGACTTGGATGGGAGAAATATCATTGAGGAAAAAGCTCAGCCTCAAGGTTCAGGTAGAGACCAAGATGGTGATTGCAGTTGTGATCATGGCCCTAATAGGGATAATGATACTCAAGGAGGATCAGGAAATGACTGCTAAATCAGGACCGTTCTGGTCCCTACAAACATCGTCGTATAGGAAACTTCCGTTTGGAGGAGAAAGAATATTCCTGATAGGTATGCACACATTTTTTTTTTCAGATATATTAAAGCAGTTGATGCTGTGCTGATTGAAAGATATTTTGTGCTTGTAGCAGTGCAATTGGAGGTACTGCTGTTACTTGCTGGAGCCAAAGTCTCTTCTGTTGCATCTCTCCTTTATTGTTCTCTGGGTGGACAAATCTGCTTGATCAGTCTTTTGATGTGCAAACTTTGGCTAAAGGATTCAACTGTTTAATGTCCGTGAATGCTCGTTTTGATATTTTGGTCTGACGACATTGCTTGCTTGACTTAAACAATCAAATTTGGTCTTATGGATAGTGAATTTTTTTTTTTTTTTTCACTTACAAACTTTAGCAATTGCAAATGCATCTGAAATTGATCTTGGTTGGCTTCTTCATTGGCATTTGCGACTGTGGAGCACAGACAGCTTTCTGGTGTCTAGATGGCTCTTTTGAGGATAGGGCAAGAGATTCACTTGTGGAAGTAATGCGTTCTCTCTTTGCAAAAGAGAAGTTGCCTTAGAAATGAATGCCTCTTTTGGCTACGATTTTTCAAGAGTCTTTTAACTTTTTGAAGAGTAGTTAAGTGGGTAAATGCTATCTTTTCTTATACACATCTAGTATGTGAGCTTCCTGTCCATAGTCTGCACTATATTAACTCTGCTAAGCTTTTGGCAGTATTCTTGGCTGTTTGTGGTGTTTTGATACACGGTTTTGTTACTTTCATGTCATAGGACGAGGTATTAGTCTTAAGAATTCTGAAAAGTCCTTATGGCCTCAAGAAGCTATTCCAATATGCAATTAACTCGGTAAAATTCCATCTCACCTTCCATACACTGTACTGATGGAGGAGTTCCTTTCTCGGTAAAACGTGGAGATCTTTTGGAAGCTTTGGTGAGCATGGCAATTTGATTTGCATTGTCTTCTTCCTAGCAATATCTGGTATTGTATCACCACCTTCAGTGGAAGATTGCCGGTCGCTGTCTCCTCCATGTGCACGGTGCTGCTATCTTGTTAGGTTTCCTGGATAAGTTTCTCCTTCAGGTGTAATGACAGCTCTCCCTTTGAATCGGCATATTTTGGTTGATACACATGGTTCTTTTTGCTTGGCCAGCTGTGCATGCATCGACTTGCATTTCTGCATATTAGGCTGCGTTTGGTAACGTTTCTGTTCTTTTTTTGTTCCAGGGAACAGAAACAAAAAAAAGTGTTTCTGTTCCAGAAACAGTTTTTAAACAAAAGAACACGTTTGGTAAGTGTAAAAAAAAACTGTTCTTGAAATAAAAAAAGAACAGAAACACGTTTGGTAACTGCAGTTAATTTTTGTTCCTAGAATAGAAAAAGAACAGAAACACGTTTGGTAAACTGTATAAAATTTCTGTTTTTAATTTTTTTTAAAAAAATGCTTTTTTCTAAATAAAGTTTAAACGAGATGAGAATTATCATTCTCATGAAATGCTCATTAATTTTATTTTGTTCATGGTGAGTGAAGACATATTTTTTCATACTTGGTAGAAAATTTAAAATGTAAAGTTAGAATCAAATTTTTTTTTCAAGTGCTTTTTTTATTTTTGATTTTTATAACGTTTAAAATTGATTGAATTCTCATTCTCATGAAATTGTCATCAATTTAATTTTGATAATGGTGAGTGAAGAAAAATATTTCCCACATAATCATATATGCATACTTAAAAAAAAAATTATAAGTAAAGTTCGTACAATAAGAAATATATATAAAAAAAAAAGAGTACATCTCAACATGAATCATTCCATACATGACATCACAATAATAAAGCATTATAGTTCATTGTTCAACTTCATCACAGTAAATACTTAAAAACAATATTACAAAAGTCAACAAATCTCCTGCATATTGTGATCCCTTGCCATTTTATTTGCAATACTTATCCTAAGCATGTTCATCCCAGATTCCTGCTCATGACTAGGATATGCAACCTCCACTTCTGTAGGTCCAAATGGATACTCCGGATCTCCATAAATGGAAAAATTTCTGTCCATCCTATCTTGATCACGGATGTAATTATGAAGAGCACAACATGCAATTACAATAAGTGCTTACTTCCGAATTGTAAATGCATGCATATGTCTCAAAATTGTGAAGCGATTCTTTAATGCCCCAAATGACCTCTCAATTACATTTCTTAGTGAAGAGTGCTTGTAGTTGAATAACTCTTTTGCTGTTCTTGGCCGTCTCCCACTCCCTCTATATTCGCTGAGATGGTATCGTTCCCTTCTAAATGGAGTTAAAAATCCCGGAAGTGCTGCATAACCAGAATCACACACGTAGTATTTCCCTACAACATATATATAAATTTGTTGTGATATTCAACCATAATATAATCACAAATGTCTATATAAACAAAATAAATACCAGGTGGTGGTCGAGGAAATTGCAATCGAGGAGTTTCAAGTGCTGCCGAAAGCACTCGACAATCATTGGCAGATCCTTCCCATCCAGCATAGACGAAAGTAAATTTCATATCAAATGAGCAAACACACAACACGTTCTGGGTGGTAGTCCCTCTCCTGCCTCTAAATCGAACCTGCTCAGACACTGGGATAATAGCATTTATATGGGTGCCATCCATAGCACCTACGCAGTCCTGTCAATTTATTGCCAATATAAGATTATATAAGATTATGAATAACATGTATTTGACGATATAAAGTCGATATAGAAATCATACCTTGAAGTAGCGCTTATGACTAGGATCCATAAGAATTTCTTGTGGGATGACATCAAAGGACGGTGGTTTGATTATCTCCTTTGCAAGTTGGATAATTGCTTTCAACACTTTGTTGAAATACTTGCTGATCGTTTCTCCAGAATGTTGAAATCTCTCACATAAATCTCGGTTTGAGCTACCGTGACAAACCAAAGATAAGAATATCTCAATTTGTTCATCAACTCGAATATATCGACTATCTTTTAACCAACCTCACTCTCATCAAATCACATAAATTCAGAAAAACATGCCTCTCCATCCTGAAGGCTTCATATATCCTATCTGAATGTCCAGAAATCATCTCCATTATCCATTCGGATCCTAATAATTTGCTGTCCCTAATAGGTTCTCTTGTATGCACGGACCTGTCAATGACAACCGTGCACAACCACGCTAGAAATATGCGAAGATCATCATCATCCAAGAATTGTTGAACTTGTCCTACCTGTTCACTACATATACTATCCGATCCCTCTTCCATAATACCTATATGATCAAAAAAATATACAAACATCAATATAGATTTTGAAAGTATATCCAGCGACAATCAATAACATAAGTCATAACATAATAGAAGATGCCATTATATGTAAGTAGCAAAAGTCTCAACACTAACATACATAACATAAAGTTATACAATCTTATGCAAGGTCTTTCAATCCATAATATATTTCCAAACATCTTTAAAGATGATAAAGAAGTCCATTTCTCCTTTCAGGGGTGGATTTAATGAAAGCCACCCTCCATGAGGCACTATCGCATGCTCGATCCACTGCTTTGTTGTAAACTTCTTGGTCTATCTCGGGCATACTTAATAGAATATCCATCACAGCCTCTATGGAGAAAGGGTCCACGGGTGATGACATGCTGTCGGAAGTCGTTGAGCCATTACCAGATTGACTTGACTTAACTTTCAAAAAGTCTTGTATGGCTTTGCAAGTGTCATCAATACTATTTTGGGTAGTCCTCCTTCTCCTCTTAGTGTTTGGAGTCCTATCCAATCTGTGTTTCCCACGAATTGAAGTTCCAGCATCGTCTGATGGGAAGACTCCCTCATCAGTGTGGTGATCACCGAAGTCATCTATATGGGCACCACCAGCATCATCATAGGCATTGCCACCACTGTTGCCACCGCATGCATTGTAACCACTGTTGGCACCACCTCCATTGCCATCACCGTTGTCAGCTTCCTCCGACACTGCCGCATTTTCAGCATTTCCAAGGCCATATTCCCCAGTAGCATATGTACCACCAAATATAATACATAGCTCGGGATACTGGGGAAATCCATCCTTCCTGAATTTGGCCCACTCTACATTCTCCTACAATTTTCACAGCAATTAAATTTCAGCAATGTAATTATACAATGTAAAACATACATATATAATGACAACAAAATGACTAAAAAATTAGAAAAAAAATACCTTGATGTGATCTTCCCAGACGTTTGGATCGTCGACAGTAACTCTTTTATTTTCATTATCCCAACCAAATCCAGACTGGGACATAAGTTTCTGAAAACTACCATACTGTTTTCTCAGTTTGTTCATCTTGTTTCTCAGCTGGACCATGGTATATCGGCACCCTGTTTGTCTAAAGAATTCATTTTGGATATTCCTCCAACCTGCTTTGTTGAAAGTAGAAGAGGTTCCATTTCCCTTTTTGACCTCATCCACCAACAAACCGATAAATAGGTTAGTCACCGACTCGGTCCACTTTGCACTGAATTTTTGTGGCTCTGATGCCATTTAATCTTTGATCGGTTGAGCAGCAAATGAGTTATCAGTTAAATCAATAACATAATACTATATATGCCATACATCTCGGGCATTATCAAGAGATGCAAGCCAAGAAGACTTAACTTTAAATAACGATAATTCTTGAACTACATGCAACCTATGACTAGCAATGAGCAACCAACCAGAATGCTCTCTCTCCAACCTATTTTTGAGCTATGTAATGCGAAATGATCAACCTAAAGAATTCATTGTAATGCTACATACAATATAATTTTGTTGCTATAACTCAAGTTGATGTGTTACATTTTACAAGGCAGATGTGAAGTGGTTCATGCAAATAGTCACACAAAAAAATTGCAATCAGAGACCTTGATGAAATGGCAATCCACTTGTATGTGAATATATATATATATTTTTTTTTTGCTTTTTTCCTGTGGTCTCATCTCTTCATGTTCCCTGTGGAGTAGCATTATATGCAGGTTAAAGTGTACAAAAGTGGTCCCTCTATTGTTTCACATGGCTTTAGAAGTTAAATTACAAGACTAAAAATGGGTCTAATGTACCGAGCTGTGTGCATATAGATGTACCTGTCTGAAAGGCAATATTATCCAGGGAGTGGACGGCGTGTACCGGAGGAAAGTGCTTCCAACTAAAACTCCACCGCTTCTCAACACTCGAGTAATTTCTGCAATCTGCCCATACGCAGCAAAGGGGTTGAGAACTTTATATCAGCCACTTGATGAGGATGAAGAAATAATGTGTTTATCAAGAGCTCGTTCCACAGCTAAAGCTCATTAAAATTTGACCTGTAATCACCAAAATTTCTTTTTCATATCTTTTTTCACATCATTGTACCATGATTAGAGAAACTGAATCTATCATTGAGCTAAGCCACATTTGACCATGATGAAATATGATTTGAGCATTTTAGGGAGGAGTTGTAGAATCATGCAAACCAAATCCATGAATTATCATTATTTCTCATGCATATATCAAATGACAAACTTCAAAATTACCTGCAATAAGTTATTTGAAACATTACAGATTCCACAACCCCTTAAAACCCAGCTTCTAGAATTATGCTAGTAACCATGTAGAGCTATAAAGGTTTCAAACTCCCCAAGCACACCTCATCCCCTCTTCCACTGCAGTATCCTGATACTGAATCTGCTAACTTATCCCAAGCCATCAGCTTCACTAATGCCCGTGTAACCCTTCGCATAACCGCACAATGTTACTAAGCACCTCATAATTTGGCTGCACCGCGCGAGCCACGACCGTGGCTGCTCGGCCGAGCCAGCTGCTCCGCGCTCGGCACGAGCGAGCTGCGCCGCTCCGAGCGAGCCACGCTCGAGCGAGCTAGCAGCTGGCTCGACCGAGCTGGCGGCGTAGCTCGCTCGCCCGAGCGTGGCTGCTCTGCTCGCTCGGCAGAGCAGGCCGCTCGGAGCTCCGCACGAGCGAGCTGCGCCGCTCAGAGCTCGGCATGAGCGAGCTGCACCGCTCCGAGCGAGCTAGCCGCTCGCTCGACCGAGCTGGCGGCGCAGCTTGCTTGCCCGAGCGTGGCTGCTCTGCTCGCTCGGCAGAGCAGGCCGCTCGGAGCTTGGCACGAGCGAGCTGCGCCGCTCTGAGCTGGCGGCGCAGCTCGCTCATCCGAGCTCGCGGCGCAGCTCGCTCCGCCGAGTGTGGCTGCTCTGCTCGCTCGGCCGAGCAGCCACGAGCAAGCGAGCTGCTCCGAGCTCGCAACGACCGAGCTGCGCCGCTCGGAGCTCCGCACGACCGGCCTACGCCGCGCCGAGCGAGCTGCACCGCTTTGCTCGCTCGGCAGAGCAGCTCCAACCACCAACCGTCGCCCAGATCTGGCAGATCTGGGCGACGGCTTCCTTTGGGGGTCGGCCTCGCTCGCTCGAGCTGCTCTGCTGAGCGACCACGGCTCGAGCTCGGCGAGCAGCGGCGCGTAGCGAGCGACGCTCGCTTGAGGCTCGAGCGAGCATCCGGCGGTGGTCGGCGAACGTGGGTGTCGCTGAGCTCGACTTCTTCGAACGGAGATGGAGGAGCAGCGGGCCTACCTGGACTGGGAAGCTTCAGCCGGTTGACGGAGCACCACTGTCGAAGCCGGAGAGTGAGCGGAGTGCGGAGGCGCCGGAGAGTCACCGGAGGGGGGAGTCGCCGGAGAGTCCGCTCGAGTGGGAGGCGTCGGAGAGGGGAGGCGCCGGAGAGGGGAGGCGTCGGGGGAGAGAACGAGCTTCGCACGGGCACGAACGAGAAGGGCTTCGCACAAGCTTCGCTTTGTTCCCGTTTTGTTCCAATTGTGTTTTTTATTTCTGTTCTTTTTTGGTTTCCCAGAAGTGTTTCTGGAGAAGAGAAACAACAAAAAGTTGTTTCTGATTTCTGTTTCAATTTTGTTCCAGAAACGAAAAAACAAAAAAAGAACAGAAACGCAAACAAACGCGTTTCTGTTCTTTTTTTGTTCCCTGGAACAAAAAAACAGAAAAAGTGTTTATAAACAGTTTTGAGAAATAAAAACATGCACAGCCTTAATGATCATCACTGTGCACTTTCAGCCAGTCATCTGTGATTGCTCATGTATTTTCCTTTAATTCTGTTAGAAGTTGTGCTTACTCCAATCTGAGATTGGCTCTGGGTTCCTGGCTCCTAAGGTTTACTCTTGGCGTAAGCCAAAACTGGACATGATCATCTCCTTTTCAGTGGGCATTCTTTTTTTTTGGTAGTGATTTGGTTAAGTTTATTGCGCATTCTCGATAATGGCTCTGTGAATGAATATTTTCTTATCCTGCTGTGATTGTTGAAAAATTTGGAGATCAAATATGCAATTTGATCCATGTGCCCAGCGGGAATTTCACAAAACTATTGGGAAATTTTCAAGTAGAGCTTGTTAGTACATTCTTTCAATTTTCTGTTATCCTATGCGACTTTTTCTACTGTTGTCTGTAGTCTTAGAGCTAGTCACATACATAACTTGATCCTCACATGTTAAGGATCTTAAATAGATTCTTCATGATGTCAAAATCATTTCATAATTTTCTAAAAGTGAAAATGGGAGCTAAAATAGTAAACCCAGGGATTGCGATGAAATAGTGCAAATGTCTGTATTATCAAATTGCGAAGGATGTAATTAAGAACACTGTGACCTAATCACCGAATGTGTTTATGATAACTACACATGACATGATGACAACCCTAACAAACCATGAAGTTGAAATTCAAGAAAATTCAAGAAGCGGAATTAAATTGCGTAGGGCACACCTTGGAGTGAAAGGCCTGGGCTCACAATGCTAGGTTGATGGAAGAGGAGACCATACTAGCAAGCATGGACTGCATCTTCATCTGGTGCCGAAGCTTTATCATCATAAGTCTGGTATCTTCAGTCTCATCTCCTCCATCATACTCCGATGCTTCCACTACTTCAGGCTCCACACAGCCCAAGTGCGGACAGTAATCGTAGTCCGTGTAATAGTAATGCCAGCAACCCTTGGCGATGCTTCCCCGGTACCTGTTGTTGATCAGGCTCCGCTCTTGCGTTAGGGATAATATGATGCGGGAGGGTGCTCGTGGTCCTCACGCTTCACCATTGCCGCCAAGTCGGCACACCCCAGGTGGAGGTCATAATGGCAGATCAAGCAGTGGTAGAAGGATGTGTCCCCATCGTTCGAGGGGAAGTGCATTAAACATGACAGTTTATGACATTACTGAGTATATAATTGTTTGCACCAAAATTTGAATTCAATTCGAGCGAAACAATAAGATGCACAAAGAATTTAGTCAAAGATTGAAAAAAGTGGTTGATAAATGCATTAAACAATTTACTCAAATATTGTCCTGTGTTAAGTTATTTTTTTAAGTGATAGTAGTACAAAAGATAAAGAAATATGCAAGTCATTAACATAATAATTAATTGTTTTTCTGAGAAACACAAAATTTAGTTTTCTTTTTGGGTCTGCGCACTATATTTAGTTAGCTATCTACCAAATAAACTAGTTTTTGGAAAAGAGATACACCAATTTAGTTCCAAATAGAGAAAGAAAAGGAAAAACCAAAAAAAAAAGGAAAAAAAGGCAAACATTAGTCTTAAATTAAGATTGGACCCTATAGTTAATCTTAATAAATGTTGTTTGAAAGAAATATATGTAGTTTCGTCTCTAGAAAAGATAAGAAGTCACCTTAAATTAAGAGTAGGACCCGCAAAAGATGATATAGTTAATTCAATATAATAGGGTGTTAATAGCCAACAAAGAGATGGAAATGATGCGAGTCTATTAAAATAATAAAACTACTTATGGTCCTTGAATTTGAGCATTTTTTTTTTCCAATCAATTGAGCTTGCATAACTTTTTTAATTGAGTCTCTTCAACTCTGGATCTAATTAATTAAAGGGTTAATACCCTGAAAAACCTCAAACTGGTACATTTGTGACAAATTTACCTCAAACTATTTTTTTGACCACCAAAAACCCCAATCTGGTATACCTTTGACAAATTTACTCCAAACCGGTACACTTATGACAAATTTACCCTCTATTAGTTTTCGTTAAATTTTATTTTCAAATTATTAAGTTAAATGATACGTGATAATTGACCAGTATACCAATTTAGGATTTTACGCTCCGTTTATCACAATTTACAATTTTTGTGATTTTTTTGTGGTATTAATCCAATTTAGCATAGGGTATATTTGTCATAAATTTACCATTTTGGGGTTTTTTGCAGTCGAATAAATTAGTTTGGGGTAAATTTGTCATAAATGTACCAATTTAGGGTTTTTTTTATAGTCAGTTGGGGTAAATTTGTCACAAGTATACCAATTTGAGGTTTTTCATGGTCAAAAAAATAGTTTAGGGTAAATTTGTCACAAGTGTACTAGTTTGGGGTTTTACAGGGTATTAACCCTTAATTAAAACTGACAAATTTTATTCCTGAACTTTCACATTTTTCTCTATTCCCTTTTGATCTTTCTATCCTAAAAAATCATTGATATGATGGTCTAATTAGCGTTTGTCATCTTATGTGACGTGATTGGTGGCTCACACGGACAATTTTTTAAATAAAATGATGTCGTTTTGGTTTTTGATTTTTTTTTTCTTTTTTTTTCCCTTATCTTTCATTATAGTGTTCATCATTTTCCCTCTGCCTGTCGTTAGGGACTTGGAAAAAACCCGTGAAGGTCGCGGCTATAGGCAATGGTCGTGACGCCCTTGGGCAGATTGGGGCAATGGTCTCAGATTGCCCTCGGCCAAGTTAGGCGACGGTGTCACAGCGCTTGCCATGCCTTCCCAAGCCATCGCTGAGACCTCAACAAACAGTGAAGGGATGAAATGAAAAATAGAAGGAAAGAATAGGACAAAAAAAAAAAGAGAAAAGAAAAAAACACAATTTTCAAATATATGGAAAAATATCTAATAAGTCTATCATTCATGTTAAGGAGATAGTTTTTCAAGTACTATTGAACGTGGCAGCCCCAAGTAAAAGAGTCATACTGAGATCACCTTGAAGCCATGTCATAGAAAAATATCTAGCATGATATTCTCGTATACTTATAGGTGGATCGAAAAGTCATGACTCAAACTCAATATTTTGTAATTGATATGAGATTTGACATTTGCATATCTATTCTTTCTATCCTCATTTTGTTTTTTGACATTCCATTTAATTACTACGAACACATTAATAAACTTTTAGCATATTACACTTAATTAGTATTTCTCTTCTTACAACTTCTACAGTTTAGGGGTGATATCTACAACTCTATATAACGACTCGTAGGAATCTAATTCATTTGAATGCTTCATTTGTTTTGCGGAAAACGAATGAATCGAAAAACTTATTTTTATGAATGATCACTTATATCGCTAAAAGAAACCGTTAATGGAAAATGTGTTCATTATTGACAACAATTTTTGTCAAAACATTTTCATGGGCAATAAAAATATTTTTTCGTTTACTTAGTTTTGTAAGCGACACGAGCTATCAATTTTTGGAAAATATTTTTCAAATTATTTATTTTTTATAAAAAAACATAGGCTATATTTCAAATTTGTCGACCAAGACTTTGCCTAATTATAGTCTTATTTCCAACATGTTTATTGTTCATTTTTGGTTTGTCTATTTCTAATTGGTCTTAGGTGATTGCTAAAAAAAAAAAAAAATCTTTTTAGTTACATCGCACCAAAAAGATTCAAAGACCCTAGAACTATTTTTTCATGGTTGTCACAACTAATTAAAGAATAATTGGAAGTTAATTAAAGGAAGTAAGTCCAATTACAATCGAATGGGTCTATACATGGAGAGAATTTGGTTATTATGGGAGGGAGAGTTGGCTTGCCGTGCACTTTGATGCGATGCGCATAATCGCTTTCTTACATGTGAACAACATCAAATTCCCACCTTCTTTTTATGGTCATTTTCTAGACTTTTGCTTTTGGAAAGTATAGTACCGAACACCCTCCCTCGGATTAGGATCATCTTCCCCCATAGGCACGGGCACGTAACCAATCAAATCAAGTAAGGACATGTGGTGTGTCTCTAATAATAGACTAAAATCCAATATCATGACTTTACCTGATTTGGTCTCTGTTTATAATTCCTTGACTCTAGGGAAATAAAAGCAAACCAAAGATTCGGCAGATGAAATTGATTGATGTTCCCATGACTTTTTCCATGTGAACTGTCTTGATTACACCCTGTCAAAAGAAGAAGAAGGAGAAGAAGGATCGTTTACTTGACTTGACTTGAAATATCACACTTATTCAATTTAATATTATTTGCCAATGACAGCTTGTTTATTTTTTTGGCTAGATATATACTTTTAGGATTAGATGTATACCTAATTTTTTTATAATTCCATTTTTTTTAAAAATAACAATGTGACTATATTAAAAAGTTAAAGATCATAATATAATAGCGAGGACTTTGTCTTTATTAATAGTAATTCACCTATTAGTATTCAAGATGTAAAATACAACTTGCATATCAATATGACAAGTTCAATGCCGATACAACATGGATCTAAAAGGTAGTATTTTGAAATAGATTCTTCTTCACCAAAGTAGACATTTAGCTCTCTTTTATTTACACGCATTTAATAATAAGCAACAATATTTCAACAAGATAAAATGGGACGTTACAAATGTATAATTTATAAAAAAGATATGTATTATAATTGACAAATGAAAGTAAAGGTGATTATAAATTGTGAAATAGATTTACTTACATGTATGGTTAATAGTGTTCTGTTTTTGAGAACCGAAAATCAAGATTCTAAATGCACGGAAAAGACTAAAGTGAATGCCCCCACTAAACTACCTGGAAATTCAGGGATTGAAATATAGATTATAGGATAAAGGACGCAACTGATAAATAATGAAGAAAACCAAGTAAGGCCAATGCCGTTTCACCTTTCATTGACTAACTAAATCATCAATAATTGCCTTGCTTGTAATGGTCTTGTAATTTTCTCAACTCGTGTGAATGGCTAAAATGCTTTTGTGGTTCCATCTATGTTTTAGGTTCTGTGTGCTGTATGTAAGAGAAGTGGTAAAGGGAGGTTGGCTTATAAACTCCACAAGGAATTGCTCATAAATGCAAGAAATATTGGAGGTTTGGAAATCAGTGAAAAAAATATCGAATGTCCTTTTAATGATGTGCAAGACAAAATCAATTATAATGTACGAAAATTATGTAAAACTTGTGTTTTTTAGTTGGATCGCATATGAATCACATTATCTCTGGATAGGTGATTGGCATAATTTATCAAGGAATTTTACCAGAGTATTGGACAATTTTCAAGAAGGGCCTTGTAGTATATTTTGTCAATTTTCTGTTAATTTATGAGACTTTATTGATATAGCTATTTTTTTTAATCTTAGAGCTAGTCACATACATAACTTGATTTCTAATGTCAAGGGTCTTCTTAAATAAATTTTTTAAAATATCAAAATCATTTTGCAATCCAAAAAAGAAAAAAAAAATTTGTATGTCCTTTAGATGACTCAATAGATAGAATCAATCATAATATGCAAAAAGTGTGTGCAACGTTTTTGTTTTTCAATTAGATTCAATATGAATCACATTATCTCTTAATATGTGATCAGCATAGTACATTGTATTAACTCCATATAACAACTTTCTCAAGCAATATTAATCATTTTTCTTCTTTTGGACTTTAAGGGGAAGTACGTTGAACATGGTAACCTATAACATAACCTAGTATGTAATGTGCAAAAGAAGAGATGCTAATGCAGTTCACTAAATACGGCTTCCTACATGCATGGAGTGGTCTTTGAAATCATGCTAATCTCTCTGTCTCTCTCTTCTTTGAGTTCATGCTCATGCATTTTATTGGCAAAGTAGTGAGATCTCGGTTTTTCCTTATTTGAAGGGTAAGTGAACTTGTATCATATTGCCCGTATGCTTCATTAATATGATAAAACTATATGCTTGATCCCTAAGTTCGAGATTTTTTTCCCTATCAAATCCTCTAAACTTTCAGTTTTGTCCCATCAGATCATTGAAATTGTATAGCTTTTTATAATAAAAATTCCTTCATTTCCAAATCTAACTGATTGGAACTGACATTCCTTCTTCATTAACATTTTTTATTTCACTATTCTATTCTCATCACCTACGTATTCTTTCTATCCTCAAATTTTTTGGCATACCATTTAATTACACGAGCAAACTAATAAAAATTTAGCATATTACACTAAATTAGTATTTCTCTTCTTACCAATTCTATGGTTTAGGGATGATGTCAACAAGTCTATATAATGATTTGTAGGAATCTAATCCATTTAAAAACTCAAATTTGTAGACGAGTTAAAATATGTATAGTACAAAAGATATAAAGTAATTCCACATGTCTCTCTTTCTCCCACGTTACCCAATCACATTGCCTTCTCATGCCGTTCTTGTTTGATTCCCCTTTGATAAGGACCATGTCATGTAACACAAATCTTTATTATTTCCTAATTACAGTCTTACTCCTACGATGGTCAATGTTCATTTTTTTTTTTTTTTATCTAGTTCTAATTGGTCTAAGATGATTGTTAAATAAATAAATAATAAATAAATAAATAAATAAATAAAACCCTTTTAGAATGCGTTTGGTAACCATTTTGTTCCGAAGAACAATTTTTGATGAGAAATGATTTTTTCTGATTCTTTTATCGGGAACAATTTCTAATCAAAAGAATGCGTTTGGTAACTTCCCTAAATTTCTATTCTCGGGATAGAAATACATTTGGTAGAATTCTTAGATTTTTTAAAAAAAAATTCTTGTAGTTTTTTTTCTTATTTTTTTCCTTTTTCCTTTTTCCTTTTTCTTTTTCTCTTTGGTCGGTTGCCAGCTACCCTTGTGGTCAACGACCAACTGGGTGAGGTCTGGCGAGCTTGCTAGAGGCCAGCATGGCCACGGTGAGGCCGAGCCTCGCGTCGGCTGGGGATGCCGAGCTTCGCCGTGGCTGTATGAGGCTTGGCCTTGCCTTGGCTGGGCGCGCTCAGCCTCGCTAGATCTAGGTGAGGTCGACCTTGCCCAGCCCAAGCGAGGTCGAGCCTCGCAGTGCCTCACCTAGCCACAGCGAGGCTCAAGCCAATGAGCCTTGTTGTGGCTCGGCGTCTCCGGGGGCTGGCGAGGTTGTTGGCCCTCATTTGACCGGTCGCTGGCGCCAGCCATGGCCATGTCTAGCGATCGGTCAAAAGGAAGAAGAAGAAGAATAAGAAGAAGAAGAAGAAGAAAATAAAGAGCAGAAGAAAAGAGAAGAAAAATGACAGATAAAAGAAGATAAAGAAAAATTGATTCTAGAAATTGTTTCCGGAAATGATAGGATACATGACAAACCAAAATTTCTATTCTATAAACAAATTTTCTATTCCAAACTTATTTCTGGAATGAAATCCGTTTGATAAAATTATAATTTTTATTTATTTCTGAAATAGATTTTTATTCCGGAAAGAGGTTTGGAACAGAAATCAGAAGTAAATTTTTTTTACTTTTCTATTTCAAGAACAAAAATAAGAAATAAAAATTCTTCTCATTGTTCATCCTTTCTACAAACTGGTTGTCCATCCATTGCCGTCGACCACCATTTGATGTTCCACATAGGCCGCCGTTGGTTGCCGGTTGCTGGCAACCGTTTGCTAGTTGCCAATCGCAGGTCACCACGGCTCCAATTGCCGGCCGCTAGTCGCCACTGGTCATTAGTTGCCGGTGACCACTACCGATCACCGCCGTCTGAAACAAAGAAATTTTATGTCGTTATCAAATGAATTTCTATTTTGTGAGTAGAAATTTTGTATCGTTAGCAAACGGGTATTTTTGCTTAGAAACTCATCTAGAAATAGATGTAGAAAAATCTATTTCTCTTCCAAAAATCAAAATTTGACCAAAATGGTTATCATTTACGCCCCAAGAAGCTGTTTTTTCTACTTCTTGTTTCTGCTCCAAATCTATTTCCGAGAACAAAATTTTTACCAAACACGTTTTTATTCTTTTTTCGTTCCCTAGAACAAAAGAATAGAAATTTTTGTTTCGAGGAACAATTTTTTTTTTTTAACAAATAGGCCCTTAGTTACATCACATCAAAAAGATTTGGTGACCCTAAAACTATCTCTTCATTTTTTTTTTTTTGGGCATGGACATCACAACTAATTAGAGGATAATTTGGAGTTATTTAAAGGATGTAAATTCAATTACAATCAAATGGTCCTATATGTGGAGAGTATTTGGTCATCATGGGAGGCAAAGTTGGCTTGCTGTGCACTTTGATGCAATGCACCTAAGTTGCTTTCTTACATGTGAATAGCTTCAAATTCCCACTTTCTTTTTATAGTGTTTTTCTCTACTTTTGCTTTTGGAAAGTATGATATTGAACACCCTCCCTTGGATTAGGACCATCTTCACCCATTCAACACAGGCACGTAACCAATCAAATCAAGCGAGGACAAGTGATGTATGTATGATAATTAGCTAAAAATCCGATATTATGACTTTATCTAATTGGGTCTTTGTTTATAATTCCTTGATTCTGGAAATACAAGAGCAAACAAAAGGTTGGACGGATGAAACATATTGATGTTCTCACGACTTTTCTCATGTGAATTGTCTCGAGTACGCTTTGTCAAAAGAAGGAGGAGAAGAAGGACCATTTACTTGAGTTGACTTGAACAATTGCACTTTTTCAGTTCATTATCATTTGCCGATGACAACTTGTTTCCTTTTTGACTACATGTATACCTTTAGGACTAAATATATGCCTGGTTTTTAATTGTTAGTGATATTATATTGAAGATTATTAATATTTTCTATAGAATATTATCCTATGTTAACGACAGTTATGACATTACTATCGATTATGTATGTCAATCAAGATTATTAAAAAAGCTCGATCGGACAACATGGTCAATGCGATTAGTGTTGAAGCATAGCTATTATGGAAATGACTCGATTAAATGCTTCCTCTAATGAGACTAGTATATAATTGACAAATCGAAGTAAATGTCATTATAAATTGTGAAATAGACCTACTTACATGTATGGTTAATAGTGTTCTGTTTATGAGAACTCAAAAAATCAGGATTTAATATGCGCAGAAACGACTAAAGTCATTGCCCCTACTAAACAGCCCGGCAATTTAGATACTGAAAAATAGATTATAGGATTAAGGACACAATTGACACCCTGGGATTATTTTTTCACTTTTTTGCGTGGTTGTCACGACTAATTAGAGTATAATTCGAAGTTAATTAAAGGAAGTAAATCCAATTATAATTGAATGGGCCTGTATGTGGAGAGAATTTGGTCAACGTGGGAGGCAAAGTTGGCTTGCCGTGCACTTTTGATCCAATGCGCCTAAGTTGCTTTCTTACATGTGAATAGCTCCAAATTCCCACCCTCTTTCTATGGCCTTTTTTTTGTACTTTTTCTTTTGGAAAGTATAATATTGAAGACCCTCCCTCAGATTAGGATCATCTTCACCAATCGGGCATGAGCAGTAACTAGTCAAATCAAGTAAGGACACGTGGTGTGTGTCTAATAGTTAGCTAAAATCTGGTATTATTACTTTACCTAATTGGGTTTTTGTTTGTAATTACTTGATTATGGGAAAATCAAAGCAAATGAAAGGTTGGACAGATGAAACAGATTGACATTTTTATGACTGTTCCCATGTGAACTATCTTGATTATGCCATGTCAAAAGAAGAAGGATCGTTTACTTGACTTGACTTGACTTGAACTATCGCATGTTTCAGTTTAATATCATCTGCCAGTGACAACTTGTTTACTTTTTGAATAGCTACATACCTTTAGGATTAAATATATGCCTAGTTTTTTTTTTTTTTTTATAATTCCAATAATATTTTTAAATAACAGTGTGGCTATATTAAACTGAAAAATATCATAATATAATAGCACAGACTTTGTCATTATTAATTAGTAATTCATCAATTAGTATTCAAGATGCAAAATATAATTTGCATATCAACGTAACAAGTTCAATGCTGGTACAGTATGGATCTAAAAGGTAGTAGTTGAAATAAATTCTTCTTCACCGAATAGAGATTTTGCCCCCTTTTATTTACATGCATTATTTTCTATTTTAATAATAAGAAATGATATTTCAACCGCATAAAATGGCACATCACATTAATTTATGGAAAAGATATGTATTATAATTGACAAATGGAAGTAAAGGTGATTATAAATTGTGAAATAGACCTACTTACATGTACGGTTTATAGTGTTCTGCTTATGAGAACCTGAAAATCAAGATTTTATATGCGTGGAAAAGACTAAAGTCAATGCCCCAACTAAACAGCTCGGGCAATTCAGGGATTGAAAGGTAGATTATGGGATAAAGGACACAATTGATAAATAATGAAGAAAACTAAGGCCCCATTGACTGACTTGATCATCAATAATTACCTTGCTTGTAACGGCCTTGTAATTTTCTCAACTTGTGTGGATGGCTGAAATGCTTCTGTCGTTCCATCTATGTTTTAAGTTCTGTGTGCTTGTCTGTAAGAGAAGTGGCTGAAGGAGGTTAGCTTATAAACGCCTCAAGGGATTGCTCATATATGTAGGAAATATTGGAGGTTTGGAAATCAGTGAAAACAAATATCAAATATCCAATTAATGACGTGCTAGGCAGAGCCAATTATAACATACAAAAATTACGTAAAACTTGCGTTTTTCAGTTGAATCCAATGGGAAACATATTAACTCTTAATAGGTGATTGGCGTAATCAATTTGAGGAATTTTACCAAAGTATCGGTTAATTTTCAAGTAGAGCTTGACAGTACAATATGTCAATTTTCTGTTAGTCTATGCGACTTTTTATGTAGTTATTTCTTTAATCTCAGAGCTAGACACATACAAAACTTGATTTCAAAAGCCAAAGGCCTTCTCAAAAAATATTTAAATAAAAACAAAATCATTTTGGTATTCCAATATATATATATATATATATATATATATATATATATATATATATATTGAATAGCCTTTGGATGACTCGATGGACAAAGTCAATCATAATATGCAAAACCGTGTGAAAACTTTTGCTTATTAGTTGGGTCCAATACGAATCACATCATCTCTTAATATGTGATTGGCATAATATCTCATATTAACTCAATATAAGAACTCTCTCAAGCAATATTAATAATTTTTTTCTTCTTTTTTGCTTTAAGGGGAAGTACATTGAACATGGCAACCTATGTCATTACCTAGTATATGACAAGCGAAGAGAGACTAATGTAGTTCACTGAATACAGCTTCCTACACGCATGAAGTGGTCATGGGAATCATGCTGATCTCTCCGTCTCTATCTTCTCCTAGTTCTTGCACAAGCATGTTATTGGCAAAGTAGCGTGATCTCGGTTAGTCCCCATAATTCAACTCGTTTCACAATGTGTCCTTATTTGAAGGGTAAGTCCACTTATCTCATACTATCCTGCATGCTTCATTAATATAATAAAACTATACTTTTGATCCCTAAGTTCAAGCATTTTTTTCCGATCAAATCATTGAATTTTGTATAGCCTTTTCTAATTAAAATTCCTTCAGCTCCAAATCTGGTTGATTGGAACAAACACACCTTATTCAGTAACTTTTGCAATTTTTCACTACTCTATTCTCATCACCTACGTATTCTTTCTATCTTCAAATTTTTTGGCATACCATTTAATTACCTTGAACACAACAATAAAATTTTAGCATATTACACTTAATTAGGATCTCTTGTTACAAACTCTTTGGTCTGAGGGTGATGTTTACAATTTTATATTAAGACTTGGAGGAATCTTATCTATTTTAACTTTCAAATTTGTTGACGAACACCTTCCATAAAGAATGCGTAGTCGAAAGGACATCGAGCAATTCCACGTCTCTCTTTGTCCCACATCACCCAATCAAGTTGCCTTCTCATTCTCATGCCATTCTTGTTTGATTCCCCTTCGATAAGGATCATGTCGTGTGACATGAATGTTGATTATTTCTTTTATCCCCAAGATGTTTAATGTTCATTTTTTGTTCGTCTAGTCCTAATTGGTCTGAGGTGATTGCTTAAAAAAATAAATTCTTTTTAGTTCCATCGCACCAAAAAGATTTGACATCCCTAGAACTATTCTTTTCATTTTTTTTTTTTAGCGTGGTTTTCACGACTAATTGGTCTTAGGTGATTCCTGAACTATTTCTTCATTATCCTTTGCGTGGACGTCACGGCTAAAAGGAAAATTTAGAGTTAATTCATGGAAGTAAATCTAATTACTATTCAATGGGCCTATACGTGTAGGAAATTTGGTCAGCGTGGGAACCAAAGATGGCTTACCGTGCACTTTGAGGCAATGTGCCTAAGTTGCTTTCTTACATGTGAACAGGTTCAAATTCCCCCGTTCCTTTATGGTCTTTTTCTCTACTTTCGCTTTTGGAAAGTATAACACTGAACACCTTTCCGCGGATTTTCAATACCGACGGCCCAACACAGCACGGCTTTTGATCTGTTAGATCATTTAAGGACACTGCAGTGTGTGTCTAATAATTAGCTACATTGGTGTTATAGCTTTCCATAATTTGGTTTTTGTTTATAATTCCTTGATTTTAAGAAAGTAAGAGCAAACGAAAGGTTGGACAAATGTAACAAATTGACGTTTCCACAACTTTTTCCATGTGAAGTGTCTCGATTATGCCCTATCAAAAAAAATAAAAAGTAGAAGAAAGATCGTTTACTTGACTTGACTTGAACCATTGCACTTTCTCAATTAAACATCATATGCCAACTATAACTTGTTTACTTTTTTGACTAGCTATATACCTTTGGGATTATATATATATGCCTAGTTTTTTTTTAATTGCAATAATTTATTAAATAACAATATGAATAGATTACAACGTTAGAGGTCATGATATAATATCGTGGGCTTTGTTACTTTCAATTAATAATTCATCAATAAATACTCAAGAAGCAAAATTCAATTTGCATATCAATATAACAAGTTAAATGCTGGTACCACATTAATCTAAAAGGTAATATTTTGAAATAAATTCTTTTTTACCATAACAGAGATTTTACTCTCTTTTATGTATAACCATCGTTTTCAATTTAAATAATAATTCCAAAATGTATAATTTATAGAAAAGATATATACTTGAAAGTAAAGTTGATTGCAAATTGTGAAATAGACCTACTTACACATATGGTTAATTGTGTTCTGCTTCCGAGGAAAGTAAAGATTTTATGTGAGCAGAAAAGACTAAGAGTTGTCGCCCCTACAATAACAGCCCGTAAATTTAGAGATTGGAAAGACACAATTGACAATGAAAGAAAAAGGAGGTCCCCATAGTGTTATCAGCTTTCATCGACAGACTTGATCATTAATAGTTAACCTTGCATATCAAGGCCTACATTTGAACTGACTTTTCTCATGTGAACTGACTAGAGAAGGAGGAGAATAAGGATCGTTGACTTGACTTGAACTTTCCCACTTCTTCAATTATATATCATCTGCCAGCTGCAACTTTTTACTTTTCTAACTAGTGCTATACCTTGGAGATTAAATACATACCTTTCTTATAATTCCAATAATATGAATATTAATGCGAACTATATCAAAATGTTAAAGATCATTACTTTGTTGTTATTAATTAATAATCCATCTATAAATTATTCAAGATGCCAAAAGCAATTTGTATATTGGTATAAGAAGTTAAAGGTCGGTACAACATGGACAGAAAAAGGTAATATTTTGAAATAATGATGGCTTTCCCTTTGAATCGGCATATTTTGGTTGATACGCACGGTTCTTTTTGCTTGGGCAGCTGTGCGTGCATCGACTTGCATTTCTGCATATTAATGATCATCGCCATGCACTTTCAGCCGGCCATCTGTCATTGCTCTTGTATTTTCATTTAATTCTGTTAGAAGTTGTGCTTGCTCCAGTCTGAGATTGGCTCTGGGTTTGAGATTCCTAGGGCTTACTCTTGGCATAAGCCAAAACTGGACATGATCACAGTGGGCATTCTTTTTCTCTGTAGTGATTTGGTTTAGTTTATTGTGCTTTCTCAACAATGGCTTTGTAAATGAATATTTTCTTATCCTGCTATGATTAAACATGGCAATTTATGACATTACTCTGTACATAATTGTTTGCACCAAAATTTGAATTCAATTCGAGCGAAACAATAATATGCACAAAGAATTTACTCAAAGATTGAAAAAAGTGGTTGATATATGCATTAGATACAATTTACTCAAAGATTGTCCTGTGTTCAGTTATTTTTTAACTAATAGTAGTACAAAAAATAAAGAAATATGCAAGTCATTAACATAATAATTAATTTTTTTTCTCAGAAACAAAAAATTTAGCTTTTTTTTTTTTTGGGTCCGTGCACAATATTTAGTTAGCTATCTACCAAATAAACTAGTTTTTAGAAAAGAGATACACCAACTTAGTTCCAAATAGAGAAAGAAAAGGAAAAAACCAAAAAAATAAAAAAATAAAATAAGATTGGACCCTATATAGTTAATCTTAATAAATGTTGTTTGAATGAAATATGGGTAGTTTCATATTTAGAAAAGATAAGAAATCATCTTAAAATAAGAGCAAGGCCCACAAAAGATGATATAGTTAATTCAATGTAACGAAGTGTCAAAAGCCAACGAAGAGATGGAAATAACGCGAGCCTATTAAAGTAATAAAACTACTTTTGGTCCTTGAATTTGAGCATTTTTTTTCCAATCAATTGAACTTGCATAACTTTTTTAATTGAGTCTCTTCAACGCTGGATCTAATTAATTGGAACTGACAAATTTTATTCATGAACTTTCACATTTTTCTTTGTTCTCTTTTGATCTTTCTATCCTAAAAAATCATTGATATGATAGTCTAATTAGCATTTGCCATCTTATGTGACATGATTGGTGGCTCACGCGGACAATTTTTTTAATAAAATGATGTCATTTTGATTTTTTTTAAAAATTTTAGATTTTTTTTTTCTTTTTTTCCCCTAATCTTTCATTATAGTGTTCATCATTTTCCCTGTGCCTGTTGTCAGGGACTTGAAACCTGTAAAGGTCGCGCCTATAGGCAATGGTCGTGACGCCCTTGGGCAGATTTGGGCAATGGTCTTAGATTGCCATCGGCCGAGTTAGGCGATGGTGTCGCAACACTTGCCATGCCTTCACAAGCCATCGTTGAAACCTTGACAAATGGCGAAGGGACGAAATGAAAAATAGAAGGAAAGAATAGGACAAAAAAGAGAGAAAAGAGAAAAAAACTCAATTTTCAAATCTGTGGAAAAATATCTAGTAAGTCTTTTATTCATGTTAAGGAGATAGTTTTTCAAGTACTATTGAATGTGGCAGCCCCAAGCAAAAGTCACACTTAGATCACCTTGAAGCCATGTCATAGAAAAATATCTGGCATGATATTCTCGTATACTTATAGATGGATCGAAAAGTCATGACTCAAACTCAATATTTCGTAATTAATATGAGATTTGACATTTGCCTACGTATTCTTTCCCTCCTCGGTTTTTTTTGGCATACCATTTAATTACTATGAACACATTAATAAAATTTTAGCATATTACACTTAATTAGTATTTCTCTTCTTACAAATTCTACAGTAGGGTGTGATATCTACAACTCTATATAATGACACGTAGGAATCTAATTCATTTGAATGCTTATTTGTTTCGTGGAAAACAAATGAATCAGAAAACTTATTTTTATGAATGATCGCTTGTATCACTAAAAAAAAACTGTTAATGGAAAATGTTTTCATTATTAACAACAATTTTTGTCTAAATATTTTCATGGCCAATGAAAATATTTTTCGTTTACTTAGTTTTGTAAGTGACACAAGCTATCGGTTTTTGGAAAATATTTTTCAAATTATTTATTTTTTTATAAAACAAACATAGGCTAAATTTCAAATTTGTTGACCAAGACTTTGCCTAAAGAATGCATAGTACAAAGGACATAAAGTAATCTCACGTCTTTCTTTGTCCTACGTCACCCAATCACATTTCTTTTTCATGCCATTCTTGTTTGATTCCCCTTTGATAAAGATCATGTCGTGTGATGCGAATCTTAATTATTTCCTAATAGTCTTATTTCCAACATGTTCATTGTTCATTTTTGGTTTGTCTATTTCTAAATGGTCTTAGGTGATTGCTAAAAAAAAAAATTCTTTTTAGTTACATCGCACCAAAAAGATTTAAAGACCCTAGAACTATTTTTTTCATGGTTGCCATGACTAATTAAAGAATAATTGGAAGTTAATTAAAGGAAGTAAGTCCAATTACAATCGAATGGGTCTATACATGGAGATTACAATCGAATGGGTCTATACATGGAGAGAATTTGGTCAGCATGGGAGGGAGAGTTGGCTTGCCATGCACTTTGATGCGATGCACATAATTGATTTCTTACACGTGAACAACATCGAATTCCCACCTTCTTTTTATGGCCATTTTCTATACTTTTGCTTTTGGAAAGTATAATGCCGAACACCCTCCCTTGGATTAGGATCATCTTCCCCCATAGGCACGGGCACATAACCAATCAAATCAAGTAAAGACATGTGGTGTGTCTCTAATAATTAGCTAAAATCCAATGTTATGACTTTACCTGATTGGATCTCTATTTATAATTCCTTGACTCTAGGGAAATAAGAGCAAACAAAAGATAGGGCAGATAAAATTGATTGATGTTCCCATGACCTTTTCCATGTGAACTATCTTGATTACACCGTGTCAGAAGAAGAAGAAGAAGAAGGAGAAGAAGAAGAAGGATCGTTTACTTGACTTGACTTGAAATATCACACTTATATTAATAATATTTGCCAATTACAACTTGTTTATTTTTTTGGCTAGCTATGTACTTTTAGGATTAAATATATACCGATTTTTTTTTAAATAACAATGTGACTATATTAAAAAGTTAAAGATCATAATATAATAGCCAGGACTTTGTCTTTATTAATTAGTGATTCACCTATTAGTATTCAAGATGTAAAATACAACTTGCATATCAATATGACAAGTTCAATGCCGATACAACATGGATCTAAAAGGTAGTATTTTGAAATAGATTCTTCTTCACCAAAGTAGACATTTAGCTCTCTTTTGTTATTTATTTATTTTTTTGTAAGGATTAGCTCTTTTTTATTTACACGCATTTCGTTCAATTTTAATACTAAGAAACGATAATTCAACAGGATAAAATGGGACATTACAAATGTATAATTTATTTTAAAAAAAAAAGATATGTATTATAGGTGAAAAATGAAAGCAAAGGTGATTATAGATTGTGAAATAGACTTACTTACATGTATGGTTAATAGTGTTTTGTTTTTGAGAACCGAAAATCAAGATTCTAAATGCGTGGAAAAGACTAAAGTCATTGCCCCCACTAAACTGCCCAGCAATTCAGGGATTGAAATATAGATTATAGGATAAAGGACGCAATTGATAAATAATGAAGAAAACCAAGTGAGTCCCATGCCGTTTCACCTTTCATTGACTGACTGGATCATCAATAATTGCCTTGCTTGTAACGGTCTTGTAATTTTCTCAACTTGTGTGAATGGCTGAAATGCTTATGTGGTTCCATCTATGTTTTAGGTTCTGTGTGCTGTATGTAAGAGAAGTGGCGAAGGGAGGATGGCCTATAAACTCCACAAGGAATTGTTCATACATGCAGGAAATATTGGAGGTTTGGAAAACAGTGAAAAAAATATCAAATGTCCTTTCAATGGCGCGAGACAAAATCAATTATAATGTACAAAAATTACGTAAAACTTGTGTTTTCTAGTTGGATCCAATGTGAATCACATTATCTCTGGATAGGTGATTGGCATAATTTATCAAGGAATTTTACCAGAGTATTGGATAATTTTCAAGAAGGGCTTTGTAGTATATTCTGTCAATTTTCCGTTAATCTATGAGACTTTATTGATATAGCTATTTTTTTAATCTCAGAGCTAGTCACGTACATAACTTGATTTCTAATGTCAAGGGTCTTCTTAAATCGATTTTTCAATATATCAAAATCATTTTGCTATCCAAAATAAAATAAAATTGAATGTCCTTTGGATGACTCAACAGATAGAATCGATCATAATATACAAAAAGAGTGTGAAAAGTTTTTGTTTTTCAATTAGATTCAATATGAATTACATTATCTCTTAATATGTGATCAACATAGTACATTGTATTAACTCCATATAACAACTTTCTCAAGCAATATTAATCACTTTTCTTGTTTTGCACTTTAAGGGGAAGTACATTGAACATGGTAACCTATAACATAACGTAGTATATAAAGTGTGAAAGAAGATATACTAATGCAGTACTAGATATGGCTTCCTACATGCATGAAGTGGTCTTTGAAATCATGCTAATCTCTCTGTCTCACTCTTCTTCGAGTTCATGCTCATGCATGTTATTGGCTAAGTAGTGAGATCTTGGTTTTTCCTTATTTGAAGGGTAAGTGAACTTGTATCATATTGCTTGCATGCTTCATTAATATGATAAAACTATACTCTTGATTCCTAAGTTCGAGCCTTTTTTTCCTATCAAATCCTTTAAACTTTGAGTTTTGTCCCATCAGATCATTGAAATTGTATAGCTTTTTCTAATTAAAATTCCTTCAACTCTAAATCTAACTGATTGGAACTAACATTCCTTCTTCATGAACTTTTTTTTTTTTCACTATTCTATTCTCATCACCTACGTATTCTTTCTATTTTCAATTTTTTTGGCATTCCATTTAATTACACGAGCAAACTAATAAAAATTTATCATATTACACTAAATTAGTATTTCTCTTCTTACAAATTCTATGGTCTAGGGTTGATGTCAACAACTCTATATAATGATTTGCAGGAATCTAAACCATTTAAAAATTCAAATTTGTTGGTAAGTTAAAAAATGTATAGTACAAAGGACATAAAGTAATTCCACGTGTCTCTCTTTCTCCCACATTACCCATTCACATTGCCTTCTCAGGCCATTCTTGTTCGATTCCCCTTTGATAAGGACTGTGTCGTGCAACTCAAATCTTAATTATTTCCTAGTTACAATCTTATTCCCATGATGGTCAATGTTCATTTTTTTTGTTTGTCTAGTTCTAATTGGTCTAAGGTGATTGCTTAAAAAAAAAAAAAATCCTTCTAGTTACATCACATCAAAAAGATTTGATGACCCTAAAACTATTTCTCCATTTTTTTTAGCGTGGACGTCACGACTGATTAAAGGATAATTTGGAGTTAATAAAAGGAAGTAAATCCAATTACAATAGAATGGTCCTATATTTTTAGAGCATTTGGTCATCATGGGAGGCAAAGTTGGCTTGCCGTGCACTTTGATGCAATGTGCTTAAGTTGCTTTCTTACATGTGAACAGCTTTGAATTCTCACTTTCTTTGTATAGTCTTTTTCTCTACTTTTGCTTTTGGAAAGTATGATACTGAACCTCCTCCCATGGATTAGGATCATCTTTGCCCATCAAGCATGGGCATGTAACCAATCAAATCAAGTAAGGACACATGATGTGTGTCTAATAATTAGCTAAAAATATGATATTATGACTTTATCTAATTGGGTCTTTGTTTATAATTCCTTGATTCTAGGGAAATAAGAGCAAACGAAATGTTGGACAGATGAAACATATTGATGTTCTCACAACTTTTCCCATGTGAAATGTCTCGATTACGCCCTGTCAAAAGAAGAAGGAGAAGAAGGATCGTTTACTTTAGTTGACTTGAACAATTGCACTTTTTCATTTCATTATCATCTGCCGATGACAACTTCTTTACATTTTAACTAGCTATATACCTTTAGGATTAGGCCTAGTTTTTAATTGTTAGCGATATTATATTGGAGATTGTTAAGATTTTCTATGGAATATAGTCCTATGTTAAAGAGAATTATGATATTGCTATTGATTATCTAAATCGATCAAGACCATTAAAAAAGCTCAATTGGACGATGCAGTCGGTGCGATTAATGTCGAAACATAACTATTATGGAAAGGTCTCAATTAGGTGCTTTCTCTGATGAGACTTGTATTATAATTGACAAGTGGAAGTAGAGGTCATTATAAATTGTGAAATAGACCTAGTTACAAGTATGGTTAATGTGTTCTCTTTCTGAGAACTCAAAAATCAGGATTTTATATGCGCGGAAAAGACTAAAGTCATTGCCCCTGCTAAACAGCCCGGCAATTCAAATATTGAAAAATATATTATAGGATAAAGGACACAATTGATAAATAATGAAGAAGAAGATTTGGCGACCCTAGAACTATTTTTTTCACTTTTTTTGTGTGGTTGTCACGACTAACTAGAGACTAATTTGCAGTTAATTAAAGGAAGTAAATCCAATTACAATCGAATGGGCCTATAAAGAATTTGGTCAACATGGGAGGCAAAGTTGGCTCACCGTGCACTTTGATTCAATGCGCCTAATGTTGCTTTCTTACATGTGAATAGCTTTGAATTCCCACCTTCTTTCTATGGTCTTTTTCTGTACTTTTTCTTTTGGAAGGTATAATATTGAACACCCTCCCTTGGATTAGGATCATCTTCACCCATTAGGCATGAGCATGTAACCAATCAAATCAAGTATGGACACATGGTGTGTGTCTAATAACTAGCTAAAATCTGGTATTATGACTTTGTGACATCCAGAATTTTCAACCCTGTCTTCTACTGAATAAATCGGGCATTTCATTGACGCATCTATAGGGTTATTCTCAGAGCCGATCACTCTCGAGATAACTAGACTATCAGGGGAAATGATTAAGGAATTTTAAAGCAATAGACTTGAGAACTCGATCAGGAATCGGCTTCTTGACCGTGTCCATCTTTAGAGGTCACTACGGCACAGTTAAAAATCGATTTGAAATCAGAGATAGACTGGATCGATAGAGATATGTGACTAATCGTGGGTGACACCACTGAATTAGAAAATTCTCGTCGGCCGACACTAGACTGATTTTCTTATTGTTTTGGTACCCTGTGTCCGTAATTGAATTCTCGAGATTTTCACGACAATCAAGAGTCGCCATTGAGTCGAGTGGGTTGATAGTGGCTCGAAGAAAATCGACCACGGGTCATTTGCCTTAAAAAGTTCTGAAAACTACCCGATAGTCTAGGTCACGCTAAAAACGCGCCGAATGAAAATTAACCGCCAATTCGAGTCCGATTTCAGAAATTGAAGTTTTGGCCATGTCACAATGAATTTTAGGAGCATCGACTCAGTCTCAGAAGATTTTTCGGAGATTCGGGAAATTTTACGGAAAACCGTTTCGGACGTCGCAGAAATTTGACGGAAGCTCAGATTGGCTAAATTGATAGAAAATTGGACTTCCAGACTAAGCCGTTGTGTGTCGGGGATTTGTAGAAAATCATGTGGAATTTTTCTACGTCGAAATTGGACCTCAATTTGGGAGTTTATTGGAGAAATTGAAGTTCAAATGGTAAAATTCGTAGCCCCCTCCCTCCTAGCCATTTTTGACCAATTGGAAAGTCTTGAAGAGTGTCTTGGTGGATCCTTGGAAGCCATGAGATTATACTTGGCTTAGAATAGCTTTGAAAGATATTTTGCAAAAGATCCAACCAAGTGGAGCCCAACTCTTCCTCATCCTCTCCATCTTGCTGCCGTGAACTACTTCTCTCTCTCCCTTCTCATTTCCTTCGTGCGACAACCTCTTTCCTGCCCTTCTTTACCGCTGCTTGAAGACCGAGAGACCAGCTGCACTGAAGACCGAAGCCGCGTCCACCACTGGGATTTGTCGGCAACAAATCAATTCCCATCTTCAACGGTCAATCTCCAACGAAGAAGACCACCTTGCTGCATCCGAACGGCGCTGCATCCACCTTGGTCGGCCACTCACGCCTGCTCTCCACCAACGATGGTCTTTTCTCCTCAAGTCACCGAAATCCGCTCGAAGCCAGCATCATTCGGCCACATCCTCTCCTTGCATGGTCAACAAACCAAGCCAGTGTTGACCTAGCAACAAACCAGCTTTTGTTGACCTCTGAAGCAGCGCCCATCTCCACTACTTCGTGTCTCCTCCAGCAACATTGAAGACCGAAGTTGCTCCCCACTTCCCTTTGTCTCCTGGCGGTCTCACTTCTCCATTTGCTCGGTCAACAACGAAGCCGCCAAGACTCCTAATTTGACCGAGTGGCCGTGCCTTGTTGCCACTTGGCAGCACTTGCGAGTGGTTCGGTCAATAAACGACATTGAAGACCACCGAAAGAAGACCGCGCCATCCCACCGAAACCCATTCGAACCTGCAGCGACGTCCACGTAGCCTTCAGCCGCGCCCATTGTCGCTCGTGGATCAGCTCGCCAGCAAGCCGCAGCAAATCACGGAGCAAGCCGTGAATTCGTGAGTCTTCGGCTCAGTAATCTTCGGCCCAAATCTGTAGACTAGCAAAGCTAGAAGCCTCGGCCCAATTTGTAGTCTTCAAGCCCAATTGAAAATTCACAGCAACAGGCCCATCCAGTTCAGCTTATTCAATTGAATTGAAGCCCAAATTTTCCAGCACTTGAAGCCCGTGAAAATAGGCCCACTTGAAGTTCAACCCATTGGATTTTAAGCCCAGCGAAATTTGTTGGTCCAGCAGCCATCTCAGCGAAGCCCATCAAAAATTAGAAGCCGCGAAGCCAAGCCCAAGCCTAGAAATTTCTGTGGGCTTGCGTGGCTTGTAGGTCCGGCCCAAGTGTCCATCGACACCGCCGAAAGTTCGGGTTTCGGCCGCCGTCGCGTCGCCGTTGCGGTGATTCGATCTCCGCTTTTGTCAAGTGAGTTTTTCTCACTAATGCTCTATTAGTTTGCTAAATACGTTTAGGGGTTGGTTAGATTTAATTAAATGCAATTAAGTGGTTAGATTAGTTTAGATCAATTAAATTAGAGACTTAATTATGCATGTTAGGTGGTTAGAAATAGACATTAGCAAGTAGGCATGCCATGTTATTTATGGAACGAGTCTCGATAATTTCCGGGTTCGTATTGGCTTCCAATTAGGCTATAACGGGCCTAAGTTGGATTGATTGCATTTATTTAATATTTTTCGTAATTAATTATTTATTTATTTATTTTCCGAAAATTAGGCTGGGATAGCCGACGACCGAAATTTTGTGTCGATTCCAATGGTGCATTCTGTTTATTTATTCGAGGATCAGATTATGAAATTTTAGTGAAATTGGTGAATATGAGAAATTGACCCAAAATTGGAAAATGTCGGTACTTGAAGGGAAAGTAGCTGTGTGAGGTTGTGAGTTGGATTAAAAATTGCCAGGTGGGGCCGTGATGCCACCAAGTTGAGAACATTTGCCAGGTGGGGCCGTGATGCCACCAGATTGAGTAAAATTGCCAGGTGGGGCCGTGATGCCACCAAGTTGAGAACATTTGCCAGGTGGGGCCGTGATGCCACCAGATTGAGTAAAATTGCCAGGTGGGGCCGTGATGCCACCAAGTCTAGAAAATTTGCCAAGTGGGGCCGTGATTCCACTAAAAATAAATTATGCCTATAGGGTCGTGATTCATAGTCAAGAATGAAGAGTCGGAATGACCATGTAATGGTGTTGATGACATGTAATCGACTGAGTCGATTGATCGTTAAGTCGATCTGATTGATTGAGTGTTATGATTATCAGTATTTATCATTTGAACTGAGTTGCAGGAAGGAAACTGAGGCCAAGGTAAGTCTTCTGACCCATGATGTGCTTAGGCAGCCCTCAGGGCGTATTAGTTTATTAATCGAGTCTTAGTGGGTAGGACTCGCTGAGACGTGGTCTCATTGGTTATTGAATAACCATTTCAGGACCCTGAGGTAAAGCTGAGGAGGAAGAACTTGAAGAGGAGAAAGTATTTTGAAGTAGAAGATGATCCAGAGAGGGATCTTGAATATAACCCAGATATGGATTAAGATCCCATCCCTTTTGTGCACCCTGTCTTAGTGTAGATAGGTGTGAGACTCTTATGTTGTAAATAGTATTGTAAATATACTATGAGTTGCGCTGTTAATGAAAGTGTGGTTGTGAATTTCAATATGAAAAATATGGCCTGCTTTCCTATCCCATTGTTTTATTGTCCGGGGATTTATAACTGCTTCCGCATGCGTAATAAAAAGAAAGGGTCGGCGATAATTAGTCCTGGGATATCGCATTTTAAAAATCGACCAAAGGAAGGATGGGCACGTCCCCGAGGATCGGGGCGTGACAGACTTTACCTAACTGGGTCTTTGTTTCTAATTACTTGATTCCAGGAAAATCATAGCAAATGAAAGGTTGGACGGATGAGACAAATTGATGTTCCCACGATTGTTTACATGTGAACTGTCTCGATTATACCCTATCAAAAGAGGAAGAAGCATTGTTTAGTTGACTTGACTTGAACTATCGCACTTTTTCAGTTTAATATCATCTGCCAATGACAACTTGTTTACCTTTTGACTAGCTATATACCTTTAGGATTAGATATATGCCTAGTTTATTTATAATTCCAATATTTTTTTAAATAACAATGTGGCTATGTTAAAATGTTAAAGATCATAATATAATAGCACATACTTTGTTATTATTAATTAGTAATTCATCAATTAGTATTCAAGATGCAAAATATAATTTGCATATCAATGTAACAAGTTCAATGCTGGTATAGAACGGATCTAAAAGGTCGTAGTTTGAAATAGATTCTTCTTCAGCAAATAGAGTTTTCTCCCTTTTATTTATTTATTATTTTTTTTTTTGACGACCTGGAAACCACCATACAGCCAGTAGCCAGCGACTTAAACCTAGAGGGGCACTGGCGCGGGGACCCACCTCCCACAGCACCCCACTTAAGTCATGCAATGGGAGTGAGAAGTTTTGAACCTCTACCCTCTCGGATGAGGGGTCAAAGCGCGAACCAACTCGTCCACCACCGGGTGGGTAGTTTTCTCCCTTTTATTATTTTATTGTTTTTTTATTTTTTTATGACTCGGGATCGTCGTATAGTCAGCAGCTGGTGGCGTAAACCCGGGGAGACCTGAGGGGCCCACCTCGCCCGGATCGCAGGTGAGTTGCGCAAGCGAATGCAGGGGTTTGAGCTCGCTCCCTTCCGGTGGAGGGATTGAGCACAAACCATGCGACCACCAATGGGGTGGGTATTTTCTCTCTTTTATTTACTTGCATTATTTTCAATTTTAATAATAAGAAATGATATTTCAACCACATGAAATGGGACATTACATATGTTTAATTTATAGAAAAGATATGCATTATAATTGACAAATGGAAGTAAAGGTGATTATAAGTCAAGAAATAGACCCACTTACATGTACAATTAATAGTGTTCTTGTTCTGAGAACCTGAAAATCAAGATTTTATATGTACGGAAAAAACTAAAGTCAATGCCCCTACTAAATAGCCCGGCAATTCAGGGATTGAAAGATAGATTATAGGATAAAGGACACAATTGATAAATAATGAAGAAAACTAAGGCCCCATTGATTGACTTTATCATCAATAATTACGTAAAACTTGTGTTTCACCTTTCCTTGACTGACTTGATCATCAATAGTTACCTTGCTTGTAACGGCCTTGTAATTTTCTCAACTTGTGTGGATGGCTGAAATGCTTCTGTCGTTCCATCTATGTTTTAAGTTATGTGTGCTTATCTGTAAGAGAAGTGGCGGAGGGAGGTTGTCTTATAAACTCCACAAGGAATTGCTCATATATGTAGGAAATATTGGAGGTTTTGGAAACCGATGAAAAAAATATCGAATGTCATCTTAATGACGTGCCAGACAGAGTCAATTATAACGTACAAAAATTACATAAAAATTGTATTTTTCGGTTGAATCCAATGTGAATCATATTAACTCCTAATAGGTTATTGGCATAATCTATCAAATGAATTTTACAAAAGTATTAAATAATTTTCAAGTAGAGCTTGACAGTACATTCTGTCAATTTTTTGTTAATATATGGGACTTTATTTTTATAGTTATTTCTTTAATCTCAGTGCTAGTCACATTCATAACTTGATTTCTAATGTCAAAGGTCTTCTCAAATAATTTTTTCATAATTTCAAAATCACCTTGGAATTAAAAAAAAACAATTGAATATCCTTTGGATGGCTCAATAGACGGAGTCAATCATAATCTACATAAACCATGTGAAATCTTTCGTTTTTAAAATTGATGCAACATGAATCATGTTATCTTTTAATATGTGATTGGCACAATGTAACGTATTAACTCTATACAACAACTTTCTAAAGCAATATTAATCATTTTTCTTCTTTTGCACATTAAGGGGAAGTATATTGAATAAGGTAACCTATAACATTACCTAGTATATAACAAGAGAAAGAAGAGAGACTAATGCAGTTCATGAATAAAACTTCCTACATGCATGAAGTGGTCTTGGGAATCATGCTAATCTCTCTGTCTCTCGCTCTTCTTTGAGTTCACGCTAGTCCATGTTATTGGCAAAGTTGCGTGATCTCGATTGTCCCTATAATTCAAACTTGTTTCACGACGTGTCCTTATTTGAAGGGTAAGTCCACTTGTCTCATCTTCCCCATATGCTTCATTAAAATGATAAAACTATACTTTTGATCTCTAAGTTCGGGCATTTTTTTCCAACTAAATCCTCTAAACTTTGAGTTTTGTCCCATCAAATCGTTGAGTTTGCATAGCTTTTTCTAATTAAAATTCCTTCAGCTCCAAATCTAACTTATTGGAACTGACACACTTTATTCCGTAAATTTTGCTTGCTACTCTATTGTCATCACTTACATATTCTTTCAATCCTCAAATTTTCTGGCATAGCATTTAATCACTTTGAACACACCAATAAAATTTTAGCATATTACACTTAATTAGTATCTCCTCTTACAATTTCCATGGTTTTTTGAGGGTGATGTCTACAAATTTATATAACAACTCACAGGAATCTAACCTATTTTAAATTTCAAATTTGTTGATGCACACCTTCCTTGAGGAATGCATAGTACAAAGGCCATAAAGCAATTCCACGTGTCTCTCTTTGTCCCACATCACCCAATCAAATTGCCTTCTCATGCCACTCTTGTTGATTCCCCTTCGATAAGGATCATGTCATGCGACACGAATGTTAATTATTTCTCTCATTCCCAAGATGATTAATGTTCATTTTTGGTTTGTCTAGTTCTAATTGGTCTTAGGTGATTGCTTTAAAAAATTAAATTCTGTTTAGTTCCATCGCACCAAAAAGATTTGACAACCCTAGAGTTTTTTTTTTTTTTTCATTTTTTGTGTGCGGTCTTTATGACTAATTAGAGGACAATTTAAAGTTAATTAAAGGAAGTAAATTCAATTACAATTGAATGGTCCTATACATGGAGAGAATTTGGTTAGTGTGGGAGGCAAAGTTAGCTTGCCGTGCACTTTGATGCGATGTGCATAAGTCGCTTTCTTACATGGGAACATCGTCGAATTCCCACCTTCTTTCTATTGTCTTTTTCTGTACTTTTGCTTTTCAAAAGTATGATACTAAACTAGAATCTCTTCACCCGTCAGGTTCAGGCATGTAACCAGTCAAATCAAGCAAGGACATGTGGTGTGTGTCTAATAATTAATTAAAATTCGGTATTATGACTTTATCGAATTAGGTCTTTGTTTATAATTCCTTAATTAACTAAAATCAAGTAAGGACACGTGATGTGTGTCGATAATTAACAAAAGGTTGGAGGGATGAAAAACATATTGATGCTCCCATGACTTTTTCCATGGGAACTGTCTCAATTAGGCGTTGTCAAAAGGAGGAGGAGGAGGACAAGAAAGATGGTTTGCTTGACTTGAACCATCACGCTTTTTCAATTAAATATCATATGCCAATTACAACTTGTTTACTTTTAGACTAGCTATTTACCCTTGGAATTAAATACATACCTAGTTTTTTTATAATTCTGATAATTTTTAAATAACAATACAACTATATTAAAATGTTAAAGATTACAATATAATAGCGTGGGCTTTGTTACTATCAATTTATAATTCATCTATAAGTACTCTAGAAGCAAAGTTCAATTTGCATATCAATATAACAAGCTAAACGTGGGTGCAACATTAATCTAAGAGGTAATATTTTGAAATAAATTCTTCTTCATCATAGTAGAAATTTCGCTCTCTTCTATGTATAAGTACTATTTTCAATTTAAATATTAACAAACAATATTCCAAAATGTATAATTTATATATAAAAAAAAAAGATATGTATTATGATTGACAAATGAAGGTAAAGATAATTTTAAATTGTGAAATAGACCTACTTACATGTACGGTTAATACTATTCCGCTTTTGAATATTGGAGAGTGAAAATTTTATATGTATAGACCGGAAATTCTGGGATTGTAAAAGACACAATTGACAATGGAAAAAAAGTAGGCCCCCATGGTGTTTTCAGCTTTCATTGACCGACCTTATCGCCAATTGTTAACTTGCATGTCACGGCCTTGAAATTTTCTCATTTTGAGAGGAGGATAAAAATTTATGTCATGACTATTCTTGCATTTGATGATATCATCATGTCTTAGTATGGTTGAACATATTGCCTACTAGTATATATTCACGAATTGTTTTGAAACAACGTCAAGAGAGAACCACAAAGATTCGAGCTAAGAGCGTTTTGCTACAAATCCTCATGGACCTTGCCTTTAGATATCAGCTTTTGCCCATGTCATTCTCATGCCTAACTACCATCGTTCTTCTATTAGGGAGTGTCCTAGCTTTAGTAAAAGATGGCCGGGACGAGATTGATCGATTGGCTTTACTAGAATTCAAGGCTCGAATAGCTGATCCTAGTGGGATTTCGAGCTCGTGGAATGATTCTAGCCACTTTTGCAATTGGGATGGTGTCACTTGCAGTCGCAAACACCGAAGAGTCACCATACTAGACCTTGGCTCCAAGAACTTATTTGGGGTTGTGCCGCCCCATATCGGTAATCTAAGCTTTCTGAGGGGCGTCCATTTGGAGAACAATAGTTTTCATGCCAAAATTCCCCCGCATTTTGGCCGCTTACTTCGGTTGCAGAAGTTGTCCCTTAATAACAACTCGTTCAGTGGTCAAATCCCTTCGAATCTCTCCTATTGTTCTAATTTGCTTGATCTTAACTTAGGCTTCAACATGCTCAAAGGAAATTTGCCAATAGAATTGGGCTCATTGTCCAAGCTCCAAGAACTTACACTTCAAGTCAACAGCTTGATGGGAAACATCCCGCCGTCTATTGGAAACTTATCATCTCTTCAAGTGTTCGCAACATCGCGGAATAACTTCGGTGGTATGATCCCAGAGACTCTTGGCAATCTGAGAAATCTAAAGATCCTCTATCTCGCCACAAATAAATTTGTCAGTACAATTCCTATCTCAATCTTCAATATATCTGCTCTGGCAAGGCTTAGTGTAGGTGAAACCCAATTAGAAGGGGGTTTACCTAGCGACTTAGGCTTCACTCTTCCGAATATCAAGATTATTAATACGTGGCACAACCACCTCACTGGACCCATTCCCAAGTCAATATCAACGCCTCTAACCTCGAGATAATCCAAATAACCAGAATAACTTTACTGGGAAAGTTCCTTCTTTATCAAAGATAAGAGGACTCTATCGGTTTAATATCTACTGATTTGGACTTCCTCTGTTCTTTAACCAATTCCACAAAATTGAAAGTTTTGGAAATATCGGATAATGCTTTTCGAGGACTAATACCCGATTGCATCAGTAACCTCTCGACAACCCTTTACATGTTTGGGTTAGCATACAACCATATTTCTGGAACCTCACCTTCCGGAATCGGAAGTCTCATCAATTTGGAAATCTTGCAAATGCAGAGCAATAACATCTCGGGAAACATTCCTTCGGAAATCGGAAATCTGAACAAACTGAAGCATTTGGATCTCGGCATCAATGAACTCTCGGGGCAAATACCGGAATCTTTTGCGAATTTAAGGATGTTAATCAAATTGTACTTGGACAACAATAATTTCCGGGGCTCGATACCATCGTCTCTGAAAAATTGCCAAAATCTACTTCTCTTGAACCTTTCGACCAACAACCTCGGCGGTTATATACCCCCAGAGATTATGGGCCTCTCATCTTTGTCGATTTATCTCAACTTGTCTCAAGATAGTCTTATTGGCTCCCTTCCCAAAGAAGTTAGAAATTTGCGAAATCTCGGTGAATTAAGTCTTAACGAGAACAAATTATCTCAACAGATCTTAAGCAATATCGGCAGTTCTACATCTATGGAGCGCCTATATGTACAGGATAACTTTTTTGAAGGGCACCTATCATCAACTATAAGTTCCATGAGAGGCCTTCAAGTTTTGAATGTTTCGAACAACCGATTGTCTGGCCATATCCCGGAATATCTAGCATCACTAAATCTGACGAATTTGAGCCTATCCTACAATGATTTTGAGGATGCATTGCCTACAAGCGGAATTTTCAAAAGCGCCACTTCAACTTCAGTTGTTGGAAATAAGAAGCTTTGTGGGGGTTTGCTAGATTTTCAACTACCGAAATGCGACTATGAAGAGTCAAAATAGAGGAGAATAAGCGGAACTACTAAAGTTCTGATATCCATAGTCTCTACTCTTGTAGGAGTAACTTGCATACTGTCTCTTTATGCTTCTTCTGGTTTGGACACAATAAGAATGCATCAGCTTCAACCTCTTCTGAAGATGGGCTTTTGCATGTGTCTTATCACAATCTACTAAAAGCGACAGGTGGATTCTCCTCCACCAATCTACTTGGCGTGGGCAATTTTGGGTCCGTGTACAAAGGGCTACTTGATCAAACTCAATTGGCTGTGGCCATCAAGATTCTCGACCTTACATGTGATGGAGCTTCCAAGAGCTTCATAGCCGAGTGCGAGGTCTTGAGAAGAATCCGACACCGTAATCTTGTGAAGGTACTCACGGCATGTTCTGGGTTTGATTTTAATGGAAATGATTTCAAGGCACTTGTTTATGAATTCATGTCAAATGGAAGCTTGGATGAGTGGCTGCACCCAACTGCATCACAACATACGGAGAGAAACAAGTTGAGTCTACTTGAGAGAGTGAATATCGCAATCGATGTTGCTTGTGCACTAGATTATCTCCATCATCACTATGAAATGCCAATAGTTCATTGTGATCTAAAGCCAAGTAATGTCCTTCTTGACGATGAAATGAATGGACATGTAGGCGATTTTGGGCTTGCTAGGTTCCTTCCAGAAGCAACACATAAGTTGCTAGCAGATCAATCGAGCTCTATTGGAGTAAAGGGATCTTTTGGCTACGTAGCTCCAGGTAATGAAGCATACCTTGGGTCATTCAGTTTGTTTCTTTGAACACATAATTGTAGACAAATCCTTAAAGAAAAAGGCATAGACATAAAACGTCATCGAGAATATATTTCAAACTTAATCATTCACCTTGCATCAATACATTGTTGATTGTCGTAGAGTATGGCATGGGAAGTGCGGTATCTACAGAAGGAGATGTGTATAGCTTCGGAGTCCTCATTTTGGAGATGTTCACGGGCAAGAGGCCGATTGACGACATGTTTGAAGATGGGTTAGACCTTCATCGCTTCACAAAGGCAGCTTTGGCAGACCGAGTGGAGAAGGCAATTGATCCCATTTTGCTTCAGGAAATCGAGGAGTTGGAGAAGAGACGAACAATTACTCCAGAGGGCAAGAACAAGAGCTGGTGTAGTATCAATGATTGTTTGGTTTTGATCATTGAAGTAGGAATCACTTGCTCTTTTGAGTCTTCGAAGGAGCGAATCGACATCTATGATGCATTGACTAAACTCCAAGGAATGAGGAAGAAACTTCTTGAGTTCATTGTCACTGTCTAGTTGATGTCAAATTTGAACTTCATATGGAGTCCTGTGGTCTTCATGGTTCTTGCGTTTTGGTTTTTCTTCCTTTGTAATTTAACCATTCTCTAGATGTTACCTTTTGTCTTTCAACAATTTGGTCTTCATGGTGGGTATGCACTACTTGTACCTATAATTTTAGTAAATGTTAACTTTGTTGCGTCATGCGAACCAATAAACCTGCTGAAGGGCATAACGCTCCTACAGCAGGTTTAAAATCAACTAAAAATGAATTACGGTGGCAAGGAAGGGACAACAACAATTTTGCTTCAGCAGTAGGCAAAGGAGGAAGCAAACGGTAGAAATCTAATTCATGCATTTTTTTAAGCAATTGGAAATTTTGGACAAGAATTTCAGTCTGTCGGAATAAGTCGGCTAATAAAGATTTGATTGGCCGGCAAACTCAGCCCCTTAATTGAGATTATCTTAATCACTCATTTGAAGGACGGGGTCGGAGATCTGGAGCTCGAGCAGCTCCTCCTCCTCCTCCTCCGCCTTCCGGCGGGAGGGCTTGCGGAGGCGGTCGCGGTTCTTGACGAAGAGGTCGATGAGGGAGGTGGGGAAGCCGGTCTCGACGACAAGGGAGTCGCCGCGGCGCGGGGAGGACTGGAGGCCGGCGACGAGGTGGGAGATGCGGGTGACCCTCGACTTCTTCCATGGCAGGGGCATGATCCCCCCCTTCTGCGACACGCGCAGAGCAAGATCGAAAAGGAGAGAGAGATGGTCGAGATGGTGGAGGGAGGAGGTTGAAAGGGAATGATGATGATGATGAAGAAGAAGAAGAAGAAGAAGAAGAAGAAGAAGGAGGAGAAGGAAAAAAAGGAAAGATCGATGAAATGGATCGGTGAAGTGGAAGGCGGAAATGAAATTTCCACGGTGGGATTCAACGTTAGTTTTTCACTTCTTATTTTCCTCGCTGTTTCTCCCTCTCTCTCTCTCTCTCTCTCTCAGAGGATCTTTTTCACGTGACTCGAATAGGGGAGAGCGGGAGGGGAAATCGCGCCGTTCTCCGCGCCCACGCGAGCCCCGCTCAATATCGTCCGTCGAATTATGCGGCCGTGGGCAGGACCCATAAATCCGACGCTCGATCTCGTCCTGTCCACGGAAGTATTGCTCGGAAATTGGCGCTAGCAGCGAGACAAAGGACGGCGAGTGGGGGCCGATGTGAACGGAGGGAGTGTTCAACTGACGCGTTTCTCTGCAGTTGTTTTTTTCGGTTTTCGTATCAGTTTCTTCCGTTCACGCATTTCTTGGGTTTCCATTCGTCTATGCTTTCGGTTCCGCTCCGTTTTGACAGGGGTTCCGCCTCCATCGCTACGTCGCCCAGTCGCTGCATCACCGATGCCTCCCGTCTTGGCTCATCGCCCACGGGCTCCGCTGCATCCACGCCGACCACATCCGCACCCCGAGCCGAGCTCCCCCGAGGTTCCGCTTGCGGTGCTTTCTGAGCTCCGCTGCTCCTCTCGGCGCATTTGGAGGACGCGGCGGCGGCGGTGGCGGCAGCGGCGGAGTCAACGGTGAAGATTGGAAGGCGAAATCAGTCGTGGATGGAGCCGAGGAGGCCTCAGGGGTGTCACCTCCGATGTCATAATTCTCGACGTCGGAGTAAGCCCCTCTCTCTCTCTCTCTCTATATCTCTCGCACTTCATGTATTGTACGAGCTAAAGCCTTGATTTTTTTTTTCTTTTTTTTGGGTGTGCGGCCACTTCAGAGTCTCTGTTTCATCTCTGCGGGGAATGACTCGCGGGGGATGTTCTCCTGAATATATGCCCGGTGCCGACGCCTTAGCCATGAGCATTTTTCTTCCCAAATTATTGAAACATAATCTAAATTTCCTCAATTTAACCCTAATCACCAAATCTCCAAAATTTTCAAATTGAATAATAGGTTTATTTATTTATATAAGAAAAGGGGGCATTCACTTTATCTGATAAGCCCCATCTCTTACCAACTCCATATCTTTCAATCCGCCATTCCGGATCACATTCTCATCTAACGAACCAGCCTCTATCTATGAGAAAACGCATGAGTAACCTTAGTCACACAATGACCATTTGGTGTTGCCAGAAAAACAATTGAGATTAAGCCATAAAGGCCCTCAATTTTTCAGTACTTACATCTATCAATGTTGAAAATGAAAGTAAAATATGCTCCATAATAACTGAATATTGAATACCAAATAATACCAGCTTGTTAACTAAGCATGAGCACCTTTAATAAGGTTTTTGCAAAATATTTAGCAAGATTCTTATATTCAGTAAGTATCTCTTTTCTATTGAATGAATAAGTGGCCTTCCCTTGCCTAGCAATTTGGTGATTTTCTGACTTAATTAAACTTTTTAAGCTTATTTTTATTATGATAACAAAATGTGTTTAATTTTACTAATTGCTAAATATTTAAGTTTTCAAGACTTAATCAAGTTATCAAATAACCTGCAAATTTGGAAACTACTCTCCTCGGATTTACTCTTAGTAAACACCATTTTAATGTATTGTAGCATAGATGTAAATTTGTTGACTATACATAAAAGTTATATGCAAACCAGTAAGTTATTAATCACCTTGACATTGAAATTCAAATATTAGATATTTTATGTTGACTTTAGTAAATTTAAATATGAAGTAGTAATTTCTTTTACAAGTAAAAAAAAAAAAAAAACAAAGGTGAAAATAGGCAATCGGTATTTACTCTCTATATGTTAGGTCTCACTGTCATCGTGAAATATTAGATTTTAACCATGACTTTTCAATGCAATAGTAAATATACAAACACATCGAGTCGGGATTTTCTTCATAACATTGCTTGTCTGTGATTAACTCTTTTATATTGGGCTACCACGTTGGGTGATACTCAAGAAACATTAAATATTTTTACATATCTACGAATTAAATTGAACATACATCAAAAGTCCATTAAACCACATTGAATAGATTAAAATCCAAAGATCACATCGCATATTGAATTAAAGTTCAGCTCATATTAAATAAATTAAATTTTACATTTTACGGACCATGTTGTACACTATTACTGAGTTCGAAAATCATTCCGAAGCCCTAGGCTTATCATTGCACAACCCAAGACAAACTCATCAACTGAGTCCACTCTGCGCAGCCCATTCCCTTCAAGCCCATCAGAATTGAATTCACCAGGTCCACCCATTAATCTCAGTCAAGGCTTTGAAACTCGCCTGTAACTGACTTCTCGTTCAGGCCGAGAGGTTGAGAGGGAAACGGCGATTTTTTCGATTACGGTTCGCTTTTCCTCACCGATTTAAACTCCGCGCCATCACTACAAAGTACAGGGGACTTCCCTCGTCGCCCTCCCCACGCCTTCGGCCATCTTTTCGTCGCTGTTTCTCACCATTCCGAAGCCGTGCGCACCCCCTTGTTTCCGAGACAACCGGGATCCCGAGGCACGCTGACATCCAGTTTGAAGCTCTTCTGCATGTATATTGGACATAGGTGGAAAACAAGTATTATAAATGTAGGTAGATATCAATGACCGGGCATGACGAACGAATAAATAGAATCTAATTTTGGCTAGAGGAAACTCGATATGCTCTAATGACTTTGATTTTCAATATATAATATAGATAGAAATATAATTTAATAGGCTGAAATTCATAATTGATCCCTCAAATTTACGCACTAAAATGAATCTTTGATAAGTTCTATAATAGCTAGATTGGTCTAACAACAAAAAGTAGTTTTTACATTTTTTTTTTCAAGTTAATCTCTCGAGTGAGGATAATATGACAATTTCAATTTGGAGACAACATTTTAAATATTTTAATATAATTCATAGACTAAATTGAACATATATTGAAAATCTAGGGACCTAATTGTACAATAAATTAGAATTTAGGGACCATATGAAATAAATTTAAAGTTAAGGGATGAATTATGCAATTTTATATAACAAAGGTAGTTTTGAGGAGGGAAGCGCAGGGATTTTAAAGCCGTCTTTTTCGGGGATCCGTAGGCCTTCTTCATCCGCGAAAACCGTCTGGAGCGTCGGTTATCGTAGATAACCGCAGCGGTTTTCTTATTCGGAGGCACCGTTTTTAAGAGAGAGAAACGCAGAGAGTCAAAGAGGCTTCGAGAGAGCAAAAAATCGATCCGTTTCTCCCCTGGCCGAGAAGTCTGATTGATCCCGGTCTCCATTGAAGCTTCGCCGCCCGGCCCGTGTCTTCGTCGGCAACAAGTTTCCATGGCTGTCTCGGGGTTTCACTATATCATTAATCGTGATTACAACTCCGTTTCATTGACAATGATGACCGGAGGTGAGCTTTTCTCAATCTTTTTCTCCTTTTATATTTTCATCGTGCTGTTCATGTGTTGAATTATTATCTGTTACGCTGTGTGTTCGAAGATCTTCGAACGATCGGTGGCAGTCGATGGCGGTGTTGTAGTAATGTATGGTGTTCGGAGGCGACAGCCATGGCAGCGATGGTTTTCGGTAAGATTTGAACCCTGCGTGTTATTTTCTTTTTTCTGCTTTAACATTGAACAGCCACAAATACCTGCCGCCAGTGTCAATCTTACAGCCGAGACAGCAGTTAAGCCAAGGCTGTACATAACCCTCGAGGTAAGCAATTTTATTCACTATATGCTTGTTGCAGTAGAATGAGGTTTGGCTGTCATTTGGGAATATCTTGCTGCATATAACGTGCCTTTTATCACAGATTTTCTGTGTCGATTACTCCATCTACTAGGTTGAAGCGTAAGCTTTTATATCTCTTTGGCTTGTCACAGATATGTATCAAGAGTTGGGTTTTACTCGCTTACGATGCACTTCCTTGTTAGATGGAAAGAAAAAGGCCAAAGTTACATAACAAGGAAAGCTGTTGGGCACGATTGTAAAAGGTTTTCTTTTGAAATATTGAACTGGCCACTTTAGAAATCTTTCTTTAGTATGGAGAATCTCAGTCACGATTATAATCAAATAGTTAGAGTTGTCACCAATACAGAAATGTGTCAGCCCTTGAGTTGCTACATTTGTCCAACATGGTGCTTGCAATAACTATACATTTTTTTATGTCATCGTCATTGGTTAGCCTTGGCTTCATAATCTTTGTTGCTCATTGAGAGTAGTCCAGAAATTCTTACTTCAACCAAGCTCAACGCGGAGTGGAAATCTCTGTTGCTCATTGAGATTTGGTGTACTTATTCTAGCGTGGAAATTCAGTAGTCACAATGCATGACAGGAGAGGACAACCAAATAAAACTTCATTGTTCTAACTAAACTTATGCATTATATTGATTTATCAATTACAAACCCTGAGAACCTAGCTAGGGAAAAAGGGGCAAATTATGGAGGATAAAATATGTTGCTTTTGCTAGCCTTTCTTGTGGAAAAACCATATTTGTGGCAATGGAGACTGAATTGCGGTCCCTGACTTGACTGAACAATTTAATTTGATAGCTAGTTTTAGACTCTAAAATCCGCATTACTTATTTTTGTTGAACGCTTGGATGCAGGTTAGTGGTTGGATTTGAAAGAAAAATCTCTTGTTGTAGTTTTAGAGGCTAGTCGTATTGCTTTTTAAATGGATTAGAGTCGACACTCCATGTTCATTGGCGGAACTCACCAAGTTTTGGATTGGTACTCCTATCTACGAAATGGTTTTGTGTCATCTATTAAAAAATTGTACTTTTCAATAGAACAGTTGACAAAACAAATCTAGTATGGAAAATGTAGGGGAAGTTGTATTTCCCATTATGAGCTAGTGTGGGTCCCCAGAATTTTGTAAGTTGATCAGTCAGGTCTAGTTTAGTGAGTGTGAGCAATAACTGCTCTAGCATTGTATTTAGTTTGTATGCTTCGGATCAATTAACTCTAGAAACCTAAGGTTCTCATTTTTGGAACATGAGATGTATCTGTGCTGAAATTTCATTTGGTATAATTATTATCTTTGATATGATTATGTGGTGATAAAGTAAGCATATTAGGTGGCCATGTTCATCTCCTCGCTCCCGTCCCGTGGCTCTACTCAAACTGAGAGGCTTACAGGGAGAGTTTAGAGAGAGAAAGCGAGCTTCGATGGAGTCAACCATATCCAAGACTCTCTCTCCATCCTCATTTCCGTCCCCCTCAACCCCTTCGTCTTCCATCTTTCCGCTACGTTACCCGATTGCTGCATCGCCGATGCAAGTGGGTGTTTGGCACCAATGATCGCATCACCTTCGGTTATGCATAACCCCCGGAGGGTTGAGTGAGGCTTGGTAGGAATTGGTAGCTAGGAAGGTGTTGACCATTATAATAATTTTTTCCTTATATTGAGTCAACCTTGAATTTTGCGAATTCGCCGAAGAGCAGTTTGATATGAGGGAGGGAGGGAGGTAGAGAGAGATTGAGAGAGAGAGGGAGGAAAGTAAAAATAGAGAGACAGGCCTTCCGTTTGATCCGTATTATCCCTCCCTCCCTCATATCAAACTGATCTTCGGCAAATTCGCAAAGTTCAAGGTCTCGATGACTCAATATAAGAAAGAAATTGTTATAATGGTCAGCACTTTGCTAGCTACTAATTCATATCAGGCTTCACTCAAATCTCTGGGGGTTTATGCCGAAGGTGATGTGATCATTGGTGCCAAACACCCGTCTCAGCTAATCGCCCACAGGCTCTACTGCATCTACGCTGATCGCATCTGCACCCCGAGCCTCGCTCCGGCCTTGTCTGTCTCCCCCGGTTCACACAAGGTTCCGCTTGCGATGCATTCCGAGCTCCGCTGCTCCTCTCGGCAGATGCCGTGGCGGCGGAGTCAACGGTGAGGATGGAAAGGAGAAATCGGTCTTGGATGGAGCCAAGGCGGCCTCAGGGGTGTTACCTCCGATGTCATAATTCTCGACGTTGGAGTAACCCCCCCTCCTCTCTCTGTATATATATCTCTCGCACTTTATGTGAATGCACGAGCTAAATGTTCGATTTTTTTACTTTTTCTGGTGTGCCGCCACTTGAGTGTCTCTGTTTCGTCTCTGCAGGGAATGACTTGTGGGGGATGTGCAGCGAGCTTGAAGAGAATTCTGGAAAATCAAGTGAGTTTGCCATTTGCTTTTGTCTTTCTTCTAATTCGTGAAGAGTGTTTGCTATTATATTCTCTAAAGTAACTAGGATTATCCATTTTTCACATGAAGATAAATCGTCATCAACTTGAATTGAACTTAGTGTGAGAGGATATTCATCTAGTGGGTTAAGAGAAATAAGGTTCCAAATTATCCCTTATGTGGGTGGAAAGAATTGCAGGAGAAATGGCTTTCATCAATTTTTGTGCTAAGATTTGAACCCTGTGTGTTTTTTATTTTTCTGCTCTAACTTTGGACAGCCACAGGTATCCGCCGCAAGGGTCAATCTTACAACTGAGACAGCAATTGTATGGCCTGTTTCTGAAGCCAAGGCTATGCCTAATTGGCAAAAGGAGTTGGAGATAAACACTTGCAAATCACTCAGACAAATTGTGGCTTAAGCCTAAGTGAGTTTACCATTGCTTTTCTCTTTCTCGTAACTTGTGAAATCGCCATTGACTTCAATTAGACTTAGTGTGAGAAATGTCATTTTCTGGGTGTGATTTGAACCGGGCATGGTTTTCTCTTTTTTCTGCTCTAAACATTGGACAGCCACAAGTATCTGCCACCAGCGTCAATCTGACAGCCAGGATGGCAGTTGTATGGCCAGTATCTGAAGCCAAGGATGGCAAAAAGTGTTGGGAGAAACACTTGCAGCAAACTTGACAAATTTTGCCTTCATATCTAACCCTCGACATAAGTAGTTTTATTCACCATCTGCTTGTTGCATCTGAATGAGGTTTGGCTGACATTTGTGAATATCATTGCCACATATAACGTACATTTTATCACAGATTTTCTTTGTTGATGACTCCATCTAAAAGTTGGAAGTACAATCTCTTACATCTGTAATTTTCCGTCATATAATACAAACTACCTCGGATAAGAATATTTTTAATGCAGGGGGTGGTTGACAAGTTCTCTGGATGCTCTCGTGGATTTGGTTATGCGAAGCAAGCAATGGATGAGGCTATTGAGGAAATGAATGGACTTATCATTGAGGAAAAAGTTCAGCCTCAAGGTTCAGGTAGAGACTGAGATGGTGATCGCAGTTGTGATTGTGGTCATGATTGTGGTCCTAGTCGGGACTCTGGTGGTGGACATGGAGGTGGAGGTGGAGAGTGCTTTAAGTGTGACAAGCCTGGGCATTGTGGAAGGGAGTGTCCTCGTGAAGGGGGCTGGGGAGGTAGGTATGGAGGGAAGGATGACAGGTATGGAGTTGGTGGTGGTGGGCACTATGGTCCTGATCGAAATGGTGATCGATCTGGAGGGTGCAATAGGGATGGTGGTACTCAAGGAGGATCAGGAAATGCTCCTATAATCAGGACCGTTCTGGTCCCTATGAACATTGTGGTTCAGGGAACTTCTGTCCGGGGTAGAAAGAATACTACTGATAGCTATGCACATAATTTTTTCCAGTTATAGTAAAGCAGTTGATTCTGCGCTGATTGAAAAATATTTTGTGCTTGTAGCAGAGCAATTGGAGGTACTGCTGTTACTTTCTGGAGATGTCAAAGTCCCTTCTGCTGAATCTCTTCTTGATTATTCTGTGGGTGGACAAATCTGCTTGATCAGTCTTTTGTTGTGCGAACTTTGGCTAAAAGATTCAACTGTTTAATATCCATGAATGCTTGTTTTGATGTTATGGTCTGACGGCATTGGTTGCTTGACTTAAACAACCTAATTTGGCCTTAAGCTTTCAACGATATGATTGGTACTGGATTCTCTTTCACTTACATGCTTTAGCAATTGCAAATGCGTCTCTTGGTCGACTTCTTCATTGGCATTTGTGACTGTGGAGTGCGGCCAGCTTTTTGGTGTCTATATGGTTCTTTTGAGGATAGGGCAAGAAATTCACCTGTGGACGTAATGCGTTTTTTCTATGCAAAAGAGAAGCTGCCTTAGAAATGGATGCCCGTTTTGGCTACAAATTTTCAGATGTCTTACTTTTTGAAAAGGAGTTAAGCGGGTAAGCTCTATGTTTTTTATACACATTTGGTTAGCACTTTATTAATCCTGCTAAGTTTCTGGCAGGATTATTGGCTGTTTTGATGCATGGTCATGTTGCTTTCATGTCATAGGACATGGCTGTAGTCTTAAAAATTCTGAAAAGTCCTTTTGGCCTCAAGAAGCTATTCCTTTATGCAATTAACTCTGTAAAATCCAGTAGCACCTTCCCCACATGATTGCTGGTCTCTGTCTCCTCCATGTGCATGGTGCTGCTATTGTCTTAGGTTTCCTTGATAAATTTCCCTTTCAGGTGTAATGAGGTCTCTTCCTATGAATCGGCAATGTTGTTATAAACACATGGTTCTTTTCACTTCAGCAACTTTGCGTGCATTGACTTGCATTTCTGCATTAATGATCATGTATCTTCCCCTAATTCTTTTAAAAGTTGTGGTTGCTCCATCTGAAATTGATACTGGGTTTGTAACTCCTAGATGAGATACACTCTTAGCATTAGCAAAAACTGGATATGATCATTTCCTTTTCAGATTATCTCTGTAGTTACTTGGTTAAGGTTATTGTGCATTCTTAACTACGGCTCTGTAAATGTTTCGAGTCATTTTAAGTTGGAGAAATCTCTCCAGCACCCCCTAAACTTTTTTGTTCTAGTTGGTATACAAAATTGTGGATTGTTGTTTCGCACGTCTCATAGTCCGAGTAATATAACCATTTCTTGCCCATTGTTCACTTCCAAGCCTCAATTCACATACCCAGCAGAGGCAGTTCTTGAACAGAGCAAGCCTTGCCTCCGTTTCATATTCTTGAATGACCCGGCAAGGGTATTTTGAGCAACCGCGCTTCATGAGATGCAGACCTTAAAATGACTCAAATGGGATGATACACCGCTTCGATTCCCTCTTTACCAATTCAAGAAAGATGACAGGATTTCATTCTAGCGAGCTCAACGACTGCAAAATTTGATTGATTAGAACAGGGTGCGTTGTCCACGCGGGTCCCGTTCTTTCTGGGGCGGAGTGTTTTCGTCTGTTACGCCTCCATATACAACAAGCAGGGACAGCACATCTCAAAGATAATGGTACAGTCTCGGGGTGTCACCAGGATGAGCACATCCTAGCGACATGATGTTGTGAGTGCCCCAAGCTTTGACTCTTCCTATATAAGAAAAGCTCGAGGCAGGAGACCCACCACAACCCAATTTCGCACGGACCCTAGAAAGGGAGGCGTCTCCGATGGGTGATCTTGGCAACACAGGTGCTGTTCCTTTGCGTGTATCCGGTATTCATTCATACGATTCTTGCTATTATATCAGCGCCTGTGTTTTCAGGTCACCCCTTTGAGATGATCACACTTTTTTCCTTCCACATATCGATAATGACCCTCCCAAATTAATCGGTATGGCTTCTTTGTCTTGTTGAGATCAGGTGACTTGCTTTTAGGGTTCAACGTGGTGATTGAAGTGCTTTGGAAATTCATTTTCATGGTTGTACTTAGCTTCTTTTTTCATATTTGTAATAAGAATCTCTGTGCCAATTTTTTGTCGCCATTATTTCTAGGGAAGTATACTACAATTATGTAAAACTACCGATTGTTGCTCTAGCCGCTTCTTCTGGTCACAACGAGTTGAGATTAAAGTGCTCGTTAGTGATTCACCCCAGTAGAGCATGAGTGAGGTCATGATAACCTCTTGGACCAGAGGTGGTAAAGAAGTAAGTCTCTCCAATTCCTCCTCGCAATTTGGATGATCTTGCATAGGTTGACAGTTTGATGTGGTGCAATTTTATGCCAAAAACTCAAGGTACAAGCAGTGAATATGAAGAAATGGCTTGACATTTGAAATGTATGTTGACCCTCACCGGCCACGAGTTTGAGGGTTTGGGCGCTTGGCCCCTTCCCCAAATCTAGCAAGGGCCACAACGCCCATGCCAATTCTAGCCAGGCAAGGGCATCGCGGTCCTCACCCGATTTGGGCCTGTCTAGTGCCAGTGAGGGTTGGCTGGCGACCATCACCAGCCTAAATGGAGGAAAAAAAAAAAAAAAGCAAAGAAAGAGAATCACTAATTGGTTGTAGAAGTGTTGTAGAGAGAATATGAGAAAACTGTACCAGGCAACTTGAGAAACATTTATACCTAATTGTAGTACAAGTATAACACCCCAATAAAATATAGTCTCCCACAACTATTACATTTTAATTTTCTCGCACCACACACAAAACACTTAAAGCAAATTAGCTTTTATGAAGACACACCGTAACTCTTATTTTTCTCTCCCTTACGGACGGGCAACTTTCTTTTTTCTAATTGTGAAGCTATTGCCGTTGCGGCTTTTGTGTGGTTTTCACCAAAGCTCATCGTTTTGTGGCTTGCCAAACGAATGCTTCTGATGGCCTTAATTCATAGCAAGGATAAATACCAAATTAGTCTTAAATTTATTGTACGTATGTCAATTCAGTCATAACTTCTTTAATTTTCGGAATGTAGTCTTAAATATTTGCGTGAAATTCTAATGTAATTTTTTTGGTTGATTGCCGTCGAGAAAATTGCTAGCATGACGTTTAATCATCGTCAGCTGTCCTACATGGCACTATCCTATATGGCACTGGACAACTTAATTCGAAATGATGTTTTATGCATCACTACGACAATTTATGTTGGTAAAAAATTCAACGGCCATATTAAGTTGCTTTCGGAACTCTTCAACTGCCTTATCTTCTTCCTTTAACCACTTCAATTGTATGCCACTATTGAAAGAAGACGAATAGGGTTGACTAGACTTGAATTCTCGCACTTCTTCAATTAAGCGCATTTGCTAATTGCGGCTTGTTTACTTTTCTAGCTAGCTATATATCCGTGGGATTCAATACAATCGCATGGTTATAATATGAGAAAGTGGTCTCTGTTATTAATAAATGATTCATCTAGAACTATTGAAGATGTAAAATTTACTTTCCGTATTAATATGGGTCTAAAAAGTAATATCTTTTTAAGTAAATTCTCCTTCACCACAGTAGATTTTGCTCTCCTCAGTGTAAGAACTATTTTAAATTTCAAAATGAAAAACCATATTCAACCACATAATAGGCCACATTACACATGACACTTTTAGCTAGAACAATCCACAAGGGAAGTAGGATTTAAATTCCTTTGGTCCCTCTCACTTTTGTTCTTTTATTAATGAAAGAGAGAGAGCAATGTTTCAGGGGAAGGTAAGTTAGAGACAATAATGTAACAAGATGGGGCAAGGCACCCATCCTTCAAGGAAATGCCCATTTTGGAGGTCGCATTCCTTCTCACCAAATCTGTGCAAAAAGGTGGTTTGTGGTCGCCAGTCATGCACGTTCCCCCAAAACCGAGCATAATCAACTCTGAATCTACATTAGAAGCAAACTCCACTTTTAAATTCCATTTGTTAAAAAAAAAAAAAAAAAAAACTGTTTTTGAAATGTTATTTTTTGACTTGTGGCATTTGTATGATAGAAAATTAATCGATCTAGCAAAAAAGGTTTTCCAAAAACTGAAAACAACAATTTTAGATAGGAGGAAAAGGATTTGTCCTTTTGATAAGATGGAAATCACTTTCCCCAAACGACTAAATAAATGAAAATTAACTATTTTCCTTGAAAATGATTTTCTTAACAAATATTTTTCTTTATCATAAAATTTCAGTGAAACGAATACATCCTTAATGTCAACCCATGACACAGTTTAGATTTTCCTCCATCCCCTATCCATCATGTTCCACTAGTTCCCCATGGAATCACCACGATTTTTAGAGATCTCTCATATGTTCTACTTAGTCATTGTCGTTACAGAAAGTACAAGCACAATGACATACTTAAATGTCCCATCACCTAATAAGCTCTCATGGGTTGTTCTAGAACACAGTTGTCCTCCATGAATTTCATTTTAGAAATGTTCACGAGAAAATGTTATGATATGACATCATAATTTATGGAAAAGGCGTATATTATAATTGATATCCAGAAGTAAAGTTGATTATCAGACTTTTTAAATAAATGTACTTGCTTAAATTGTGAAATAGACCTACATAAGTATAAATTGGCTATGATTGTTTTCTCTGCTTGCGAAGAAAATTAAAGAATTATTATTCCTTAATTGTACAAAAAATTAGCTGACCATCAAAAAGTTATTATGCAAAGAAAATTGATCCAAATAGGAAATTTCCTAATTTGACTAAGTTTTCTATTTTGGATCAAATTCTTTAATATATATATAGAGAATTGGGCCTTCTGTTGTGAAGAGTATCAAAGAGATGGCTTTTTCGTGAATTACACCATCAAGCAATCTAAGATTGTTGAAGCTAATTAATTTTGGTGAATAAAATTAGTGAATTTCTTTATGAGATTAAGATATTATTTTGTGAAGAATTATGATGACTAAATCTTTTGTGAGTTAATTGATTTAATTAGAGGCTGGAAACAATTAGAATACTTGATTGACTCAAGTGTTATTGTAATTTCTATTTTATTGCTTGATCTACACTTGTGCTGCTCTCATCCTAGAGTAAATCTAGTGTACGAGTTATTTCTTAATTCTATTTAGCTTATTATTTGATCGCTTATTTTTAGCAACCATTGTTGCATCTAAATGCTTATTTCTTCCAAATTAGCGACCAAAACCAAAATTGATCAAGCCCATCATCACTCAGATTCATAAGGCCACGAAATATGGGAACAAAATAATGTCAAGAAGCAGTGAATTCACGATAGAACTTACGCGCAATCATTCCTCCTAGTATAAACAAACGAAAATTGAATAAATAAACTATTCAATTGATGTAGTAGCACTTAATCCAAAGTTATAATGTACATATCTTCTAGTAGTTGAAGTACGATGCATGCAAACTTATAAATTATAATACACTCATAGCCCAAGATTCAAAGTCCTATAAAATCAAGAATATTTTGTGCACGTTGTTCGGAAGGTTGGAATCCTCCTAAAGGCTATAAGATGTGCTGAGGAGGTTGACGGATTACTAAGCATGCACAAAGGCTCCCCTTGTGAGGTGGTATTGGCACTTGGTATAGGCTTCCCAAATCCTACTAATTTTGACTTGGTTTTCTTATATGATTATTGAATTTGATTTACTCTAGAGTAGCCGATAACCTTTTTTGGGCTGGTTAATAGCTTTGGAGCCCATCTTACTCTTGTGAACACATATTTTCACAAGTTTCAGTACTTGGTTATGCTAGAATAATCTAATGCCTTTGTGCTAGCTATTCTTTTTTATGTAACACGTTTTTCATGTAATATTTTCATTTTACTCCTTAACATGGTTCTAGATGTTCATGCACAAATACTCAAGCAAATTAATCGATAATAAAGCATATGAAGTCTTTCTCGCAAACTAACGTGAGCTAGGTAAAATCGCTCTCGTTTTGTCGAGTCTTTCTCTACCGCCATGGTAGTCTGTTAAATCTTCTTTGCCTTCTTAATGGCAATTTCCTCATCGTTACACTGTATTCACGCCCATCGCAAATCTTCCTGCTCCAATTCCAGTTAGATGATCTATTTCATGTTTTGAATCGGTAGCTTTTCCTCCATCTTCTTCCTTTCATCACATTATCCATGCAATTAGAGTCAATTCAATATGGAATTTCTCTACTAATATCTTCCATTCCATCCTTGCAAGCTCCACCTCCCTCTTTCTGTTCGTAATCCTCTCATGCAAGGATCCTTTTGCTTCCCATCTCATCATCCAGAGAGAATTCCCCTCAATCTTAACTTTTACCATCATCGCACTTCCATTTTTCTTCCCCTGTGTATTCAGGCAATCCCATCGTCTGCACTTTTCTCGTTGCCATCTCCATCGGTGTTTGCATGTTGCACCAATTTATCTCCCATCGATAGCTTTTATGGAACAATCTCATCAGCAAGAAGATGCCCGAGTTGCTACCCTTTGCTAAAGACTTGGACGGCTCTGGCCTGAACAAGAAGTGGAACTCTGGGAAGATGAAGTACCATCAGCAAAGTTGCAAGAATGTAAACTCACATTAATAGGTAAATTTCTGTCCAATCCTACTATCAACTTTCCAGCATTTCAGAATACCTTAAAAAGAGTATGGCGCAATGATCAAGTCGAAATTTCACAACGCGAAGAGGGGCTCTATGTATTTAAATTCACTTCAGAAGGGAAGAGCAGTGAATCTTAGATAACGGCCATTGGTTGTTCGGACATCACATGATTATTCTGAAATCTTGGTTGCCCAATACTCCTTTGCACTACTATGACTTTACAACTTATGCGTTCTGGGTGCAAATTTACGGCCTTCCTCTCGAATGATGTACTGAAAATATGATCATTAAAGCTGTTAGACAAATTGGCACAGTGCAGGAGGTGAGAATTGATAGCAAAGACAGTTCTTCAGTTAGATCAATGAGGGCAAAAGTTGAACTTAATTTAACGGAACCTCTGAAATCTGGTAAACTTATTAGATTGGTTGGGAAACACATATGGATCAACTTTCGGTATGAGCGCCTATCACATTATTGTTATTCATGTGGAATCCTAGGCCATTATGCCATGGACTGCCAAGACATCCCTTATGATGCAGCAAAATTAGATGGAAATGACAACTTGTCTTATGGTCAGTGGTTGAGGGCAGAGGTCAAACAACATAGCCCATTCTGGTTTGTATTTTATAAGCAACACCTGGTTCAAGAGGATGTTGAAGAAATCATACCAGAAACTCAACCGCAGCCACCTCCCTTACTTCTTGAAGCACCTCAGATTCATATTCAGCAACCAGCAAATGTGGAGACTAGCATAGAACAGCCCCCTCATTGCAATGCCACAAGTATGCAGCAGCTTTCTTCTCCTCCTACTAACCCAAAATAGAAATCCCCGGTGATTAACCAGTTAACTTTACTCAACAATGCAGCAGAAGAGTCCTCGATCAGTAAAAAGCTCAAAACTCCAAGGTCAATCTCAAAGTCTAGTCCACTGGAAAAAAAAAAAAAACCAAAAGATATAATCCTTATAGGATGTGTTCTAATGCAAACGAAGTGCTAGATGACTCAAACCTCATGGATACCCCTATCTTTTCCACTGAAGGGGTTGGAAAATGGGCTGTGGTGGCTTGCCCAAAAAAGCCACCACATGACAAATGAGGATTATCAGTTGGAATTGTCAAGGGCTGGCAACCCCCTGACAATTCAAGCTTTAAAAGCCCTTGTGGCCAAGGAAAGGCCTGATGTAGTTTTTTTGATGGAAACGAAAAATCAAGAAATGGTAATCCAGAATATGAGGATGAAGCTGAAGTTTTCAAGTTGTTTTGTGGTGAATCCTATGGGTTTGGCCGGGGGGTTGGTACTTTTTTGGAATGATCAAGATGTGTCTTTAACTGTTGAGCACTCTTCCAACCACTTTATTGACACTATTTGTACAGAAAATCAAAATGGTATATCCATGAGACTCACATGTTTTCATGCACCATCGACATACCAACAACGACAGCAAACATGGGCAGATGTCAGACAAATCAGTTCTTTAAATACGTTACCATGGGTGTGTTTAGGCGATTTTAATGACATACTATATCACTGGGAAAAGGCGGGAAAAAAAACATAGCGGAGCCATATAGATTACATTCCTTCAGAGAATTTGTAAATGATTGCATGTTTATGGATATCGAAAGCAAGGGTTGCTTCTATACATGGGTGAACAATAGAGATGGTGACAAAGCTATAAAGGAAAGACTTGATAGGGCCCTGTGCACAGTTGATTGGAGATTAACTTACCCGACAGCGGAGGTTTTTGCTTATCTTGCTTTAGCATCAGATCATAGTCCTCTTCTTTTACTCACTGAACCCAACTCTTTAAGATGGAAGAAGACTTTCATCTTTGAAGCTTTATGGCTTAAAGATCAATCTTGTCAATCGATTATCAATAATGCTTGGGATTCATCATTGATGCCGGTACAATCTCTGACCAGCAAGCTTCGACGTACTTCTTTTGCACTCACCAAGTGGAGTAAATCACATTTCAGCAATGGGCAGGAACAAATCAACCTGTTACAACAACAAATTCAGCATCATCTCAATCAACCAGGTCATGAAAGCACTTGTAACTAGCCTGAAAGAAGAAATTCACAATATATGGCAACGTGAGGAAACATATTGGGCTATGCGTTCACGGATTCAATGGTTAAGGGGGGGGGGGAGACAAGAATACAAAGTTCTTTCATGCGACGACAATTCAGCGAAGACAACGAAATCGCATTAGCACGTTGAAAGATGAGCATCTTTATCGCTTGACTGGATACCGGAATTATGAACCTGTTCTCATGCAATGCCCTCAGGTAATTACAACAGAAATAAACACTAGTTTAATAGTAGTCGTTTCTAAGGAGGAAGTTAAACAAGCTGCGTTCCAACTTAGAGCCACCAAAGCACCAGGACCTGATGGCTTTAATGGGTTATTTTATCACAACCACTGGGATATCATTCAAGAGGATATATATACATTAGTATAGAACTTTTTTAGCTCAGGAGTAATGCCCTTAACTTTCAATAGAACTCTCATTACTCTCATTCCGAAGGTTCAACACCCAGAAAGGTTAGAACAATATCGACCCATTAGTCTATGTAATTTTATATACAAGATCATTTCAAAGGTGCTGGCAAACCGTTTAAAACAGTGGCTTCCAATTTTGATTTTCACATAACAGAGTGCTTATGTCACAGGTAGACAGATCCAAGACAACATTTTGGTTGTCCAAGAGGTTCTGCATCACTTAAAAATTAGCAAGAGAAAGAAACACTTTCAAGCGGTCTTAAAATTGGACATGCAAAAAGCTTATGATCAGGTTGAGTGGGACTTTTTAGAGGACTATCTTAAACAGATGGGGTTTCATAATCACTGGGTAAGGTGGGTGATGCAATGTGTCACCACAGCAACATTCAGCGTTAAGTTCAATGGAGAGTCATTGCAATACTTCCATCCTACAAGAGGTCTAAGACAGGGAGATCCACTATCTCCATATTTGTTCATCCTTTTAGCCAACCTGCTATCTACTCTCATGCACCAAGCTATCTACTCTAGAACTCTCAAAGGAATTAAACTAAATAGGTACTGCCCTACCCTTCCCCATTTATTTTTCGCCAATGACGCCATATTTTTCTTGAACGGAACCACCCTAGAAAGCCAAAATCTAGCCAATCTTTTACAACAATATTGTGTAGCAACGAGCCAATCTATAAACAGAAATAAATCTGGTCTCTTCTGTAGTAGGGGCTGCCCCTTTATTTTGCAGCAAAACCTTGCTGTTGAATTAAGAGTGCCTGTTATAGACAAGATAGGCAAGTATTTGGGTATTCCATCTGATTGGGGTTTGTCCAAGAGAGATATGTTTGCTTGGATTTTGGGTCATGTTAATGCCAAACTTGAAGGCTGGAAAGAGCATTTCATCTCTAAAGGGGGAAAGGAAATTTTGTTAAAAATGGTAGTGCAGGCACTCTCGCAATACGTCATGTCTATATTCAAACTTCCTGTTTCTATATGTCAGTCTATTGAACGCAAAACAGCCAAATTCTGGTGGCAGACTAGCAGCACTAGATCTGGCATACATTGGAGGGCATGGGATTTACTCAAAGAAAAGAAAATGGAAGAAGGCCTCAGCTTTCGAGATTTACTAACTTTCAACAAAGCCCTTTTAGGAAAGCAAGCCTGGAGACTTTTCCAAAATCCCTCCTCCTTATGGGGTAGTATTTTCAAAGGCCTATATTACCATTCTGGCAGTTTTTGGCATGCAGGGATAGGGTCTAATTCCTCTTGGGGATGGAAAAGGCTAATGTTAGGTTGAGATGCTATCCTAAACCAGCTATAGTGGTTTGTTGGCGATGGCCATAAGATTAATATCCGTGAGGATAAATGGCTCACTAGTGGAATCATTGGCAGTCTAGCGCCTAGAGGAGAACCACCACAGGTTGCTAATTTTATTGCCCCCAACGAGCACATTTGGAACACCTCTCTTCTACGACATCATTTTGACCAACAAATAGTTGAAGAGATACTCACCATTCCATTGAGTCATGCTCCTACCATAGACCATATCATATGGACAGGCACACAAACAGGTACATAGTCAAATCTGTCTACCATATCCTCCAACAATTTGCCCACCCCAAGAACAAACTTTAGCCTGTTCCTCTTATCAGCCATCAACTCGTTTCTGGCGACAAATATGGAGTTTAAAGATGCCCCCAAGGATTCGAGTTTTTATATGGTCGTTATGCCATAATGCCCTCCCTACCAAAGCTAATCTCTTCCGACGACACATAATACAGGAACCAGCCTGTCAGCTCTGTTCATCGCACACCCCAGAAACTACTGAACATATTCTATTATCTTGCCCATGGACTAAGTAGATCTGGTCTCATTCTAGAGTACAAATTAATCATATAGCGTACAGAAGACATCGAATAGATGCATGGCTTGAGGATGTTTTTGTAGATCAGTCAGGCTTACCTTCAAAAGAGATCATAGCATCCATCCTCTGGCAGCTATGGAAGGCGAGGAACCACTTCACCTTTTGGCATCAACGAACCTCTCCTACCCAACTCGTAGATCTGGCGCTTGTTGAAGCAAAGTTGTACAGCAGCTCGGTGCAGCAACCAACGGTCACAGGAAACGCTCTCCTCAACCCTAATCATGTTTGGACTCCACCGGATCGGTGCAGCATCAAAGCCAACATAGATGGGGCTTTTCCCTCGGCTACTGATATGGGAGCAATTGCATGTGTCTTCAGGGATCACACTGGCGTTTTGACCGACGGATTCACCTGCACAGTTCTCGCATCCTCTCCCCTGCAATGCGAGATACAAGCCCTCATTTCTACTCTCACTTATTTGCTAGAACAAGGAAAAGAGAAGTTCACCTCATCATGGAGTCTGATTGGCTGAATCTTGTGGAGATCTTCAACGATCGCTGTTTACCACCATGGGAAAGCCGAGCACTGGTTGCAGACGTCTCAGTGTTGCATCGTTCCTTTCCCTACCTACGAGTTCAACATTGCCGAAGAGAGGCCAATGCTGTAGTTGATTGGGCTGCCAAGGCCCAAGCCCGCACTTCACTTTCACCTTCTTGGTCTTCTTCACCTCCTCCAGCGTTAATGTCTTTACTCTGTATTGATGCCCTTACTGCGGGTTTTAACTTTCGCCCTCCTTGAATATAACGCATCATCTTTTCAGACAAAAAAAAAGCATATGAAGTATGGAAAGCAAAATAGCCCGAGCTACATCGAGCAAAATTAATACAATACCTCGTTAATACACCCTGGAAAACACTCCCGAGAGTGGTAAATGAATGTATAATCAATGAGGAATCCAAACCATGGATGTCTTAAGTTGCCTGTAGAGCCCCCACAAATACTCAACCCCTTCGTCTTCGGCCTCCATCGCTACGTCGCCCGGTCGCTGCATCGCCGATGCCTCCCGTCTTGGCTCATCGCCCACAGGCTCCGTTGCATCTACGCCGACCGCATCCGCACCCCGAGCCTCGCTCCGGCGCCGTCTCTGTCTCCCCCGGCTCCCGCGAGGTTCCGCTTGCGGTGCGTTCCGACCTCCGCTGCTCCTCTCGGCCCATTCGGCGGACGCGGTGGCGGCGGCGGCGGCGGTAGCGGCGGCGGGGGAGGCGGAGTCGACGGTGAGGATTGGAAGGTGAAATCGGTGGTGTATGGAGCCGAGGAAGCCTCAGGTGTATCCTCTGATGTCATAATTCTCGATGTCGGAGTAAGCCCCTCTCTCTATGTGAATGTACTAGCTGAAGCTTCGGTTTTGTCAATGCTTGTCCAACTTTCCCTGCATTATAATGCTGAAGATGTTATTACGCGGTGCGTATCATGTTTCTTTTTTCAGTGTGCGGCCACTTGAGTGGCTCTGTTTGGTCTCTGCAGGGGATGACTTGTGGGGGATGTGCAGCGGGTATGAAGAGAATTTTGGAAAATCAAGTGAGTCTGCCGCTCTGCTTTTGTCTTTCTCGTAAGCCATCTTTCGTATGAAAGGAATCGTCATCGACTTTAATTAAACCAAGTGTGAGAACTGTCATTTTCTGAATGTGATTTGAACCCAGCGTGTTTTCTCTTTTTTTCTGCTCTAGCATTGCACAGCCTCAAGTATCTGCTGCCAGCGTAAATCTTACAACCAGGACATCTATTGTATGGCCTGTATCTGAAGCCAAGGCTATGCCTGACTGGCAAAAAGAGTTAGGAGAAACACTAGCAAAACACTTGACAAATTGTGGCTTTAAGTCTAACCCTTGAGGTAAGCTGATTTATTCACCATCTGCTTATTGCAGTTGAATGGCGTGTGGCTGACATTCGTGAATATCATTGCCGCATATAATGTACCTTTTATCACAGATTGTCTGTGTCAAAGACTCCATCTACTAGTTGGAAGTACAAGTTTTTATATCTGTAATTTTCCCTGTCATATAATACAAACTAACTCTGAGAAGAATATTTTTAATGCTGGGGGTGGTTGACAAGTTCTCTGAATGCTCTCATGGATTTGGTTTTGTGACTTTTGATGAGAAGCAAGCAATGGATGAGGCTATGAATGGGATGGACTTGGATGGGAGAAATATCGTTGAGGAAAAAGCTCAGCCTCAAGGTTCAGGTAGAGACCAAGATGGTGATTGCAGTTGTGATCATGGCCCTAATAGGGATAGTGGTACTCAAGGAGGATCAGGAAATGACTGCTAAATCAGGACCGTTCTGGTCCCTATGAACATTGTGGTATAGGAAACTTCCGTTTGGGGGAGAGAGAATATTCCTGATAGGTATGCACACAGTTTTTTTTTTGAGATATATTAAAGCAGTTGCTGCTGTGCTGATTGAAAGATATTTTGTGCTTGTAGCAGTGCAATTGGAGGTACTGCTGTTACTTGCTGGAGCCAAAGTCCCTTCTGTTGCATCTCTTCTTTATTTTTCTCTGGGTGGACAAATCTGCTTGATCAGTCTTTTGATGTGCAAACTTTGGCTAAAAGATTCAACTGTTTAATGTTCATGAATGCTCGTTTTGATACTTTGGTCTGACGACATTGCTTGCTTGACTTAAACATTCAAATTTGGCCTTATGGGTAGTGGATTTTTTTTTTTTTTTCACTTGCAAACTTTAGCAATTGCAAATGCATCTGAGATTGATCTTGGTTGACTTCTTCATTGGCATTTGCGACTGTGGAGCGTGGACAGCTTTCTGGTGTCTAGATGGCTCTTTTGAGGATAGGGCAAGAGATTCACCTGTGGAAGTAATGCGTTCTCTCTTTGCAAAAGAGAAGTTGCCTTAGAAATGAATTCCTCTTTTAGTCTTTAACGTTTTGAAGAGGAGTTAAGTGGGTAACTGCTATCTTTTCTTATACACATTTAGTATGTGAGCTTCCTGTCCATAGTCTGCACTATATTAACTCTGCTAAGCTTTCAGCAGTATTCTTGGCTGTTTGTGGTGTTTTGATACACGGTCCTGTTACTTTCATGTCATAGGACGAGGTATTAGTCTTAAAAATTCTGAAAAGTCCTTGTGGCCTCAAAAAGCTATTCCAATATGCAATTAACTCGGTAAAATTCCGTCTCACCTTCCATACACTGTACTGATGGAGGAGTTCCTTTCTCAGTAAAACGTGGAGATCTTTTGGAAGCTTTGGTGAGCATGGCAATTTGATTTGCATTGTCTTCTTCCTAGCTATCTCTGGTATTGTATCACCACCTTCAGTGGAAGATTGCCGGTCGCTGTCTCCTCCATGTGCACGGTGCTGCTATCTTGTTAGGTTTTCTGGATAAGTTTCTCCTTCAGGTGTAATGACAGCTCTCCCTTTGAATCGGCATATTTTGGTTGATACACATGGTTCTTTTTGCTTGGCCAGCTGTGCATGCATCGACTTGCATTTCTTCATATTAATGATCATCGCCGTGCACTTTCAGCCAGTCATCTGTGATTGCTCATGTATTTTCCTTTAATTCTGTTAGAAGTTGTGCTTGCTCCAATCTGAGATTGGCTCTGGGTTCGTGGCTCCTAGGGTTTACTCTTGGCATAAGCCAAAACTGGACATGATCATCTCCTTTTCAGTGGGCATTCTTTTTTTCTGTAGTGATTTGGTTAAGTTTATTGTGCATTCTCAACAATGGCTCTGTGAATGAATATTTTCTTATCCTGCTGTGATTGTTGAAAAATTTGGAGATCAAATATGCAATTTGATCCATGTGCTCAGCAGGAATTTCACCAAACTATTGGGAAATTTTCAAGTAGAGCTTGATAGTACATTCTATCAATTTTTTGTTATCCTATGCGACTTTCTCTACTGTTGTTTCTTTAGTCTTAGAGCTGGTCACGTACATAACTTGATCCTCACATGTTAAGGATCTTAAATAGATTCTTCATGATGTCATGATCATTTTATAATTTTGTAAAAGTGAAATGGGAGCTAAAATAGGAAACCCAGGGATCACGATGAAATAGTGCAAATGTCTGAATTATCAAATTGCGAAGGATGTAATTGAGAAAACTGTGACCTAATCACCAAATGTGTTATGATAACTACACATGAAATGATAACAACCCTAACAAACCACGAACTTGAAATTTAAGAAAATTCAAGAAGTGGAATTAAATTACGTAGGGCACACCTTGGAGTGAAGGGCCTGGGCTCACAACGTTAGCTTGATGGAAGAGGAGACCATTCTAGCAAGCATGGACTGCATTTTCATCTGGTGCGGAAGCTTCATCATCATAAGTCCTGTATCTTCAGTCTCATCTCCTCCATCATACTCCGATGCTTCCACTGCTTCAGGCTCCACACAGCCCAAGTACGTGCGGTAATCGTTAGCCCGAGCAATGGTAGCGCCAGCAACCCTGGCGATGCTTCCCCAGTACCTGTTGCTGGTCAGGCTCCGTTCTTCAGTTAGGAATAATACCATGCGGGAGGGTGCTCGTGGTCCTCACGCTTCACCATTGCCGCCAAGTCGGCACACCCCTGGTGGAGGTCGTCATGGCAGATCAAGCAGTGGTAGGAGGATGTGTCCCCTTCGATCAAGGGGAAGTGCATTAAACATGGCAATTTATGACATTACTGAGTATATAATTATTTGCACAAAAATTTGAATTCAATTCGAGCCAAACAATAATATGCACAAAGAATTTACTCGAAGATTGAAAAAAGTGGTTGATATATGCATTAGATACAATTTACTCAAAGATTGTCCTGTGTTTAGTTATTTTTTAACTAATAGTAGTACAAAAAATAAAGAAATATGCAAGTCATTAACATAATAATTAATTGTTTCTCTCAGAAACAAAAAATTTAGCTTTTTTTTTTGGGTCCGTGCACAATATTTAGTTAGCTATCTACCAAATAAACTAGTTTTTGGGAAAGAGATACACCAACTTAGTTCCAAATAGAGAAAGAAAAGGAAAGAACCAAAAAAATAAAAAAATAAAATAAAGATTGGACCCTATAGTTAATCTTAATAAATGTTGTTTGAATGAAATATGGGTAGTTTCATCTTTAGAAAAGATAAGAAATCATCTTAAAATAAGAGCAAGACCCACAAAAGATGATATAGTTAATTCAATGTAATAGAGTGTCAAAAGCCAACAAAGAGATGGAAATAACGCGAGCTCATTAAAATAATAAAACTACTTTTGGTCCTTGAATTTGAGCATTTTTTTCCAATCAATTGAACTTGCATAACTTTTTTAATTGAGTCTCTTCAACTCTGGATCTAATTAATTGGAACTGACAAATTTTAATCTTGAACTTTCACATTTTTCTTTGTTCTCTTTTGATCTTTCTATCCTAAAAAATCATTGATATGATGGTCTAATTAGCATTTGCCATCTTACGTGACGTGATTGGTGACAATTTATTTTAAATAAAATGATGTCGTTTTGATTTTTTTTTAAAAAAATTTATATTTTTTTTCTTTTTTTTCCCCTAATCTTTCATTATAGTGTTCATCATTTTCCCTGTGCCTGTTGTCAGGGACTTGGAACCCGTAAAGGTCACGGCTATAGGCAATGGTCGTGATGCCCTCGGGCAGATTTGGGCAGTGGTCTCAGATTGCCATCGGCCGAGTTAGGCGATGGTGTCGCAGCACTGCCATGCCTTCACAAGCCATCGCTGAGACCTCGACAAACGGCGAAGGGATGAAATGAAAAATAGAAGGAAAGAATAGGACAAAAAAGAGAGAAAAGAAAGAAACTCAATTTTCAAATATGTGGAAAAATATCTAATAAGTCTTTTATTCATGTTAAGGAGATAGTTTTTCAAGTACTATTGAACGTGGCAGCCCCAAGCAAAAGTCACACTTAGATCACCTTGAAGCCATGTCATAGAAAAATATCTAGCATGATATTCTCGTATACTTATAGATGCATCGAAAGGTCATGACTCAAACTCAATATTTCGTAATTAATATGAGATTTGACATTTGCCTACGTATTCTTTTTATCCTCAGTTTTTTTTGCATACCATTTAATTACTATGAACACATTAATAAAATTTTAGTATATTACACTTAACTAGTATTTTTCTTCTTACAAATTCTACAGTTTAGAGGGTGATATCAACAACTCTATATAATGACTCGTAGGAATCTAATTCATTTGAATGCTTATTTTTTTCGCAGAAAACAAATGAATTAGAAAACTTATTTTTATGAATGATCGCTTATATCGCTAAAAGAAACTGTTAATGAAAAATGTTTTCATTATTAACAACACTTTTTGTCTAAACATTTTCATGGGCAATAAAAATATTTTTCGTTTATTTAGTTTTGTAAGTGACACAAGCTATTAGTTTTTGGAAAATATTTTGCAAATAATTCATTTTTCATAAAACAAACAAAGCTTAAATTTCAAATTTGTTGACCATGCCTTTGCCTAAAGAATGCATCATACAAAGGACATAAATTAATTCCACGTGTCGTTCTTTGTCCCACGTCACCCAATCACATTGCCTTCTCATACAATTCTTGTTTGATTCCCCTTTGATAAAGATCATGTCGTGCGACACGAATCTTAATTATTTCCTAATTACAAGTCTTATTTCCAACATATTTATTGTTCATTTTTGGTTTGTCTAGTTCTAGTTGGTCTTAGGTGATTGCTAAAAAAAATAAATTCTTTTTAGTTACATCACACCAAAAAGATTCAAAGACCCTAGAACTATTTTTTCATGGTTGTCACGACTAATTAAAGAATAATTGGAAGCTAATTAAAGGAAGTAAGTCTAATTACAATCGAATGGGTCTATACATGGAGAGAATTTGGTTAGCATGGGAGGGAGAGTTGGCTTGCCGTGCACTTTGATGCGATGCGCATAATTGCTTTCTTACATGTGAACAACATCCAATTCCCACCATCTTTTTATGGCCGTTTTCTATACTTTTGCTTTTGGAAAGTATAATGCCGAACACCCTCCCTCGGATTAGGATCATCTTCCCCCATAGGCACGGGCACGTAACCAATCAAATCAAGTAAGGACATGTAGTGTGTCTCTAATAATTAGCTAAAATCCAATATTATGACTTTACCTAATTGAGTCTCTGTTTATAATTCCTTGACTCTAGGGAAATAAGAGCAAACAAAAGATAGGCAGATAAAATTGATTGATGTTCCCATGACCTTTTCCATGTGAACTATCTTGATTACGCCCTATCAGAAGAAGAAGAAGAAGAAAGAGAAGGAGAAGGATTGTTTACTTGACTTGACTTGAAATATCACACTTATTCAATTTAATATTATTTGCCAATAACAACTTGTTTTCTTTTTTGGCTAGCTATATACTTTTAGGATTAGATATATACCGATTTTTTTTTTTATAATTCCATTTTTTTTTAAAATAACAATGTGACTATATTAAAAAGTTAAAGATCATAATATAATAGCGAGGACTTTGTCTTTATTAATTAGTGATTCACCTATTAGCTATGTAGCACCGACATGGACACGTGACACGACACGACACGACACGCTGACACGTCATTTTTTTAAAAATAGAGAATTTCGACACGTTCCGACATGTTATATATTAAATATATTTTTATATAATAATAATAATAATAATAATAATAATAATAATAATAATAATAATAATAATAATAATAATAATAATAATAATAATAATAATAACCTAGAATTAATTTACACGAAAAATATTAAATAATATCATTCATTATTTTAATTTGTTACAATAATACATAAAACTTAGAGGAAAAAACACTGTTTAAAGAAAAATGCTGAAATGATATTTTTAAATTTATTTATTTATCATATATAGCATTTTTTATTACTTCTTTCATAGTAAAAGACTTTTTTAAAAAACTAAAAAAATTCTAAAAAAATAAAACTGAAAAAAAAATGACCCCATGCGTGTAAATTTAAAGCATTTATTACCTTTTATTTTTTCTTTTGTGTATATTTATATTTTGACCCCACAAGTATTAGAAATTTTTAAAATTGGCCTCGTGCATGTCAGAATCGCGTGTCGGAATTCTGGACCCGCGTGTCAGAGCGTGTCAGAGAGAGTTGACCAAGTGTCGGATTTTTCGACACTCGTTGACTGCATGTCGGAGCGTGTCGGAACGTGTCGGAGCATGTCGGACACGTGTCGGAGTGTCGGACACGACACGAAGGCTTCCAGAGAGTGTCCGTGCTACATAGCCTATTAGTATTCAAGATGTAAAATACAACTTGCATATCAATATGACAAGTTCAATGTCGATAACATCGATCTAAAAGGTAGTATTTTGAGATAGATTCTTCTTCACCAAAGTAGACATTTACCTCTCTTTTATTTACACACATTTCTTTCAATTTTAATAATAAGAAATGATATTTCAACAGGATAAAATGGGACATTACAAATGTATAATTTATAAAAAAAAAAGAAGATATGTATTATAATTGACAAATGAAAGTAAAGGTGATTATAAATTGTGAAATAGACTTGCTTACATGTATGGTTAATAGCGTTCTGTTTTTGAGAACCGAAAATCAAGATTCTAAATGCGTGGAAAAGACTAAAGTCATTGCCCCCACTAAATTGCCCGGCAATTCGGGGATTGAAATATGGATTATAGGATAAAGGACGCTATTGATAAATAATGAAGAAAACCAAGTAAGGCCCATGCCGTTTGACCTTTCATTGACTGACTGGATCATCAATAATTGCCTTGCTTGTAACAGTCTTGTAATTTTCTCAACTCGTGTGAATGGCTGAAATGCTTATGTGGTTCCATCTATGTTTTAGGTTCTGTGTGCTGTATGTAAGAGAAGTGGCGAAGCGAGGATGGCTTATAAACTCCGCAAGGAATTGCTCATACATGCAGGAAATATTGAAGGTTTGGAAATCAGTGAAACAAATATCAAATGTCCTTTTAATGACACGCGAGACAAAATCAATTATAATGTGCAAAAATAACGTAAAACTTTTGCTTTTTAGCTGGATCCAATGTGAATCACGTTATCTCTCGATAGGTGATTGGCATAATTTATCAAGAAGGGCTTCGTAGAATATTCTGTCAATTTTCCATTAATTTATGAGACTTTATTGATATAGCCATTTTTTTAATCTCAGAGCTAATCACATACATAACTTGATTTCTAATGTCAAGGGTCTTCTTAAATAGATTTTTTAATATATCAAAATCATTTTGCAATCCAAAAATAAAAATAAAAATTGTATGCCTTTTGGATGACTCAATAGATATAATCAATCATAATATGCAAAAAGCGTGTGAACAGTTTTTGTTTATCAATTAGATTCAATATGAATCACATTATCTCTTAATATGTGATCAGCATAGTACATTGTATTAACTTCATATAACAACTTTCTCAAGCAATATTAATCATTTTTCTTCTTTTGGATTTTAAGGGGAAGTACATTGAACATGGTAACCTATAACATAACCTAGTATATAATGTGCAGAAGAAGAGATACTAATGCAGTTCACTAGATACGGCTTCCTAGATGCATGACATGGTCTTTGAAATCATACTAATCTCTCAGTCTCTCTCTTCTTCGAGTTCATGCTCATGCATGTTATTGGCAAAGTAGTAAGATCTCGGTTTTCCTTATTTGAAGGGTAAGCAAACTTTTATCATATTGCCCGTATGCTTCATTAATATGATAAAACTATACTCTTGATCCCTAAGTTCGAGCTCTTTTTTCCTATCAAATCCTCTAAACTTTCAGTTTTGTCCCATCAGATCCTTGAAATTGTATAGCTTTTTCTAATTAAAATTCCTTTAGCTCCAAATCTAATTGATTGGAACTGACATTTCTTCTTCATTAACATTTTTTTTTCACTGTTCTATTCTCATCACGTACGTATTTTTTCTATCCTCAATTTTTTTGGCATACCATTTAATTACACGAGCAAACTAATAAAAAATTAGCATATTACACTAAATTAGTATTTCTCTTCTTACCAATTCTATGGTTTAGGGGTGATGTCAACAACTTATATAATGGTTTGTAGCAATCTAATCCATTTAAAAATTCAAATTTGTAGACGAGTTAAAAAAAAATGTATAGTACAAAAGATATAAAGAAATTTCATGTGTCTCTCTTTCTCCCACGTTACCCAATCACATTGCCTTCTCATGCCATTCTTGTTTGATTCCCCTTTGATAAGGATTGTGTCGTGTAACACAAATCTTAATTATTTCCTAATTACAGTCTTATTCCCACGATGGTCAATGTTCATTTTTTTTGTTTGTCTAGTTCTTATTGGTCTAAGGTGATTGCTAAAAAAAAAAAAAAATCCTTTTAGTTACATCACATCAAAAAGATTTGATGACCCTAAAACTATTTCTTCATTTTTTTTTTTTTTGGGCGTGGAGGTCATAATTAGAGGATAATTTGGAGTTAATTAAATGATGTAAATCCAATTACAATCGAATGATCCTATATGTGGAGAGCATTTGGTCATCATGGGAGGCAAAGTTGACTTGCCATGCACTTTGATGCAATGCACCTAAGTCGCTTTCTTACATGTGAATAGCTTCGAATTCCCACTTTCTTTGTATAGTCTTTTTCTCTACTTTTGCTTTTGGAAAGTATGATATCGAACACCCTCCCTCAGATTAAGACCATCTTCACCCATCAAGCACAAGCACGTAACTAATCAAATCAAGCAAGGACAAGTGATGTATGTATGATAATTAGCTAAAAATCCAATATTATGACTTTACCTAATTGGGTCTTTGTTTATAATTCCTTGATTCTAGGGATACAAGAGCAAACAAAAGGTTGGACAGATGAAACATATTGATGTTCTCACAACTTTTCTCATGTGAACTGTCTCGAGTGCGCTTTGTCAAAAGGAGGAGGAGAAGAAAGATCGTTTACTTGAGTTGACTTGAACAATTGCACTTTTCAGTTCATTATCATCTGCCAATGACAACTTGTTTCCTTTTTGACTAGCTATATACCTTTAAGATTAAATATATGCCTGGTTTTTAATTGTTAGTGATATTATATTGAAGATTGTTAAGATTTTCTATAGAATATTATCCTATGTTAAAGACAATTATGATATTACTATTGATTATCTATATCAATCAAGACTATTAAAAAAGCTCGATCGGACAACATAGTCAATGTGATTAGTGTTGAAACATAGCTATTATGGAAACGACTCGATTAAATGCTTCCTTTAATGAGACTAGTATTATAATTGACAAATGGAAGTAGAGGTCATTATAAATTGTGAAATAGACCTACTTACATGTATGGTTACTAGTGTACTGTTTCTGAGAACTCAAAAATCGGGATTTGATATGCGCAGAAACGACTAAAGTCATTGCCCCTACTAAACAGCCCCGGCAATTCAGATATTGAAAGATAGATTATAGGATTAAGGACATAATTGACACCCTAGGATTATTTTTTCACTTTTTTGCGTGGTTGTCACAACTAATTAGAGTATAATTTGAAGTTAATTAAAGGAACTAAATCCAATTAAAATCGAATGGGCCTATATGTGGAGAGAATTTGGTCAACGTGGGAGGTAAAGTTGGCTTGCCGTGCACTTTGATGCAATGCGCCTAAATTGCTTTCTTACATGTGAATAGCTCCGAATTTCCACCTTCTTTCTTTGGCCTTTTTATGTACTTTTTCTTTTGGGAAGTATAAATTGAACACCCTCCCTCAGATTAGGATCATCTTCACCAATGGGGCACAAGCAGTAACTAGTCAAATCAAGTAAGGACGCGTGGTGTGTGTCTAATAATTAGCTAAAATCTGGTATTTTGACTTTTCCTAATTGGGTTTTTGTTCGTAATTACTTGATTACAGGAAAATCAAAGCAAATGAAAGGTTGGACGGATGAAATAGATTGACATTCCCATGACTGTTCCCATGTGAACTATCTCGATTATGGCATGTCAAAAGAAGAAGAATCGTTTACTTGACATGACCTGACTTGAATTGTCATATTATTTCAGTTTAACATCATCTGCCAGTGACAACTTGTTTACTTTTTAAATAGCTACATACCTTTAGGATTAAAGATATGCGCATTTTTTTAATTCCAATAATTTTTTAAATAACAATGTGGCTATATTAAAATGTTAAATATCATAATATAACAGCACGGACTTTGTCATTATTAATTAGTAATTCATCAATTAGTATTCAAGATTCAAAATATAATGTGCATATCAACGTCACAAGTTCAATGCTGGTACAGCATGGATCTAAAAGGTAGTAGTTTGAAATAAATTCTTCGTCACCAAATAGAGATTTTGCCCCCTTTATTTACATGCATTATTTTCTATTTTAATAATAAGAAATGATATTTCAACCGCATGAAATGGGGCATCACAAATGTTTAATTTATGGAAAAGATATGTATTATAATTGACAAATGGTAGTAAATGTGATTATAAATTCTGAAATAGACCTACTTACATTACGGTTCATAGTGTTCTGCTTTTGAGAACCCAAAAGTCAAGATTTTATATGCATGGACAAGACTAAAGTCAATGCCCCTACTAAACAGCTCGGCAATTCACGGATTGAAAGGTAGATTATAGGATAAAAGACAGAATTGATAAATAATGAAGAAAACTAAGGCCCCATTGACTGACTTGATCATCAACAATTACCTTGCTTGTAACGGCCTTGTAATTTTCTCAACTTGTGTGGATGGCTGAAATGCTTGTGTGGTTCCATCTATGTTTTAAGTTCTGCGTGCTTGTCTGTAAGAAAAGTGGCTGAAGGAGGTTAGCTTATAAACTCCACAAGGGATTGCTCATATATGTAGGAAATATTGGAGGTTTGGAAATTAGTGAAAAAAATATTGAATGACCAATTAATGACATGCTGGACAGAGTCAATTATAACGTACAAAAATTATGTAAAACTTGTGTTTTTCAGTTGAATCCAATGTGAATTGTATTAACTCTTAATAAGTGATTCGCATAATCAATCACAGGAATTTTACCAAAGTATTGGATAATTTTTATGTAGAGCTTGACAATACATTTTGTCAATTTTTTGTTAATATATGCAACTTTATTTATATAGTTATTTCTTTAGTCCCAGCGTCAGACACGTACATAACTTGATTTCTAATGCCAAAGGTCTTCTCAAGTAAATTTTTAATAATTTCAAAATCATTTTGGTATATTGAATAGCCTTTGGATGACTCGATGGACAAAGTCAATCATAATATGCGAAACAATGCGAAAATTTTTGCTTATTAGTTGGGTCCAATATGAATCACAGTATCTCTCAATATGTGATTGGCATAATATCTCGTATTAACTCAATATAACAACTTTCTCAAGCAATATTAATCATTTTTCTTCTTTTTTGCTTTAAGGGGAAGTACACTGAACATGGCAACCTATATCATTACCTAGTATATGACAAGTGAAGAGAGACTGTCACGCCCCGATCCTCAGGCATGCACACATCCGTCTTACTTGGTCGATTTTATAATGCGATATCCCAGGACAATGTATCGCCGACCCTTTCATTTTTAAGCACATGCGGAAGCAGTTAAAATCCCCAGACAATAAAACGATGGGATAGAAAAGCAGGCTATATCTTTCATATTGAAATTTACAACCAAACCTTTATACATGGCATTAGACAGAGCACTTCACAGACTATTCGCAACTTCAGAGTCTCACTCTATCTACACATATACAAAAGGGTTCACAAAGAGATGGGATTTCAATCCCCGTCTAAGTCATACTCGAGATCATCCTGATCCTCTTCTGATTCCTCTTCACTCAGATCATTCTCTTCCTCAATTTCACCTGCGAGTCCTCATTCACAAATTCGTCCTCCTCAGCTCCTCGTCGGGATCCTGAAATGTTTTCCCCAAACTGGGATGAGACTACGTCTCAGCGAGTTCTACCCCACTAAGCCCGATTAGTAAACTATTATACTAAAGGTTGCCTAAACACGCATAGGTCAGAAGACGTACCTTAGCATCAGATCCCACCTGCAAGTCAGTACAATTTACAACAGACACTCAAGCAATCATATCACCGATCGAGGCATCGATCAAATCGACCTAGTCGATTACAAGCCAACAAGACCACTCACGGTCATTTCCACTCAGTCAATCAATTAATAACATCAAATCAAAACAATGATCAATCGACATCGTCGATTACATGTCAATTGGACCAATTCTAGGTCATCTCACTCCACACCATATAATCCCCAATAGTACACTCAGTCACAGAGCTACAGTTATGCCCTCGGGCGTCTATTCGCCAAGGTGATGTACAGTAAACACTTTATGTGCATACTCGCAGACCTTCCACTTTCCTTCAGCCACATGGGCACGATACCCGATACACAGAAATACAGCCACGCAGGCACAATCTACGCCACACTTGCATGATCAACTATCGCCACATAGGCATGATCAATTATCGCCACACAGGCATGATCAACTATCGCCACATAGGCATGATCAATTATCGCCACACAGGCATGATCAACTATCGCCACACAGGCATGATCAATATCCAACAGTTTACGTGCATTCTCTAAGGCATCCTACATGCCAAAGCGATGTAATAATCGCCGAGCCACATCACACAGCATTTCTTCACACAGCATTTCTTTTCATATTTTATCATCATTGATAAAATATCGAGCATTAGCACACTATTGGCCCTAGCCAAAATATAATGATTTCGATTCCACAAATCCCACCATTATTAGCGTCCACCAAAACACTTTTGGTGCTGTCAACCGACACCCGGTTATCTTCCAATTAATTTTCCAAATTAATTCACCCAGGAAAATAATCTTATAATCACAATTAATTCACTTCAGCACAAAATAAAGCTCAATTAAATAAATGAACTGCGCCACGATGATCAGCACGAAATTTCGGTCGTCGGCCATCAAATTCTTAATTTCCGAAAAATAATTAATTAATTAATTAATTTCGAAAATTAATTAATAATTATTAAAAATTCCATTTAGCTCAAAATAAAGCTAATTTAAATAAACGGGCTACACCATGATTATCAGCATAATATTCCGGTTCAGGACCATCTCCCTTGAATTTTCGGAAAATAAATAATTAAATAATTAAATAATAAATCTCGAAAATTAAACAATTAACATTAAAATTCAATTTAGCTCAAAATAAAGCCCGATCAAATAAACGGACTTCACCACGGTCATCAGCATAATTTTCCGGTTCCGGACCATCTCCCTTGAATTTTCGGAAAATAAATAATAATTTAATTTAATTCCGAAAAATAATATTTAAATGCAAAAAATCACACTTAGGCCCGAATCGCCAAATTAAAGCCCACGAAGGGTCGGGAAAAATCCCGAGGCACTTCCAACAATTAGTAGACCATGTCTACTTGCTAATTACACATTCAATTTAACTAATTCACATCACAATTGACTAATAATTGCTAATTAAATATAATCTAACAACCTAAGCATATTTAATTAAATCTAAACCAACCTTAAGCATAAATTAGCCACTAATCCTGGATTAGTGAGATTACTCACCAAATCGCGCGCAAATCGGATCAATCCGACGGCGGCGACGCGAGGAACGAGAATTCCCAAAGCGACTCGCGGATCCGGGGCGGGGTAACGGTCCAAAAGCGGGCCCGAAGTGGCTGAAACCCACTCCGTTGGGTGGCTGGTCGCGGCCGAACGGGGCGGCTCCGGCGGCTAGGGTGGCGGGGGAAGGCCGGCGGAGGGCGAGGGGGTCTCGGGGGAGGTCCGGCGGGGTTGGCGGTGGCCGGAGGTGGCCGGGGACGGCTGGGCGGAGCTGGAACAGAGGCGAAACAGCAGCTGGTTCGCTCGGCTTGGGCGCGCGGACGGGCGGCTGGGCGCGGGCGAAGCGCGTGGGCGGCGCGGCGGTCCGGCGGCGCGACGGCGTGACGGCGGCGAGCGGCTGAGGGCGGGCTGGTTCTGGTTCGCTCGGCGCAAGGAAAGAAGGAGAAGAAGAAAGAAGAACAGGGGTTCGGTCGAGCGTGCAGAGGACGAACGACGAGCGCGGCGCGAGACGAGAGAGAGAAACGCGCGAGAGAGAGGGAATGAGCGGTGGGGAAGGGGGGAATTCGCACGGCTGGGGGGAAGGGGAGAGGAGAGAGGAGAGAGAAAGAAAAGAGAGAAAAAAGAAAGAAAAGAAAGGAAAGAAAAGAGAGGGGGAGAGAGAGAGGAAAAGGAAAGGAAATACAAAATCCTTTATTTCAATTTTCCTTTTTCCTTTCGGACTTCAAATTTTCTTCCGATAATTTCTTTATTGAAATTTCGGACTCGTCAATAAATTGACGAGCGATGAGACAGATCCTAAAAATTGAATTGTGACACGCCCAAATATTTAATTCCCAAAACCGAATTAAATTTCATGATTAAAATCGGCCAGACACGATTTTAGTCCAATCCAACCAATTAGGTAGCTTTTAGGGATTTTACCGCGGTTATATCCCTTAACGGCTTCACCCAATAGGTTAGCTAACTCGTGAGTGATCAGCTCAGAGAAAAAGGACCATAGGCGCGCCGACGATATGCACATTTCACTTTATCGAAACGGGGTTAAATTTCAGGATGTCACAGAGACTAATGTAGTTCACTGAATACAGCTTCCTACACACATGAAGTGGTCATGGGAATCATGCTGATCTCTCCATCTCTCTCTTCTCCAAGTTCTTGCGCAAGCATGTTATTGGCAAAGTAGCGTGATCTCAGTTTGTCCCCATAATTCAACTGGTTTCACGATGTGTCCTTATTTGAAGGGTAAGTCCACTTATCTCATACTACCCCGCATGCTTCATTAATATAAGAAAACTATACTTTTGCATTTTTCACTACTCTATGCTCATCACCTACGTATTCTTTCTATCTTCAAATTTTTTGGTGTACCATTTAACTACTTTGAACATACCAATAAAGTTTTAGCATATTACACTTAATTAGTTTCTCTTACAAATTCTATGGTCTGAGGGTGATTCTTACAATTTTATATTAAGACTTGCAGGAATCTTATCTATTTTAACTTTCAAATTTGTTGACGAACACCTTCCTTAAAGAATGCGTAGTCCAAAGGACATCAAACAATTCCACGTCTCTCTTTGTCCCACATCACCCAATCAAGTTGCCTTCTCATGCCATTCTGTTTGATTCCCCTTCAATAAGGATCATGTCGTGCGACACGAATGTCGATTATTTCTCTTACTCCCAAGATGTTTAATGTTCATTTTTTGTTCGTCTAGTCCTAATTGGTCTGAGGTGATTGCTTAAAAAAATAATTTCTTTTTAGTTCCATCACACCAAAAAGATTTGACATCCCTAGAACTATATATATATATATATATATATATATATATATATATATATATATATATATATCGATATTTTTTTTTTTTTCACGTGGTTTTCATGACTAATTGGTCTTAGGTGATTCCTGAACTATTTCTTCATTATCTTTTGCGTGGACGTCATGGCTAATCAAAGGACAATTTCGAGTTAATTCATGGAAGTAAATCCAATTACTATTCAATGGGCCTGTACGTGTAGGAAATTTGGTCGGCATGGGAACCAAAGATGGCTTACTGTGCACTTTGAGGCGAAGTACCTAAGTTGCTTTCCTACATGTGAACAGGTTCGAATTCCCCCGTTCTTTTATGGTCTTTTTCTCTACTTTCGCTTTTGGAAAGTATAACGCTGAACACCCTCCCGCGGACTTTCAGTACCGATAGCACGACACAGCACGGCATTTGATCTGTCAGATCAATTAAGGACATTGTGGTGCGTGTCTAATAATTAGCAACATTGGTGTTATGGCTTTCCATAATTTGGTTTTTGTTTATAATTCCTTGATTTTAGGGAAGTAAGAGCAAACAAAAGGTTAGACAAATGTAACAAATTGACGTTCCCACAACTTTTCCCATGTGAAGCGTCTCGATTACGCCCTGTCAAAAGAAGAAAAAGCAAAAGAAAGATCGTTTACTTGACTTGACTAGAACCATTGCACTTTTTCAATTAAACATCATATGCCAACTATAACTTGTTTACTTTTTTGACTAGCTATATACCTTTGGGATTATATATATATGCCTAGTTTTTTTTTTTTAATTCCAATAATTTATTAAATAACAATATGAATAGATTAAAATGTTAAAGGTCATGATAGAATAGCGTGGGCTTTGTTACTTTCAATTAATAATTCATCTATAAATACTCAAGAAGCAAAATTCAATTTGCATATCAATATAACAAGTTAAATGCCGGTACCACATTAATCTCAAAGGTAATATTTTGAAATAAATTCTTTTTTACCATAACAGAGATTTTACTCTCTTTTATGTATAACCACCAATTTCAGTTTAAATAATAATTCCAAAATGTATAATTTATAGAAAAGATATATACTATAATTAACAAATGAAAGTAAAGTTGATTGCAAATTGTGAAATAGACCTTCTTACATATATGGTTAATTGTGTTCTGCTTCCAAGGAAAGTAAAGATTTTATGCGAGCAAAAAAGACTAGAGTCGTCGCCCCTACTAAATGGCCCGTAAATTTAGAGATTGGAAAGACACAATTGACAATGAAAGAAAAAGGAGGTCCCCATAGTGTTGTCCGCTTTCATCGACAGACTTGATCATTAATAGTTAACCTTGCATGTCAAGGCCCCCCTTTGAACTGACTTTTCTCATGTGAACTGACTAAAGGAGGAGAATAAGGATCGTTGACTTGACTTGAACTTTCCCACTTCTTCAATTATACATCATCTGCCAGCTGCAACTTTTTACTTTTCTAACTAGTGTTATACCTTGGAGATTAAATACATACCTTTTCTTATAATTCCAATAATATGAATATTAATGCGAACTATATCAAAATGTTAAAGATCATTACTTTGTTGTTATTAATTAATAATCCATCTATAAATTATTCAAGATGCCAAAAGCAATTTGTATATTGGTATAAGAAGTTAAAGGTCGGCAAAACATGGACAGAAAAAGGTGATATTTTGAAATAATGATGGCTCTCCCTTTGAATCGGCTTATTTTGGTTGATACGCACGGTTCTTTTTGCTTAGGCAGCTGTGCGTGCATCGACTTGCATTTCTGCATATTAATGATCATCGCCGTACACTTTCAGCCGGCCATCCGTGATTGCTCTTGTATTTTCCTTTAATTCTGTTAGAATTTGTGCTTGCTCCAATCTGAGATTGGCTCTGGGTTTGAGACTCCTAGGTTTTACTCTTGGCACAAGCGAAACTGGACATGATCACAGTGGGCATTCTTTTTCTCAACAATGGCTCTGTAAATGAATATTTTCTTATCCTGCTATGATTGTCGAGAATTTCAGAGATCAAATATGCAACTCGATCCATGTGCTCAGCAGGAATTTCACCAAACTATTGGGAAATTTTCAAGTAGAGCTTGATAGTACATTCTATCAATTTTCTGTTATCCTACACGACTTTCTATACTGTTGTTTCTTTAGTCTTAGAGCTAGTCATGTACATAACTTGATCCTCACATGTTAAGGATCTTAATTAGATTCTTCATGATGTCAAAATCATTTCATAATTTTGTAAAAGTGAAAACGGGAGCTAAAATAGGAGACCCAGGGATCATGATGAAATAGTGCAAATGTCTGAATTATCAAATTGCGAAGGATGTGATTGAGAACACTGTGACCTAATCACCAAATGTGTTATGATAACTACACATGAAATGATCACAACCCTAACAAACCACGAACTTGAAACTTAAGAAAATTCAAGAAGTGGAATTAAATTACGTAGGACACACCTCGGAGTGAAAGGCCTGGGCTCACAACGTTAGGTTGATGGAAGGAGACCATACTAGCAAGCATGGACTGCATTTTCATCTGGTGCGGAAGCTTCATCATCATAAGTCCTGTATCTTCAGTCTCATCTCCTCCATCATACTCCGATGCTTCCACTGTTTCAGGCTCCACACAGCCCGAGTACGTGCGGTAATCGTTAGCCCGAGCAATGGTAGCGCCAGCAACCCTGGCGATGCTTCCCCAGTACCTGTTGCTGGTCAGGCTCCGTTCTTCAGTTAGGAATAATACGACGCGGGAGGGTGTTCGTGGTCCTCATGCTTCACCGTTGCTGCCAAGTCGGCACACCCTAGGTGGAGGTCGTAATGGCAGATCAAGCAGTGGTAGGAGGATGCGTCCCCATCGTTCAAGGGGAAGTGCATTAAACATGGCAATTTATGACATTACTGAGTATATAATTGTTTGTTTGCACCAAAATTTGAATTCAATTCGAGTGAAACAATAATATGCAGAAAGAATTTACTCAAAGATTGAAAAAAGTGGTTCATATATGCATTATATACAATTTACTCAAAGATTGTTCTCTTACTTGTGTTTTAGTTATTTTTTTTAAAACAATAGTAGGACAAAAAATAAAGAAATATACAAGTCATAAACATAATAATTAATTTTTTTCTAAGAAACACAACATTTAGATTTTTATTTTTTTTGGTTCCGTGCACAATGTTTAGTCAGCTATCTACCAAATAAACAAGTTTTTGGAGAGATACACCAGCTTAGTTCCAAATGGAGAAAGAAAAGGAAAAAAACCAAAAATAAAAATAAAAAAAGAGGCAAAATAGTCTTAAATTAAGAGTGGACCCAATAATTAATCTTAATAAATATTGTTTGAAAGAAGTACGGGTAGTTTTGTATATACAAAAGATAAGAAATCATCTTAAATTAAGAGCAAGACCAGCAAGAGATGATATAATTAATTAAAAAGTAAATGGGGTGTCAAAAGTCAACAAAGAGAAGGAAATAACACAATCCTTTTAAAATAATAAAATTACTTTTGGTCCCTGAATTTGAGTATTTTTTTTTTCCAATCAATTGAACTTGCATAACTTTTTCAATTAAGTCTCTTCAGCTTTGGATCTAATTAATTGGAACTGAAATATTTTATTCTCAAACTTTTGCTTTTGCCTTAGTTCTCTTTTGATCATCTACATGTTCTTTCTATCCTAAAATATCGTTGATGTGACGGTCTAATTAATGTTTGCCATCCTACATGACGCTATCAGTGGTTAACGTGGACAATTTTTTTAAAAGAAACAATGTTGTTTTGATTTTTTTTGAAGATTTTTTTCTTTGTTTTATTTTCTTTCTTGTTTTCCTATTCTTTTGTTGTACTGTTCATCATTTTCCCTTTGCCTGTCATTGGGGGCTTAAAAACGACCTGAGAAGGTTGTGGCTACAGGCAATGGTTGTGACACGCTCGCGTAGATTTGGGTGATGGTCTTAGATCGCCTTCAGCCAAATCGGGTGATGGTATCGCAGCCTTTGCCATGCCTTCACAAGCCATCGCCGAGACCCCCACTAATGGCGAAGGGATGAAGATGAACAAGAGAAGGAAAGAATAGGACAAAAAAGAGAAGAAAAACTCAATTTTTGAATACGTAGGAAAATATCTAATAAGTCTATTATTCATGTTAAGGAGGTACTTTTTCAAGTACCATTGAATGTGGTAGCCCGTGTAAAAGAGTACCGATAAGATCACCTTCAAGCCATGTTACAAGAAAATCTCTGGCCTGATATTCTCGTATACTTACAGTGGATTGAAAAATCATTACTCAAACTCAATATTTCGTAATGGATGTGAGATTTGACATTTGCCTAGGTATTCTTTTTATTTTCAATTTCTTTTGGCATATCATTTAATTACTATTAACACATCAATAAAATTTTGGCATATTACACCTAACTAGTATTTCTCTTCTTACAAATTCTACAATCTAGGGGTGATATCTACAACTCTATATAAGAACTTGCAGGAATCTAATTCATTTTAAGGATTCATTTATTTTGCGGAAAATAAATGAATTGGAAAAATTCTTTCTATATATGATTGTTTGTATTGCTAAAAGAAATCGTTAATGGATAATGTTTTCATTATCAACAATAATTTTTATCTAAACATTTTCATGTGCAATGAAAATATTTTTAGTTTATTCAGTTTTGCAAGTGAAACAAGCTATAAGTTTTTGGAAAATACTTTTCAAAATATTCATTTAACAAACATGGCATAAATTTCAAATTTTCCACCAAGACTTTGCCTAAAGAATACATCATACAAAGGACATAAAGTAATTCCACATCTTTCTTTGTCCCCCTTGTCATCCAATCACATTGCCTTCTCATTCCATTCTTGTTTGATTCCCCTTTGATAAAGATCATGTCATGTGCACAAATCTTAATTATTTCCAAATTACAGTCTTATTCCCATGATGGAGTAAAGCTTTTATTTTTTGTTTGTCTAGTTCTAATTGGTCTTAGGTGATTGCTCAAAATAAATAAATTCTTTTTTCTTACATCACATCAAAAAGATCTGATGACCCTAACGCTTTATTTATTTTGTTCGTGGGCATCATGACTAGTTAAAGGATAATTTGGAGATAATTAGAGGAAGGAAATCCAATTACGAACGAATGGGCCTATACGTGGTGGAAATTTGGTCAGCGTGGGACGCAAAGTTGGCTTGCCGTGCCTCTAGATGCGATGTGCCTAAGTCACCTTTTTACATGTGAACAACTTCACATTCCGACTTTCTTTTTATGGTCTTTTTCTATACGTTTGTTTTTCGAAAGTATGATACTGAACACCCTCCCTTGGATGAGTAGCATCTTCACCTATCAGGCATAGGCACATAACCAATCAAATCGAGTAAGGACACATGGTGTGTGTCTAATAATTAGCTGAAAATCCGGTATTATGACTTTTCATAATTGGGTCTTTGTTTATAATTCCTTGATTCTAGGGAAATAAGAGCAAACGAAAAGTTGGATAGACAAAGCAGATTGACATTCCCACGACTTTTATAATGTGAACTATATCGATTGCTCCCTATCAAAAGAAGAAGGAGAAGGACAAAAAGGATCGTTTACTTGACTTGACTTGAACTATCGACTTTTCGGTTTAATATCATTTTTCAATGACAACTTGTTTACTTTTTGACTAGCTATATACCTTTAGAATTAAATACATGCCTTTTTTTTTGGTAATTCCAATAATTTTTTAAATAACAAATGTGACTATATTAAAATGTTAAAGATGATAATATGATAGTGCGAACTTTGTCATTAGTTATTAGTAATTCATCTATTAGTATTGAAGATGCAAAATACAATTTGCATACCAATGTAACAAGTTCAACGCCGGTTAAGCATGGATCTAAAAGGTAGTAGTTTGAAATAAATTCTTCGTCACCAAATAGAGATTTTGCTCTCTTTTTATTTATAAGCATTATTTTCAATTTTAATAGTAACAAATAATATTTCGACTGCATATAAGGGGACATTACAAATGAATAATTTGTAGAGGATATATATTAAATTGACAAATGGAAATAAAGGTGACTCTAAATTGTGGAATAGACATACTTACATTTACAGTTAACAATCTTCTACCTCTGGGAACCCAGAAGTCAAGATTTGATATACTCAAAAAAGACTAGAGTCGTTGCCCCTACTAAATAGCCCAGAAATTCAAAGATTGAAAGACAGATTATAGGAGAAAAGACACAATTGATAATGAAGAAAACTAGGGCCCCATGGTGTTTTAGCTTTCATTGATTGGCTTGATTATCGATAATTACCTTGCTTGCAACGGCCTTATAATTTTCTTAACTTGTGCGGATGGCTGAAATGCTTGTGTGATTCCATCTATGTTTTAGGCTCTTGGCTTTGTCTGTAAGAGAAGGGGGAGGTAGGTTGGCTTATAAACTCCAAAGGAATTGCTCATACGTGTAGGAAATATTGGAGGTTTGGAACTCAGTGAAAAAAATATTGAATGTCCTCGTGCGGGACAAAGTCAAGTATAATGTACAAAAATTACGTAAAATTTGTGCTTTTCAGTTAGATCCAATTTGAATCACATTATCTCTTGATAGGTGATTGGCATAATCTATCAAAGGAATTTTACCAAAGTATTGGATAATTTTCAAGTAGAGCTTGATAGTACAATCTGTCCATTTTCTATTAATTTGTGCGACTTTATTTATATAGTTATTTCTTTAATCTCAGAGCTAGTCACGCACATAACTTGATTTCTAAAGTCAAGGATCTTCTTGAATCGATTTTTCATAATTTCAAAATCATTTTTTCATAATTTCAAAATCATTTTAAAATAAAAAAATATTGAATATCATTTAGATGACTCGATAGACAAAGTCAATCATAATATGTAGAAATCATATGAAAACTTAAGTTTCCCAGTTGGATCCAATATGAATTGCATTCTCCCTTAATATGTGATTGGTATAATATGTGATTGGTATAATATATCATATTAATTCTATCTAACAACTTTCTCAAGCAATATTAATCATTTTTCTTCTTTTGCGCTTTAAGGGGAAGTAGATTGAACACGGTAACCTATAGCATTACCTAGTATATGACATGCAAAGGAAGAGACTCATGCAGTTCACTTAATACAGCTTCCTACATACATGAAGTGGTCTTGGAAACCATGCCAATCTCTCCATCTTTCTCTACTTCGAGTTCATGCTCATGCATGTTACGGGCAAAGTAGTGTGATCTCGATTTGTCCTTATTTGAAGGGTAAGTCAACTTGTCTCATGTTCCCCGAATGTGTCATTAAAATAATAAAACTATACTTTTGATCCCTTAGTTTGAGCTGCTTTTTTTTTTCCGATCAAATCCTCTAAACTTTGAGTTTGTCTCATGAATTTGTATAGCTTTTCTTAATTAAAATTCCTTCACATCCAAATCTAATTGATTGGAAATGACCCACATCATTCAATAACTTTTGCATTTTTCACTATTATATTCTCATCACCTGTGCATTCTTTCTATGTTCAATTTTTTTGGCATACCATTTAATTACCACGAGCACACCAATAAACTTTTAGCATATTAGGCTTAAGTAGTATTTCACTTTTTACAAATTCTACAGTCTAGGGGTGATGTCTACAAATTCTATATAACGATTCACAAGAATCTAATCCATTTTAAATTTCAAATTTGTTGACGAAGACTTTGCTTAAGGAATGCATATTACAACGGACATAAAGTAATTCCACGTGTCTCTCTGTGTCACGCATCACCCAATCACATTGCCTTCTCATGCCATTCTTGTTTGATAACCCTTTGATAAGGATCATGTTGTGCGACACAAAACATAATTATTTCCAAATTACAGTCCTATTCCCATGATGGTGTAAAGCTCATATTTTTGTTTGTCTAGTTCTAATTGATCTTAGGTGATTGCTAAACATAAATAAATTCTTGTTGGTTACATCACATCAAAAAGATCTGATGACCCTAACGCTATTTATTATTATTATTTTTTTTTAGGGTGTCACAACTAATTGAAGGATAATTTAGAGTTAATTAGAGGAAGGAAATCCAATTACCTACGAATGGGCCTATATGTGGTGGAAATTAGGTCAACATGGGAGGCAAAGTTGGCTTGCCGTGCCCCTAGATGCGGTGCGCCTATGTAACTTTCTTACATGCGAATAGCTTCGCATTCCCACCTTCTTTTTATGGTCTTTTTCTATACTTTTTCTTTTGGAAAGTATGATATTGAACAACCCTCGGATTAGGATCATCTCAACCATCAGGCATGGGCATGTAAACTAGGAGTGTCAAAAACTGAACCGAACCGAATCGAAAAATTCGGTTTTTTCGGTTTGGTTTTCATTCGGTTCGGTTCTCATTAAAAACCAAAACTCTTTTTTATCGGTTAACCGTATCGAATTGAACCAACAAACCAATAAGAGCTTATTTCTTGGAAATGAAAAATATATACAACAGAAAAAAAAACAAAAAAAGAAAAAACAAATGCAAAAACCAAAAATCGTAAGCTGAAAACCAAAAACCAAAAATCTGAACTGAACCGAACCCAAATTTCGGTTCGGTTCATATTCGGTTCGAGTCTCATTCGATTCGATTCGGAAGTTTTTCCTAACAGTTTGGTTCAGTTCGGTTTTTCAAAAAAACCGAACCGAACCAAACCGTTGACACCCCAAATATAAACAATCAAATCAAGTAAGGACACAAGGTGTCTAATAATTTGCTAAAATCTAGTATGGCTTTACGTAATTGAGTCTTTGTTTATAATTCCTTGATTCTAGGGAAATAAGAGCAAACAAACGGTTGGACAAATGAAATAGATTGATGTTTCCACGACTTTTCCCATGTGAATTGTCTCGATTACGACCTGTCAGAAGAAGAAGAAGGAGAATGATTGTTTACTTGACTTGAGCCATCACACTTTTTCAGTTTAATATCATCTCCCAAACGACAACTGTTAACTTTACGACTACCCATATACCTTTAGGATTAAATATATGCCTGGCTTTTTTATAATTCCAATAATTTTGAAAATAACAAATTTACCTATATTAGAATGTTAAATATCACAATATAATAACGCAGACTTTGTCATTATTAATTAGTAATTCATCTATTAGTATTCAAGATGCAAAATACAATTTGCATATCAACATAACAAGTTCAATGTCAGTACAGCATGGATCTAAAAGATAGTAGTTTGAAATAAATTCTTCTTCACCAAAGTAGAGATTTTGCTCTTTTATTTATAAGCATTATTTTCAATTTTAATAATAACAAACAATATTTCTACCGCATGTAAGGGGACATTACAAATGTATAAATTATAGAGAAGATGTATATTCTAATTGACAAATGGAAGTAAATGTGATTATAAATTGTAAAATAGACCTACTTACATGTACGGTGAACGGTGTTCTTCTCTTGAGAACCCGAAAGTCAAGATTTGATACTCGCAGACAAGACTAAAGTTGTTGCCCCTTTTAAACGACCCGGCAATTTAGGCATTGAAAGATAGATTATAGGATAAAGGCTAGGAAGCACCAATACATTTCGAGAGTCTTCATGTTGTGTTAGACACTCTAACACGTATCCGACACTTAGCCAACACGTGTCAAAAAATTCAACATATGATTAACTTTTTCAACACTCTCCAACACTCAAGTCGAAATTTCAACATATGAGTTTTCAACACGTGATTGCGACATATTATGTTAATTTAAAAAATTTTCAATAAATGATTAGTCAAAATGTATATATGTAAAAAAACAAAAAAACAAAAAAAAAAATGATAATAAATGAAAAAAGAAGAAAAACATAGTCTTCTCTTCTCTTTGGACTCTCACTTCTCGTGATGCACAATTCACCTCCAATTTTTTTTTTCTCTTCTCTTCCGACACATCTGACACTGATTCCACAATGTGAATTCTTATCTTCTTTTTTTTCCTTTAAGTTTTATGGATTATTAGAATAAAGTTGAATTTGTCAAATTGAAATAATGAATGATATTAATAAATTGTGGATTGATATTTTTAGTGTAAATTCATTCTAGAATTATTTATTTATTTATTTATGAATTTGAATCAAATTAATTTGATTGAAATAATTATAAAAATGATAATTTATTATGTATATATAAAAATACAAATTTAATATACATGTCCTAACGTGTTGGAATTTGCTTTTTTGAAAAACGACGTGTTGATGTGTTGTGTTGTGTTGCGTGTCACATGTAAATGTCGGTACTACTTAGGATAAAGGACACAACTAATAAGAAGAAAACTTGACTGACTTGATCGTCAAGTTACCTTGCTTGTCACAGCCTTGTAATTTTCACAATGGATGGCTGAAATGCTTGTGTGATTCCACCTATGTTTTAGGCTCTGCTGGCTTGTTTGTAAGAGAAGGAGGGAGGTTGGTTGGCTTATAATCTCCACAAGGAACTGCTCATATGTGTAGGAAATAGTGGAGGTTCGTAGATCAGTGAAAAAATATATAGAATATTCTCTTAATGACGTACTAGATGCAAAAATTACGTAAAAACTTGTGTTTTCATTTGGATCTGATGTGAATCACATTATCTCTTGATATGTGATTGGCATAATCTATTAGATCAACCCTATATAACAATTTCCCCAAGCAATGTCGATCACATTCTTTTTCTGGCGCTTTAAAGGGAAGTGTGTTAAACATGGCAACCTATGGCATTTTGTTTTTGTCGAAAGAAAACTATATTCATTACTCAAAAAGATACTTGAAAAGTATGTGGACTTTTACAGCAAAGCAAATCGAAGTAGAGTAAAGCTCAAAATACTACAAAATAAAGCCAAATCCAAAGTAATAATAATGAGGATCTAGGTTAAGCACAAACTCATTCCAAAAGAACAAATTTGTTAAGCAGAATGATGGATGACCGATCATTGGATCTTGTATCATTTTTAGTGTTGAGCACACGTTGGAATTTTCTTCTCCAATAACTATGGCGTTGCCAATTGGCAATATGCGCGTAGATTTAGCTTCCTTGCACCATCACCATATGAAGGCAACAAAAATAGGTTGAACAAACGCATTCTAACATTTGGAAGAGCAAATCCTTTTGGTTCAACGAAATGCCAGAGCTCCCGTGATTACCATTGAAATTAGAGGTAGATGACCTATACACAGACAGAGCATAGGGATACCAAATCCCCAAAAATATATTTATTAAACTCCCAAATCTTAAATCAGGAGAGGAGCACTCTTAAATCTAGAATTAGATCATAGGAATTCTCATATGCAAAACTAGATTAGAAGAAGGGAGCTCCTGCATCTAGATCGGGAGAGATGAAAAAATGAAAGAGAGAAAAGAACAAGAAAATTCAAATAGATATTTAACAAGAGAGGAAGGCAAGAGTGAGACTAGCTCAAACCCTCCCCTTAGAAAGTATTAACACTCTAGAAACCTTCATGTCATGTTAGACATTTTGACACGTGTCTGATATGCTCTGATATGCTTTGACACATGGCCAATAGGTACTGAAAAATCTGACACGTGATCCACTCTCCCGACACGCTTCATTATGGGAGTTCGGAATTCCCACATGTGATTTTGACACGCATGATGTCACGCCCGAATCCTTCGAGCGCGTGCCCATCCCTCCTTGGTTGATTAATAGCGATGTCCCAAGATGCGTCGTAGACCCATTCATTTTAATACGCATGCGGAAGCATATAAATAATCCCCAAACAATAATCAGATGGGATAGAAAAGTATGGCCAATTTTTCAAATCACGACAACACACTTATATACATTTATCAAACCAAGTTTTATACACAACTAGTTGATATATATATACACAAGGTCTACAAAATTAGGTTAGGGGGTTTTCCAAAATGCCATAGGCACACTAGGTGTTCAAGTCCTCATCTGAAAACACCAGGGCTCCTGGATCTGATGGTCTTGGGTCTTCCACTGAACCACTAGGAGGATCTGTTGTGCCTTTCCCAAAAGCAATATCGAGCACAAAACGAGGTACCTCAAATTCCAAGATGGGGCCCTCTCTCTGTCTATTCCGCTCTTGACGGTACCATGACTGGTAATGATGGGGCACCTTGTGGGGTAAACCCACATCAACCCAGACCACGAACTATACGAGTGCATATTCGCATCTCCTAAGGTCCCCAGGTAACGTAATATAAGTTACCTGTTCCCTAATCTGCTTCGGTTGTCCAAAATGCTCTGGAGGAGCTGCCATCTATGGGCCTGAAAATGATTATCCCACAACGGGGTGAGATGATGTCTTAGCGAGTTCTATCCCATAAGCCCTAACTAGGAAGAAAATAGGCCCCAAGGGCTGCCAAAGCGCAAACACGGGGTAGAGGACTTACCTGGGCCTCCACTTCTTCCTGCAAGTCAATTTAATTCAAATACTGACCACTCATACCATCCAATCAAATCAGATCGAGTTATCGATCAATTGACTCAGTCAATTACATATCATTACGACATTCCTTGGTTGGCCTAATCAATACTATCTAATAAGTCTGATCATGTCAGGACTGCTCCTCCTAAGCTGATAATAGATAGTATAGCTCGCGCTAAGCTGATAAATAGTATACTGCTTTCTATCTAAGTTGACATTTCAAGCCCGCAGGCGGATATAATATACTAATAATACTCACTCTAAGCTGATAAGGTATACTGCTCTCTTACTAAGCTGACATATCAGAGCCCGTAGGTTGATATAGTATACCGCTAATGCTCACTCTAAGCTGATAAGTTATATTGCTCTCGATAAGCTGATAATTTACATTGCTCTCGCTAAGCTGATAAGTTATATTGCTCTCTTACTAAGTTGACATATCAAACCCATAGGTTAATATAGTATACCATCCTAACCATATAACCAATTCATCATTTTCATCATACTCGATAAAAATAGCCTTGTGTGGGTACACGGTCGGCCTTAGCCAAAATACAATATTTTTTCACTAGTTTCAGCAGTCCCAAAATATATTTTTGACACTGTAGATCGACGCTCAGTAATTTTCCAATTAATTATCAAAAGTATCCATTTTTGGGATAATTACCCATAATCACCAAACACAGTCAATTTGCACAATCTGGCACTCAATTAAATAAATAGATCACGCCAATGCAATCAGTACGAAAATCTGGTCATTGGCTATCCACTCTAATTTCTGAAAAATAAATAATTAATTAAATAATTATGGAAATCACACAAATGCAAACTTAGGCCCATAAAACCTAATTAAAAGCCAAGATGGGCCCGAAAAATTTCCAAACCACTCTAGATAAATACTAGAGCTTATCTAGGCTCTAATTACACTACTTTAACCACCTAACATGCAATAATGGTTAATTAAATTGCTAATCTAATCTAACTAACCACCTAATCCATACTTAGTCTAAACTAATCAACCCTTAAGCATAATTAACTTACTAAGCAAGGATTAGTGAGTTAAACTCACTTGTCTAATGATCCGGTCAGATCAAAATGACAGGGACGCAGTGAAGGGCAAGAAACTCCAAAGCGGAACTGACTTTCGGGGTCGGGAACGGCTTGAAAATGGGCCAACATCGTGGCTGGAAACCCACTGCTAGTCGGTGCTAGTTGGAGCTCAAGAGAGGCTGCTCCGGTGCTGGCTTGGGTTGGAAACGAGTGGAGATGGGCGGAGGGCTGGTCGCGGGTCCAAGCGGAGGCAAGTGGTGGCTCCGGTGACTCAGGCGGTGACACATGACCTTTCGGTGACTTGCTGGACGGTGAGCTGGGCGAGAACGACGTAGCTCTGGACGTCAAGACGGGGATGGCTTGCGTGGGGTGCGCGGGCATGCACGGACGCGAAACGGTGGTTGCTTGGGCTCCGGCGGGTGGCAGGGGTGACCGGGGACTTGCTGGATTGATTCTCCGGAATTTTTGAGGTCTTCAGCTACTGAGAAAGGGGAGTGCTCAACCAAGATGGGGGAGGAAGGAGAGGGGGGAACCGGCTGATCTTGAGGGAGCCACCAATGGTCTCCTCTCATCCTCTTGTTCCCTTGGAAGACCTCAGCACAACCTAGCTGGATTCCATGGCCAATTTTTAGCCACCAAACACTCTTCTAGAAGCTTAAGGTGGTTCACAAGTGGTGCTCATGGGGGGCATACGAATTTGGTTTGAATTTCCTCTAATTGGACCCAAATCCTTCTTGAATCAACTCAAATCGGCTCCCATAAATTCCATTATCGAGTCTTCGATCAAATTGGTATTTTTCCTCACCAATTGAACCCACTTGCATCCCAATTTTACGATAAAAAACAGTCCTTTAAATTTTCTAGACAAAAACGACCCTACCTCGACTTTTTCCCAAAAAGTCTCGGTTTGCAGAAAAATCTTCGGAAGGCGAGTCGACGTTCCTAAAATGACTTGTGACATGACAGAACTTTCAATTTATCAAATCGGATTCAAATTCGTAGTTAATTTTGATATGGCGTGATTTTAACGTGACCTAGGCGACACAGTAGCTTTTAGAAATTTTTAGTGTAGATGTCCTGTGATCAATTTTCTTCACGCCACAATGAACCCCTTCGACACAATGGCGACCCTCGGTGGTCGTGAAAATCTCGAGGTTTCAAGTACGGACACAAGGTATCCAAAACGACAGAAAAATCAGTTTAGTGCCGATCGATGAGAATTTTGCAATTTAGTGGAATCACCCACGTTTAACCACATATATCAATTGAACTGACCTATCTCTGACCTCTGGTCGATTTTGATAATGCCGTAATGATCTCGGTAGATGAACATAGTCGAGTAGTCGAGTCCTGGTCGAATTCTTAGGTCTGTTGCATTAAAATCCCTCAATGGCTTCTCTAGATCGTCTAGTTATCTCACGAGTGACCAGCTTAGAGAATAACGCTATAGGCGCATCAATGAAATGTCCGATTTATTCAATTGAAAGCGGAACTGAAAATCTAGGATGTCATACACGAGGTCAATTTTAAAATTGTTCAATAAATGAAGGGTCAAAATGTAAATATGTAAAAAAATTAAAAAATAATAAAAATAATAAAGGGGGAAATAAAGACTTCTTGTTATACTTGATTATGAAATGTAGATTGTTTTTCTTTGACTTATTGTTAAATGTTAAATTTAATAGTGGAACGTAAATTGCTTTTTTTTTTTCCTTCCAAATTTTATTGATTATTGGAATGGAATATAGTTGAATTCGTCAAATTGAAACAATGAATAATATTAACATATGGTGGATTAATGTTTTTAGTGTAAATTCATTCTAGGCTCTTTTCAATTATTTATTTATTTGTGAATTTGAATCAAATTAATTTTGATTGAAATAATTATAAAAATTATAATTTATCATGTATGTATGAAAATATATATTTAATATATAACGTATCCCAACGTGTCTGAATTCTCTATTTTTTGAGAAATGACGTGTCGGCATATCGTGTCACATGTCACGTATTGGTGTCAATGCTACTTAACTCTCTCCAAGCCTAAAGGTTGAAATACACAAATAAGAGAGATATTTGGTCAATTATTTTATGTCATATGAAGTTGGGTTTAATTTAATACGGGTCAATGAATACAGCTTCTTGCATGCATGAAGTAGCTATGAAAATCATACATAATTTGATAGAAATAACAATATGAGTGTCATAAATTTTGTATAGTGCTTACTTGAACGCTGTAACTTTTCTTTAGTTCACGTGTCATAAATTTAAAAAATCGATTATTTGAGTGCCATTGACAATTTTCCTTACCGAAAAATTCGACATGGATGTTCATCATCTGACATGAGTTCGTTTGCTAGTGTTGACATGGACAAATTTTTAAAATTTTTCCAAAATTTAAATTATTATTTTTTTGAATTTTTATTTTATCCTTTCCTTTTTTTTTTTTTTAAGGACTAGTGAGGGTCACTGGCGACCCTTGCTGATCTCAAAACCCTCACCCTCAGTTGTGAAGGACCTAGGTGAGGTTGCCACGGCTTCACCTACGACCGGCAAGGTCACGATGCCCTCACCCAAGGCCTTTGTGGCTCGATTTGGGTGAAGCGGCCCTTGCCCTCGGTCGTGAAGGCCTTGGGTGAGGGCATTGCAAGCTCACCGGTTGCGGGCAAGGCCGCAAAGGCCTTGCCTAGAGCCTTTGCAGTCGAGGGTTAGGTAGCCCTTGCCCAGATTGGGCAAGGGTCGGTAAGGGTTGCCGATGACCCTCGCCAACCCTAAAGAAAGAAAGGAAAAAAAAGCAAAATAAAAATAAAAAATTCCAAAAAAATTCAAAAGTTTTAAAAATCTAGGTAGGATGATTTATCGGAATTGGTAATCAAATAATCGATTTTACTCCAGTGTAGCACTTAAGTAGGCGAAAAAAAAGGTTATGGTACTCAAGTAAATACTGTATAAAAATTATGACACTTCTGCTAATCTTCTACCGTTGAAAGGGCCTCACCTACGTAAAGCCCATGCCTCTCTCTCTCTCTCTCTCCTTTCTTCAAGTTCACGCTCATGCATGTTAATGGCTAAGGAGTATGATCCTTCCTTTGATCAACTCGGTTTGTCCCCGTAATCACGCTTCAAATATATATATTTCTATACATTTGTTTATTGCTCATTTATTTTAAATGATGTGTCCTTTTTTAAAGCGTAAGACAACTTGTTTCAGATTACCTGTATGCTCTATTAAAATGATAAAACTATACTTTTGATCCCTAAATTTCAGATTTTGCTCTCTTCTATGTATAAGCACCATTTTCCATCTTTATAATAACAAACAATATTCCAAAATGTATAATTTATAGAATATATATACATATATGTACACATATATGTATTATAATTAACTAATGTAAGTAAAGTTGATTATACATTGTGCAATAGACCTACTCACATGTTACGGTTAATACTTTTATGCGCCTGAGTAGTGGAAAGGCAAGATTTTATATGCGTGGAAAAGATTGAAGTGGTCGCCCCTACTATATGAACCGGAAATTCAGGGATTGGAAAGACTGAAGTGGTCGCCCCTACTATATGAACCGGAAATTCAGGGATTGGAAAGACACAATTGACAATGAACAAAAGTAGGCCCTCGTGGTGTTTCACCTTTCATTGACTGACTTGACCATCAATGGTTATCTTGCTTCTCACGGCCTTGTAATTTTCTCAACTTGAGAGGACCGTGAAAGATCCGTCATATATTCTTGCATTGATGACATTAACATGTCTTAGTATGGAAGATCATGTCGCCCCTTATTATATATTCGCGAATTGTTTCGAAACAACGTTATAATAAAACCAAAAGAAACTCCAGCTTAGAGTGCTTTGCTACAAATCCTCGTGGACCTTCTCAATAGAGATTGGGTTTTATCCGAATCATTCTCATGCTAAATTACCATCATTTTTCTGTTAGGGAGTGTCCGAGCTGTGGTAGAAGCCAGTAGGGATGAGATGGATCGACTTGCTCTACTGGAATTCAAGGCTCAAATAGCTGATCCTGATGGGGTTTTAAGCTCTTGGAATGATACTAGCCCCATCTGCGAATGGTACGGTGTTACATGTAGCCGTAGACATCACAGAGTCACAGTATTGGACCTTGGCTCCGAGAACCTGTTTGGGGTCGTGTCGCCCTTTATTGATAACTTGAGCTTCCTGAGGAAAGTCAATCTAGAGAACAACAGTTTCCGCTCCGAAATTCCCCCACAATTCGGCCGCTTGTTGCGGTCGCAAAAGTTGTTTCTTAATAACAAGTCGTTCAACGGTCAAATCCCTTCAAATCTCTCTCATTGCTCTAATTTGCTCATTCTTGATTTAGGTGTCAATAGGCTCAAAGGAAATTTGCCTACAGAACTTGGCTCCTTGTCCAAGCTCCAAGTACTTATACTTCAAGCCAATGGCTTGACCGAAAAATCCGACATGGATGTTGATCGTCTGACATGAGTTCATTCTCTAGCGTTGACGTGGACAAATTTTTAAAATTTTTTCCATAATTTAAATTATTATTTTTTTGAATTTTTATTTTATTCTTTCCTTTTTTTTTTAAGGACCAGTGAGGGTCACTGGCGACCCTTGCTGATCGCAAAACCCTCACCCTCAGTCGTGAAGGCCCTAGGTGAGGTTGCCACGGCCTTTGTGGCTCGATTTGGGTGAGGCGGCCCTTGCCCTCGGTCGTGAAGTCCTTGGGTGAGGTTATTGCAACCTCACTGGCCGCGGGCAAGGCTGCAAAGGCCTTGCCTAGAGCCTTTACAGTCGAGGGTTAGGTATTGCCGATGACCCTCGCCAACCCTAAATAAAGAAAGGAAAAAAAAGCAAAATAAAAATAAAAAATTTCAAAAAAGTTCAAAATTTTTAAAAATCTAGGTAGGATGATTTATCGGAATTGGTAATCAAATAATCGATTTTACTCTGATATAATACGTAAGTAGGCAAAACAAAAAGTTATGATACTCAAGTAAATACCGTATAAAAATTATGACACTTCTGCTAATCTTCTACCACTGAAAGGGCCTCGCCTACGTAAAGCCCCTGCCTATCTTTCTCTCTCCTTTCTTCAAGTTCACGCTCATGCATGATAATTGTTAATGGCTAAGGAGTATGATCCTTCCTTTGATCAACTCGGTTTGTCCCCGTATTCGCGCTCCAAAAATATACATTTATATACATCTGTTTATTGTTCATTTATTATTTGAATGATGCGTCCTTATATAAAGGTTCAGTCAAACTTGTTTTAGATTACCTGTATTCTTTCTTAAAATGATTAAACTATACTTTTGATCCCTAAATTTCAGATTTTGCTCTCTTCTATGTATAAGCACTATTTTCCATTTTTATAATAACAAACAATATTCCAAAATGTATAATTTATAGAATATATATACATATATGTACCCATATATGTATTATAATTAACTAATGTAAGTAAAGTTGATTATACATTGTGCAATAGACCTACTCACATGTTACGGTTAATACTTTTATGCGCCTGAGTAGTGGAAAGGCAAGATTTTATATGCGTGGAAAAGACTGAAGTGGTCGCCCCTACTATATGAACCGGACATTCAGGGATTGGAAAGACACAACTGACAATGAACAAAAGTAGGCCCTCGTGGTGTTTCACCTTTCATTGACTGACTTGACCATCAATGGTTACCTTGCTTGTCACGGCTTGTAATTTTCTCAACTTGAGAGGACCGTGAAAGATCCGTCATATATTCTTGCATTGATGACATTAACATGTCTTAGTATGGAAGATCATGTCGCCCCTTATTATATATTCGCGAATTGTTTCGAAACAACGTTATAAGAAAACCAAAAGAAACTCAAGCTTAGAGTGCTTTGCTACAAATCCTCATGGACCTTCTCAATAGAGATTGGGTTTTATCCGAATCATTCTCATGCTTAATTACCATCATTTTTCTGTTAGGGAGTGTCCGAGCTGTGGTAGAAGCCAGTAGGGATGAGATGGATCGACTTGCTCTACTGGAATTCAAGGCTCAAATAGCTGATCCTGATGGGGTTTTAAGCTCTTGGAATGATACTAGCCCCATCTGCGAATGGTACGGTGTCACATGTGGCCGTAGACATCACAGAGTCACAGTATTGGACCTTGGCTCCGAGAACTTGTCTGGGATCGTGTCGCCCTTTATTGGTAACTTGAGCTTCCTGAGGAAAGTCAATCTAGAGAACAACAGTTTCCGCTCCGAAATTCCTCCACAATTCGGCCGCTTGTTGCGGTTGCAAGAGTTGTTTCTGAATAACAACTCGTTCAATGGACAAATCCCTTCAAATCTCTCTCATTGCTCTAATTTGCTCATTCTTGATTTAGGTGTCAATAAGCTCAAAGGAAATTTGCCTACAGAACTTGGCTCCTTGTCCAAGCTCGAAGTACTTATACTTCAAGCGAATGGCTTGACAGGAAACATTCCACCGTCGTTTGTAAACTTGTCCTCTCTTGAAGCCCTTGCAATAACCTCAAATGACCTTGGTGGTACGATCCCGGAGACTCTCGGTCAGCTGAGAAATCTGTACATCATCACTCTGGGCACAAATAAATTTGTTGGTACGATTCCTATCTCAATCTTTAATATATCCACCATGATGATCCTTGCTGCGGATATAAACAAATTAGAGGGGGGCTTACCTAGTGACTTGGGCTTCACTCTTCCAAATCTTGAAATAATCAATTTGAGTCACAACCACCTCACTGGACCCATTCCTAAGTCAATATCCAACATCTCTAATCTAGGTCGATTCGAAATCAAGTCGAACAACTTTTCCGGGAAAGTTCCTTCTTTCTCAAAGATGAAAGGACTCTATTTTTTTAATATTGGTACAAACAACTTAAGAGGTGGGGAATTTGCTGATTTGGACTTCCTCTGCTCTTTAACCAATTCCACAAACTTGCAATTATTGAATATAGAGAGCAATGGTTTTCGAGGACCAATCCCCGAATGTATAGGTAACCTTGCTGTCACCCTTCAGATATTTGCGGCAAGTAACAATCATATTTTTGGAACCTTACCTTCTAGAGTCGGAAATCTCATCAATTTGGAGGTCCTGCAAATGTGGCGCAATAACATCTCGGGAAATATTCCTTCTGAGATTGGAAATCTAAACATAATGAAGTATATGGATCTCTGCGAAAATAGTTTCTCAGGACAGATACCAGAATCTATTGGGAATTTAAGGATGTTAATCAAATTAAGTTTTGAAAGAAATAATCTTCGAGGCTTGATACCATCGTCCCTAGGAAACTGTCAGAATCTACTTCTCTTGGACCTGTCAAACAACAACTTCAGCGGTGAGATTCCCCCAAAAATTATGGGCCTCTCATCTTTGTCAATTTATCTTGACTTGTCTCAAAATAGTCTTATCGGCTCCCTCCCAAGAGAAGTTGGAAAATTGAAAAATCTCGGCATATTAAGTCTTCAAGGGAACAGATTATCTCAACAGATTCCGAGCAGCATTGGCGATTGTATGAGCATGGAAAGGCTATATGTGCAGGATAATTTCATCGAAGGGGCTCTACCATCCACTATGAGTTCCATGAGAGGCCTTCAGGTTTTGAATATTTCCAACAATCGAATGTCCGGCCATATCCCGGAATTTCTAGGGTTGCTGAATTTGATGAATTTGAGCCTATCTTACAACGATTTCGAGGGTGCGTTGCCAACGGGAGGAGTTTTTAGAAGTTCCATTTCAACTTCAGTTGTTGGAAACAAAAAGCTTTGTGGGGGTCTGCAAGAGTTTCAACTACAAAAATGCGACTACAAAGAGTCAAAATGGACTAGAATAAGCGGAACCGCAAAACTTCTGATATCCATAGTCTCTGCTCTTGTAGGAGTAGCCTGCATATTGTCTTTTTTATACTTCTTTAGGTGTAGACACAGTAAGAATGCATCAGCTTTGAGCTCTTCTGAAAATGGGCTTTTGCATATTTCTTATCACAGTCTATTGAAAGCAACGGGTGGATTCTCCTCTACCAATCTGCTCAGTGTGGGTAGTTTTGGGTCCGTGTATAGAGGGCTTCTTGATCAAACTCAGTCGATCGTGGCCATCAAGAATTTCGACCTTACACGTCACAGAGCTTCAAAAAGCTTCATAGCCGAGTGCGAGGTCTTGAGAAGAATCCGACATCGTAATCTCGTGAAGGTGCTCACGGCATGTTCTGGGTTTGATTTTAATGGAAATGATTTCAAGGCACTGGTCTATGAATTCATGTCGAAGGGGAACTTGGATGAATGGTTGCACCCAACCGCATCAGATTATACAAAGAGAAACAAGTTGAGTCTACTTGAGAGAGTGAATATTGCCATTGATGTTGCTTGTGCATTAGATTATCTCCATCATCACTGTGAAATGCCAATAGTTCATTGTGATCTAAAGCCGAGCAATGTCCTTCTTGACGATGAAATGACTGGACATGTAGGCGATTTTGGGCTTGCCAGGTTCCTCCCAGAAGCAACGCATAAGTTACTGGCTGATCAATCAAGCTCTGTTGGAGTAGAAGGATCCTTTGGCTATGTAGCTCCAGGTAATGATGCTGAACTTAGGCCTTTATGTTTATTTCCTTATACGCAGGCGTAGTCATGAAACAGCAACGGACTTTATTTCAATCTCATTTATTCATTATGCATGACTATGCTCCGTTGACTATTGTAGAGTATGGCTTGGGAAGTGCAGTATCCATAGAAGGAGATGTGTACAGCTTCGGTGTCCTCATTTTGGAGATGTTCACAGGCAAGAGGCCAACCGATGACATGTTTGAAGATGGGCTGAACCTTCATTGTTTCACAAAGGCAGCTCTGGCAGACCAAGTGGAGAAGGTAATTGATCCAATTTTGCTTCAAGAAAACCAGGAGTCGGAGGAGAGACGAATCATTACTCCGGATGGCAAGAGCAAAAGGTGGTGTAGTACCCTGGAGTGTTTGGTTTTGATCTTTGAAATAGGAGTCACTTGCTCTTCTGAGTCTCCACAGGAACGAATGGACATCTGCAATGCATGGACTAAACTCAAAGGCATCAGGAAGAAACTTCTTGAATTCGTTGTCATTGCTTAGTTCATGTCAAATCTGTACTTCATATGGAGTCATGGGGTCTTTATGGACATTGCTTTTCTGAAATTGGATATAGAAATTTGCCATACACAGACGACCAGAATCTGGCAACAGCAAAACCACAAGTAATGGAGATTGGTGACTTGGCAATCCGGGGAAGATCAAATTTAGTTATGTTGTCTCCTGCAAAGGAGCACTGTCGTTCAGCTTTTGAAATATAGTTGTACTTTGTTTTGCTTAAGCCTGAAAGAAATAAATTGTCACCTGCTTGAGAATTGCACCCAGAAGATGTATTAATATGGTAATATGGACTTTTGTCTTGCTTTCTTGCAAACTTGGCCTGTTTGTTTAGGCTTTTAAAAGAAAAGGAAATTACTGAATGACTTACCCTAAAAGTTAAATGGTTGTTAAATTTTAGAAGAGCTTATGAAACGGAATATGTGATTCCATGTATCAATATTTGTTCATCTTATAGTCTCTCGACTGTATTCACTCATTATAAGGGTGAGGTGGAGACCAAGCAGGTTGTATCCCCAAGCTGTACTTGCTGCAGCTGGCAACTGTGTCCTCATCTATCGCTTTGCTCATAGATCTGGTAATCAGAACTCAAAATGGTGGATGGAGCATATTTGTATGCAAAAATTGCCTAACGATATCAAAGTGCAGGAACTATGCGGGGTCCACTAAAGTTCCATTTTGGAACATACTTGTGGCTCTTATTAACTTTTCCCTAGTCACCGACACATACGGTCAGGCATCAACAATGCAGCGAGTGCTACACCAAACAAGAAGTCACTTCAATCCTTCTTTGCCTCGCTAAAGCTGTGATATAGTTGTTTGGAGGAGGTGTTTATATGTCTTCAATCTTTGAAGACTGGACTGACCTGCAACCCTCTTATAATGACCTGAACATGACAGATTGAGCTTATATAATTGACTTCAATTGCAAATTGATGTCGTGATGGTTTTGTTGTCTTCCTTTCTATGACAGTTACTTCATGTATCACTCCAGAAAACAAGATCAGAAATCGGGAATGTACAGCCTTCCTGCTTGTCCCTAGATTACCTCCAAGGGGATGTCTTGTGAAGACTGAAATACAGCATCGCTACTTGTCTCTCTAAACTGGATGGGACAACCCCCTGGGGGGCGGGCGGGAGGGGGTTGGGGTGGTGTTGTAAGACAGAAGCTGTGGGCAAATCTGATCTGACTGCTCGATAGTTGGGGAGTCCAAAGGATTCTACCTCCGCTTCCTTGCCCTCTTCTTCTCCTTAGTTTCAAGCTAGAGTCACCTCCCTAACTGGAGCCACGCCAACAAGTCACATGCCAGCTCACCTACTCGTGGATAACTGACTAGTCAGCAAGCAATTAAACACATCCGCATCCATTAGCAGTAAGTGTACATCCCGGAATTGAGTCCAAGGTTTGATCATCTTGCAGTTATTATGTTGCTAAAGAACAACTAAAGTAAATAGGCTAACCAGCAGGTTCGACGGTGAAATTCTTTTCATGATTACCTGAGGCATGCCATGAATCGAAACTGGATTTGCACATAGTATTATTCATTAAGAGCATGCAGTCGTGAAAATTGTTGCTATCTGTTGTCATAGTATTTGTCCAAAAGTTCTTAAATCTAAGGCCCATTCAGCATTGATATAGATTGAACGAAAATGTAATCAACATAATGAGATAGCAACATCTAGTATGGACTTTTGCTTATGACTCTTGCGAGTGAAGTTACTACAAACGCAATGTCTCCACCTCTCCCGGGTGTGACGTTTTCAAATTGAACATGTCCTGACTTTCAACTTACTTCATGGTCACTATGTATATCTACAATAAAGTAGATTCCTCCTCGCTCCCTCAATTTTCCTCTCAAAGGTTTCTCTGTTTCTGAACCTTTTCATGGTCGAAGGAAGGACTGCCAAGTAATATCAAGGAGTTAAAAAGCCTCTGTCCTTACTTACATCTTCTTCGGCTCTGACACCTTTCATCGAGACATTATCAAGCAATGGTCATTCCCCACTTACGCCTAAGTTAGGAACCAGAACTGCAAAATCAAATGCACTAGCACAGAACCAGCCTAATCTCACTGAATTCCTCCGTGGATCATTCAGCCAATTGTTTGAAGACCGACGGAAATTAGTTACAAAAATTTCCCTGAGAAACAAGGTAAATGCTGAGTCCTGCAACTCGAAGTGATCATGCTGTGTGAAGCAGAGCATCAACTTTTCCTTGATGTATCATAGCAGTGCAACAGCTCGTTTTTGATCTGCAATCTCACTCCACAGGGTGACTAGGACACACAAAGCCACTTCCCTAAAACATAGTTTGAATGTGTCCTGCCAATTCAATTTTAAACAACAGTACTAACAAGCAAAAGTACCTGGTTTAGCATGCCTAGCCAGCCCCGGAAAAAAGCAGTCCAGACACGTCAACTTTAAAAATAACGAATATTGGGAAGCAGTCAGACGTCAGTAAGCGCAACATCATGAACAAAGAAGCCTAAAAGTTTAAAAGAAACAAATTTGTTACATGAACACCATACCAACATATGCATTATCAACAGCTTTACAAGAACTTGTGGAATATTTTATAGGAAAGCATGCCACTAAGCTTAATATGCCCCCCTTGTATCCAAAGACTAAGTCTCATATGAGAAAAAAAAAATGATTTGATTCCCAAGGAAAAAAAAAAAAACTGCCGGTTAAGTCAATGTGAAATTTTGTTACATCATTAACCATAAGATAAACCATTCTGCTGCAGATAGACATACTTGTTAGCGCTCAACAAAATCAGTTCATAATTGATCGACCAGAAGCCAGCAAGATTATGCAGCGATCATACACAATAGTCTTCTGACCTGATCCCAGCAAGGGCAGCAACCTGCTACGGTTTTTTATATCTTAAGACACCAAAAGTTATGCACGAACACACATATAACCATTTAGCAGCAACCACTTCAACTGCAACAATCATCGACCCAGTCTACATCTCACTACATTAAGCAGCAGAAGTTACAACCCCTCCAAGCCGAATTAAAGGTGTTACCACTTCCTATTGTTGGAGAAAAAGTTTTGAAATTGACAAAACTTAGCCAAAGTCTATTTTGATGACTTTCAGACTTTAGTGTCAAAGTCTGAAGATCGTCAAACTTTAGGATCAAAGTTTGCCCACTGACAGTTTCTAGACAGAAGAATGAAGACTTATCCAGATGCGAGATTATCTTTATTTCTTCAAGGAATCGATCCGTATGGCTTATGGATGACTTTTATGGCTAGATATAACACCCACATGATTGATTATCTTTATTGGATTCAATCTCGATAATCAAATATTTTTCAAAGGCAAATAAACTTGGAAAGTTTATCTTATGGAAACCAATATTCTGATTGTATGGGCGAACATGATTGACGGGCTTTCATCACAATCATCAAATGACTCGAGATCTCCTTGATTGATTCTAGTCAATGGGTAGATTGGAAGAATTCCTTTGGAAAGTGCCGACGGTTGTGAAGGCATGAAGGAGTATTTAAGGTGGACTCTCTAGTTGTTCGATAACAGAGTGTGCATGAAAGAAAAATTTCAAAGTCTGAAGCTTCCTAGTTCCTTGCTATTTCACTCACTGAGTGCAAATTTGTATTCAAAAGAGAGATCAACTTCTGTGAGACTTCGTGAGAGAGTAGAAGCAACTCTTCATCTTAAAGTTGAGATACTAGATTGTAAAATCTCTTTTGTTTCTTAGTAAAATCCAGCCAGTAGGCTGTTAGCGTGGGAGAATGGACGTAGGCATGATCTAAGCTGAACCACTATAAACTCTATGTTCTTATTCTCTTCCCTAAACTTTTTTAATTGTTCGCAGTTCTATTTAAACTGCTAAGTTTGAACTTGCTCAAGTCTGCTAAGACTTAATTCCGAAAGCAAACGTTTTACTTTATTTCACAAAAAAATTGTCTTCACACCTATTCACGCCCTCTAGATGTTGTTACTAGCCCTTTTAATTGGTATCAGAGCTTGTGTGTTTATTTTATTGAAGTGTTTTTACTTCTAAAGCTAAAGATCTATGGCTAGTATTTTGGTTCCAGGATTGGTTGAAGGTGAAAGCAACATCAGATCTCCATACTTTGATGGGAAGGAACACAAGTGTGGAAAAACAAGATGAAGGCATCCTGAGATCGAAAGATCCCCTGGAATGGGATGTGGTTGAAAAAGGGATCATTCCCAAAGTTACATCAACTTCAAAAAGAGGAAAGAAAGTTGTAGATGCTGGCGAATTAACACAAGCAGAATTAACCAAGAGACAGGCTCTTGATGCTAAAGCCATCTATTTCTTATACTGTGCTTTATCTTCTACTGAGTATAACTGAATTTCTTCTTGTGAAATAGCAAAAGAAGTTTGGGACTGGTTGCACGTTACCTACGAAGGAACTGATCGAGTAAAGGAAATGAAAATTAATATTCTACTTGGACAGTACGAAGCCTTCATGATGAAGCCTGGTGAATCCATCACTAATATGTTCAGTCGCTTCACAAAAATTGTAAACGGCTTGACATATCAAAGGACAACCAATCTCCGTTGCAATGAAGGTCAATAAACTGCAGCGTGGACTATCCAAAGACTGGAATCACGTGAATACATCAATTAGAGAAACCTAAAGGATCATGCCTCTTTTAGTAGATGAACTTGTAGGCACACTTCAATCATATGAAGTGGAGCAAATCAATGAGGAAGAAGATCCCAAAGGTAAGAAGTCAATTGCTTTAAAATCTAACGATGATTCTGATGATACGGATTCTGAAGATGACATGGACGATGAACAATCAACACTCATGATTAGGAAGTTTAGAAAGTTGAATAGGAATGGAAGAAAATTCAACTAGAAAAAGCAGTGTACACAAAAATTCTATAAAAGACCAACTGAGGACAATGAAACCATCCAAGATGTAATATGCTTCGATTGCAAGAAAAATGGGCATATCAGACCCAACTGTCCTCTGTTGAAGAAAAAGAAAGAAAGAACTGAGAAACACAAAAAGGCTCTCAAAATAGAGACATGGAATGATACTAAATGCGAGGAAAGTGATAAAGAATATGCCAATATTTGTCTAATGGCAAATTTGGAATCAGATTCAGACTTAGACAAAGAAATTGAGGTTAGCAATTTAAAAATTCTTGTTAAAGTCTCGAAATATATAGATGAATTTTGTCTTAATCTCAAAACCTCTCTTAAAAGAATTTCCGAACTAAAAAGGAAAAATTCTAAACTCAAACAACAGGAAACTCATTGGAAAGAAAAATTTGAAACTCTAGATAAAAGTTTTGTTGATTTGAAAACAAATTCCGATTCTCTTACAAAGGAGAATGCTTTTTTAAAAGAAGTTAAAAGAAGACATTTCAAACATCACAAAAAGATTTTCGAAATGATCCGAAAAGTTGGAGAAAATCCTTTTAGTACAAAGACCTTATTTTAACAAGTCTGGTTTGGACTTTAGAAACTATTCATTTAATTGATTTTCCCAAAGTTAAAGAGAGGATCAAACAAAGACCTACAAAGGCATTTTACAAAAATCACTTTCAAAAGGTTTTTGTAAAACCTGTTGGTAGAGTGCTCTAAAATGTTCAAAGTGTAACAGCTCAAAACATTTCGAGAAGGAATGTCCTAAGGTTTAGAGACCTGTTAAGAGGGATTGGGCAAAGATAATGTTTAATACTAACTCCCCTATATCCAAGAGAATATGGGTACCAAAGAAAGCTTGAGTTCTCTTTTTGATCACATGTCATTATCAATAGAATGATCAAATTGTATTTGGATAGTGACTGTTTGAGGCACATTGATAGGAGACTTTAGTTGCTTTATAAAGTTTGTTCAAATAAATGGTGGAAAAGTTTCGTTTGGTGGGAATAGCAAAGGAAGAATCGTTGGATGTGAAACCGTAAATATTCAAACCTTGATTATCAACAATGTCTCCTTGGTGAAAGGACTGAATTATAATCTACTCAACATAAGTTAGCTTTGCGACACTAGATTCAAAATAAATTTCCAAGAAGGCATATGTTCGGGAACAAGTAAAGATTTCTCTCAATCTTTCACTAGACGAAGGCATGTGAATATTTACCTTTTGGATATAAAACCAAAGAGTTCTCAGTGTCTTATATCCATTCAAGATGAAGCAAATCTTTGGCATCGAAAGCTTGGCCATGTTAACATGAATCAAATTGCCAATATTTCATCCAAGAAGCTTGTTCGTGGTCTTCCTAACTTGACTTACCAAAAATCCGAATTATGCACTCCTTGTGTTTTGGGAAAAACAGGTTAGAAATTAATTTAAATCTGTAAATCAAGTTTCTACTAATCGAGTTTTGCAGCTTATGCACATGGACCTCTTTGGACTAACCAGAACTCAAAGCATTGGTGGAAAGGAATACTACCTAGTAATCATGGATAATTACTTTCGCTTTACTTGGGTCTAGTTTCTGGCAAATAAGTCTAAAACCTTCTCTCACTTCTCAAAGTTTGCCAAGAAGGTTCAAAATGGAAAATGTTATGCTATTTCGAGCATACGAACAGACCATGGAGGTGAGTTTGAAAATCAAGACTTTACAAAATTCTGTGATGAATCTGATTTCCAGCATGTTTTCTCTTCTCTATACACTCCAAAGCAAAATGGGATTGTGGAAAGAAAGAATAGATCCTTGCAGGAAATGGCAAGAACCCTCTTAATTGAGAGTAAAATTTCCTCTCGATTTTGGGCTAAAGCAGTTTCTACAGCTTGCTATATTATTAACAGAGTGTTCTTGGGACATATACTAGAGAAAACCCCTTATGAAGTGTATAAAGGGAAGAAGCCAAATATTTCTTACTTTCATATGTTTGGTTGTAAGTAAAAATGCAAATGATCAAACCAGGAAGTTTCAAGAAAAGTCAAATGAAGGAATTTTCCTTGGCTACTCAACCTCGAGCAAAGCATATAGAATCTTTAACAAAATGACTCAATCTATTGAACAGTCTATGAATGTTAAGTTTCAAGACTTTGTGGAGAATCAAGAAGATCAAACTCAACTTGAAGAAGCTGAACCTGCTCCAAACTTTACAAAGTGTTGTTGGAGAAAACTTCTTTATTTGTTTTGAAGCTGACAAAACATTTCTATCAGTCTAGTCTAAAGACTTGCAGACTCTTTAGTCAAAGTCTGAAGATAGTCAGACCACCAGACTCAAGACTCAAAGTCTACTCTCATTAACAGTTTCTAGACCGACGAAGAAGACTTATCCAGAATTGAGTATTTCTTTAAGGATTTGATTCGAGCGGTTGAAGAAGATCTCACGGCTAGAGATAGCATCTCAAGATTTATTATTCGTTTTGAATTTAATTTGAGTAATTTGGATCTGTTGATTGACGAAGTATACTTGGAAGGTTCTACTTATGGATGTGGCATCCCAAAATTTCAAGACAAGCTCTAAGGTGTGTCAAGGTCCATAATTAGGTGATAAAATTTCATATAGTATATTCTTTAGCCATTAGTTTTCTCTTAAGGCTAAGTGATAGGCTTGTGTTCATGAATTTTTGAAATTAGGACTATAGGATAAAATTAATGAGAATAATCTATGCTTGGCTATGCACCTCATAAATTAAATTCCTATATGTAAAATGTTACAAGACTTTGACCACGTGGAAATTAAAATTTAAAATTTATAGAAGAAAGAATAAAAAAGGGGAAATTTTAATTTAATTTAGGTTTGGGCCTTAGGCCCAAAAAGGGGGATTTTGGTGGGCCGAATGGCCGGCCCAATAGAAGCCCACGGATGGGGCTGTCGCTGGCCCAAGGGAGGCCCAAGAAGAAGGAGAGTGGCCGGCCCATTGCATGGGCTTTGCCAAGTGGCAAGGAGGAGCTCATGCATTGGCCATTAGAAGAGGCAAGCTAATGATTGCAAATGATGCGGTTTGGGGGAAATAAAAGGGAAGAAGAGGAGAGAGAGTGGCCGGTTGTGTTGTTCGGCCAAGTGAGAGAGAGAACTGTGCAAGAGAGAGGGAGAGTGAGGCCGAGAGAAGGGAAGCCGAGAGGGAGGAGGAGGAGCCGCTCGTCGTCCGTCCGCCCGTCGCCGCCCGTGTGCCGCTCGTTCACCGCCGTGTGCTCGTTGCTAGCTCGGTCTAGAGGCAAATTGGGAATCCGCTTTCTACTCTTGCACGGATGTCTTGCATGTGTGGTCGGAGTCTAGGATGTTTGGAGGCACGGGGGTGAAGCTAATGTGGTTTGTTCTTGAGTTTGCATGCTGTTTTCACATGAACCGCCTGAGCCAGAACTTTGTGAGAGCTTGCATGCATGTTTTGAGTTCGATTTCAACTTTGATTCCTTCATGGAAGTTTTAGATAACATCTTAAAATACAACATAATAAAATATGGTGCAAAATGATGGAGATTTAAGGGGTCAAAATCTCATCCTACGGAGACACCAGATCTGGAACGACTTCACTGACCTTTCAGTGGATTCGTGGTTGCATGTTGATTTGTACTAAGAATCTCTCTTCAAATTCTTCATGTAACTTGTAGAAAACATTTTAAAGACTAACATACACAAATTTGAAGTAAAATGAACAAGTATAGCCTAGTGAATCGAATTACTCTTGAAGACGGTAAATCTGGAGACGTGGTACTGGACACCCGAGATTTCATGGACCCATATGGTGACTGTTCTTTGGAAATTTGACTTAGATCTCTTAATGAAAGTTATAGGGGACCTCTTGAAGTAAAACATATCCAAATTTCAGAGGAAACGAAGAAGAATAGAGGGGTGAAACTCGATATTTCGGAGATGACTTCACTGGACGTTTCGGTGCGAGAAGCAAAAGATTTGTACGACTATATAAAATTATCTAAAACTAATCTGGCTTAGAAGTTTCATGAAAAATATACTTTAGTGTCTTAACTATAACCTGGTAAAATTTCATAATTTTCTGAGGTCGTTCGGGTATTTTAAACGAATTATTTCAAAAACTGCACATTTTGTTTTTATTCGAATTTGCATGCTGAAATCGTGTGGATTATATTTTCTTGTGTGGAACTCTATTGGGCATGTGTTTTCCATGAAATTGTTATTTTATTGTCTTGTCTATCACATGCTTTGATTCCATGATTTTTGAGAAGCACGTGGATATTTAATTTGAATATTTTCTACAAATAATACATGCTGGAAATTTTGTAAAAGGCATGAAATATGGACCATTTTAAATTTGCATGGACTCCATGAATTGCATTGTTATGGATGATGGTGTCTTGTTGCATGCATGATAATGATTTGAAATGCATGTATGAATTCAATGATGAATATGATCTTGATTTGCCATCACATTGCATGCCATGTTAAAATTGAACTATAATTGAAGATGAGAATTGAGATAAATTGAGAAGGCCGTCGGAGGTGTGAGCCGACGATGCCCCAGGAGTGTCGGGATGCCTGGCTAGAAGGGTATGGCCGGTTGCCCGGTGGTCATGAATGGCTGGATACCGGAGGGCCTCGGCAGACCAAGTGGTATCGAGATGCCCAGAGAGTGGGGGAGTCGGAAGCTCGGCATGGTAATTATGCTGAGGGATACCTCGCGATGCCAGATTGGATGCGAGATGCCTGGCTTGAAGGGTGCGGCCGGTTGCCCGGTGGCCTTAAATGGCTGGATGCCGGAGGGTCCTCGTGATGCCAGTTGGGGTACGAGATGCCCGGAGAGTGGGGGAGCCGGATGATCTGAATTGTGTATTGGATACATGTGGGATGCAAACATTGGTCTCGGGAATGAGAAATGTGGCGGTCCAAGATGAAAATTGAAATTAAATGATGCATGGTGATATATGCATGACATGATGTATGATGATATATGATGATGATGCTACATGCATGGATGCATGGTAATGATGATGGTACATGTGATATGATGATGATGTTATATGCATGGATGCATGGTAAGGATGAAGCCATATGTGACATGATGATGGTAAGTGTATGATATGATGGTGATGTCTATATGATGATGATGGTATATGAGGTATAATGACATGTGCATGATGCCATGGTATATTGTGCATGGATGTTTGTATGACATGTGATGTTATGATTGTGGTGATTGCATGGCATGATGCTTTGAGTGGTGATTGGATTCCTTTACCTGCTGAGTGGTTGTACTCACCCCTTCAGGGACCAACATTTTAGATTAGCAGCATGTCGCTCCCTGCTGTCACGCGGGGCGTATTTTATGGCATTCCTTCCGATGTAGAGGTCGAGTGCAAGGAGTTCGACTGTCCCTCTGCTCCTGGGCTAACATATATTCGAGTGCGCTGTTTAGTCATGTACGATGTGGGCCTGGCTGGGGGCCCTGTTGTCCAGGAGTTCATATTCGTCCACATTCGTCGCGACGAAGTGATACGTGGGATGTTGCTGCCACCACCGCCTGATGCACCAAGATGGGTGTAAGGGCCCCTACGTGACAGGTAGGAGCTGAAACTTTTTGGGATGGTTAGCCGACACTAGTGATGGGGGATCTTGCACGTGAGTCGTAATGGGTCGACAGTTTATTTTTGGGTTTAGGCCGAGTGTGGCTTCATGTCCTGGCCTTTCTTTTGATGTACCGACCCAAGGAAACCCATCTTTAAAATATGTAAATAAAGTGTCATGGCTTTATCTTTTATTATGATGATTAGTGGTGTGCAATTGTACCATGGTTGATAGAGGGGGAGATGGTGATATTATATTTTGCTTCTGCTAATGAGTCGCATTAGGACCGTTTTAAAAAAAAAAATGTCTATGATTTACGACGCTTCTTCTAAAGATGTAATAAGGTGTAACGTTGGTGCCTGTGGCGACCTGTGAAGGGTTCGGGGTGCCACAATTGAAACCTAGATCCTGATTGTATGGGCGAGCAGAATTTATGAGTTATTATCACATTCTTTAAGTAACTCAAGATCTTTCTAATTGATTCTATCCAACGGGTAGATTGGAAGAACTCATTTGGAAGATGCCAACGGTTATGAAAGCATGGAGGAGTATATAAGAAAGATACTCTGGTTATTTGAGTGTGTGCGCGATAGATAAATTCCGAAGTCTAAAACTCCTTGTTCTCTGCCAATTCAATTGTTGAGCGTAAATTTGTAATCAAAAGAGAGTTTATACATTTGTGAAGCCTTGAGGAAGTGTTGCAGAGTCTCTACACTATGGAATCAAGGACGTGATACTGTAACAACTCTTTTGATTCCAGCCAGTGGGCTGTCAGTGCGGGAGAGTGGACGTAGGCTTGAATTAAGCCGAACTATTATAAACTTTGTGTTCTTATTCTCTTCTCTAAAGTCATTTACTTTGCTCGTAACTTTATTTAACTGTTAGAGTCTCATTTCCTTTTCAAAGTTTATTGTTAAACAGACTCAAGTTAAAAGTAAAGTTTTACACCATTCTCTACAAAAATTTATTTTCAAACTTATTCACCCCCTCTCGGTGCTCGTACTAGCATTTACTAGTAAACTTCCCTCGAAGTAGTTCAGACTTCTGAAGATCAACAACTAGCAGAACCAGAAGATTCAACTGAAGCAGAGGATCAGTAGACTTTCAAACCAACTAGCAATTGGAAGCACAAGTCAAGGCATCCTAAAGAACTCATCATTGGCAACATTGATGAAGGAATTCATACCAGATCCAAAAGGCATGAAGAGTCTAGTGCTTTAGCACTTATTTCTGAAATAGAACCCAAAAGTGTAGAAGAAGCCCTAACTGATGAAAACTGGATTGAAGCTATGTAAGAAGAGCTCAAACAGTTCAGTATCAATAATGTTTGGGAGCTAACTCCTAAACCTGAGGGTAAGTCTATTATTGGGACTAAATGGATTTTCAGGAACAAGGTGGACGAGAAAGGAAAAGTGGTTAGAAACAAAGCAAGACTCGTGACCAAAGGATATACGCAAGAAGAAGGGATCAACTATGATGAGACTTATGTACCAGTAGCGAGATTAGAAGTAATTAGGTTATTACTTGCTTTTGCTTGCTATAAAAATTTCAGGTTATTCCAAATGGACGTCAAAATTGCATTTCTAAATGGATTCATCTAAGAAGAAGTTTATGTGAAACAACCACCAGAATTTGAAGATCCAAAAAAGCTAGACTCAATCTACAGACTGAAAAAGGCCTTGTATAGACTAAAGCAAGCACCTCGAGCTTGGTATGAAATGTTAAGTAAATTTCTAATCCAAAATGGTTTTGGAAACAAAAAGGTAGACACTACTTTGTTCATAAAGAAAGAAGGAAAAAACTTTTTATTAATTCAAATTTATGTCGATGATATTATTTTTGGATCTCTTAATGAAAATCTATGCAAGAAGTTTTCTAAGTTTATGTAGGATGAATTCAATATGAGTATTACTGGTGAATTAACTTTCTTTCTCGGATTACAAGTCAAATAATCGAAGAAGGGGATTTTCATTCACCAAGAAAAGTATGCAAAAGATCTCATCAAGAAATTTGGATTGGAGAATTGCAAAAAGATAGAGACATCAATGTCAAGTTCTTCGAAGCTGGACAAAGATGAAGGAGGAAAGAAAGTTGACCAAAAGCTTTACAGGATCGGTTCACTTCTTTACCTTATTGCATCAAGACCTGGCATTTTGTTTAGTGTTTGCAATCAGATCCCAAAGAATTTCATTTAAGTGCTACAAAACGCATCATCAAATACGTTGCAACTACTCCAATGCTAGGTCTGTGGTATCCCAAAGAATGATATTGTACTCTCATTGGATATTCAGACGCAGATTTAACAGGTTGTAAAGTTGATAGAAAGAGTACTTCTAGCATTTGTCAACTATTAGGCAACAAGCTGGTATCGTGGTTCTCAAGGAAATAAAGTATTGTAGCTCTATCAACAATAGAGGCAGAATATGTGGCTCCTGGGAACTATTGTACTCAAATTTTGTGGATAAGGCAACATCTAAGAGACTTTGGAATCGAAGAATCGTGCACCGAGATCAAATGCAACAACACCAATGCAATTAATCTTACAAAGAATCCAATTCTTCATTAAAGGGCAAAGCATATAGAGATTCGACAACATTTCATAAGAGACCATGTTCAAAATGGAGAAATTATGATTCAATTCATTGACTCGAAGAATCACTTGGCAGACATATTTACAAAGCCACTGGAGGAAAGTCTATTTGAATCTATTCGAACTAGACTGAATATTATATCTTATACTACTTAAAGTCAGGAGTGGCTAGACTCAAAATGTCCAGACTGTACTTCAATACAAGAATATTTCGAATCCAGGTATTTTTATTTTTGAACAAAAAGGTATGATTATCAAAATCATTGCTTGCTTGATTTATTTTCAGAAATTATTATTTTGGCATTTATTTTCGGACTTTATTTTTCCTTTTTGAAAAATGATCCGGAAAGATATCTTTTTTCCTATGATAGTTCGTTTACCCCATTTTACCTTCTTTATATACCGTCGAGATGATTCATCTTCATTTAAGATTTCTCAAACCCAAGAATGCAAAATTTCTACTCTCTCTTTTCTACTCTCAAGTTTGCTCTACAAGATTTCATCTTTTTCACTCGAATGTGTTCGAGAAATCCTCCTCGACTATGAAGATGTTTTTCCAAAGAAAGTCATCATGGATCGCAAGCAGGGGACCACAGAACATGCCTGAGGGTCCTACTCATTTTGACATGACCGAGGAAGAAGATTCTCCTCCTCAACAACAACATTCTCAATAGCGTGCTACTCAACATCCTCCACACCAACTAGTAGAAGAAGAGATCGTGGAAGATGTTGAACCTGTAAGAACGTTAAATCCTCAGTTTCTCTTTAAACTCTACATGTGACGTCCCAAATTTCTAATTCTGTTTTCAATTAAATAAGTCGGACTTTTCATCGACGTGCTTATAGTTCAATTCTCCGAGCTGATCACTCATGAGATAACTAGTCTACCAGGTGAAGCCGTTAAGGAATTTAAATGCAATGGACTTCAGAATTCGATTAGGAATCGGCTGCTCAACTATGTTAATTTGCAAGGGTCATTACGACACTGTCAGAATCAAACAGAGATCAGTGATAGGTCGATTCGACTAAGATATATGATTAGAGTGCAGGTGATTCCACCTGATTTCAATATTCTCGTCGACTGACACTAGACCGATTTTTCTATTGTTTTAGGTACCCTATTTCCGTATTTGAAATCTCGAGATTTTCACGACAACCAAGAGTTACCAATGTGTCGAAGATCTATGTTGTGACTCGAAAATAATCGACCATTGTGGCATCCCAAAATTCATGACAACCTCTAGTTATATTAAAGTCTATGAATAGGTGATGGAAGTAACATCAAGTTATTTTATGGCCATTTAATCCATAATTTGTAATAAGATTTATGGCCAAGCTTTTAAGGGATAATTATGTGATAGGAAAGAAAATCCTATCATTGGCCATGTGTTTTATAAATTGGGATTATGGAATTATGATTTCAAGATTTTGGCCATGTGGAAATTAGTAATTAAATTCTTAAAAGAAAGAGTTAAAGATGAATAATTGAAATGTGAAATTAGGATTTAAATTAGGTTGGGCCCTAGGCCCATTGGCCTAAGCCTTTAATGGGCCAAGTTAGCCGGCCCAATAGAGGCCCAAAAGGAGTGGTCGACCAGCCCATTTGCTGGCCCAAGATAGGCCCAAGAAGAAGGCCCATCAGCCTTGCATGTAACCGGACAAGTGGCACGAGACTCTCATGCATTGGCTTAGGGAAGAAGGCCATGCATTGGCTGGTTTGTAGGCAAGTAATCATGAGGAATTGGGGGTATAAGAGGGAAGAGAGAGAGAAGGGTGGCCGGTTTTACCCCATTCGGCCGAGAGAGTGGGTGAGAGAGAGAGAGAGATTTCGAGAGAGAGAGGAAGTGGCCGAGAGAGAGAGGAGGAGGAATCGCCGTCCGTCGCCCGTGTGCCGCCGTTCGTGAGGTCTAGAGGCAAGTTGGGAATCCACTTTCTACTCTTGCACCAATGTTTTCGCATGAACTGTTTGGAGTCAGAAATTGTTTGAGCTTGCATGTGTGTTTGGAGTCCGATTTTGGCTTCGATGTCTTCATGAAAGTTGTAGCTAACATCTTGAACTATAACATACTGAAATTTCGTGGAAAATGATGGAGATTTGAGGGGTCAAAACCTCATCCTACGGAGATGCTAGATCTGGAATATTTTCGTATGAACTGTTTGAGTCAGAATGTTGTGAGAGCTTGAATGCATGTTTAGAGTTCGATTTTGGCTGTGATATCTTGATGAGAGTCGTATCTAACATCTTGAACTACAACATACTCAAATTTCGTGGAAAATGATGGATATTTAAGGGGTTAAAATCTTATCCTACGGAGACCTCAGATCTGGAAAGATTTCACTGACATCTCGTTGGATTTGTGGTTGCATGTTGGTTTGTGTTGAGAATCTCTTTTCGATTTCTGCATGAACGTTGTAGGGGATATCTTAAACTAAAACATACTCAAATTTGAAGTGAAATGAACAAGTATAGCCTAGTAAATCAACTAGATCTTGAAGACAATGATTCTGGTGATGTATTCCGAGACACCCGAGACTTCAAGGACAAAAAGGATGACTATATTCTGGTTATTTGACCAAGATCTCTCATGAAACTTGTAAAGTATATCTTGATGTATAACATACCTAAATTTCAGAGAAAGCGAAAGAGAATAGGTAGGTGAAACCTCAGTATTTCGGAGATGTGTGCCCTGGACGATGCGATAATGGATTCAGAAGCTTCGTGAGACTGTATAAAATAATCTAAAAATAATCTGGCTTGGAGTTCTGCATGAAAGTTGTACGAAAATGTCTTGGCTATATCCCAGTAAAATTTCATAATTTTTAGAGGCCATATGTATATTTTAATTGAATTTATTCGGAAACTGTGCATTCTGCTTCTATCCGAATTTACATACTGTTTTGTGTGAATTGTGCCTTCTTGTGTGGAATTCGATTTGGGCATGTATCTTTCATGAAATTGCTATCTTATTGACTTGTCTACCACTAGCCTTAATTTCATGAATTTTGAGAATAATATGAATATTTAAATATTTTCTGAAAGTGGTATTTGCTGGAATTTTGTATGGGTTGGATGATGATGTATTGATGCATGCATGACCATGAATTTAGATGCATGTATGAATAGAATGCTGCATATGATCTTGTTGGTCATTATATTGTGTGCCATGACGAGTTGAGAACTAAATTGGTGACCATGGACAATGATGAATATGATCCTGATTTGTCATCACATCGCATGCCATGTTAAAGTTGAACTATAATTGAAGATGAGAAATGAGATGTATGAGAATATGCACCGTGGTGATGATGATACCGTCGGAGGTGTGAGCCGACGATGCCCCGGGAGTCGGGATGCCCAAAGGTTCGAATGAGTCGATGCCCTTTGGATACCTGGTTGTATTATGAATACATGCCCAGAGGTTTTCCCCGGGAGTGTCGGGATGCCCGGTTGTATTATGATACATACCCGGAGGGTGAGGGGTTGTATCATTATGCATGCCCGGAGGGTAGGGGTAACCATTTTCATGGCGAGCCTCGGAGATTCCTCGTGATGCCAGGTGGGGTGCGAGATGCCCAGAGGTTCGAATAAGTCGATGCCCTTTGGATGCCCGGTTGTATCTTGGATACATGCCCGGATGCCTCGTGATGCCAGTTGGGATACGAGATGCCCGGAATGTGGGGGTGCCGGATGCCCGGTTGTATCTTGGATACATGCCCGGATGGTTTCTCGCAATGCTAGGATTTGGCGCGAGTGATGAATGTGGGACGCAAACATTGGTCCCGGGAATGAGAAATGTGGCGGTCCAAGATGAAAATGGGAATTAAATTATGCATGATGATGATGATGACGATATGCATGACGATATGCATGATGATGATGATGATATGTGATGTGATATGATGATCACCCATGGTATGAGATGCATGATGATATGCATGATGATGATGACGATATGTGATGTGATATGATGATCACCCATGGTATGAGATGCATGATGATATGCATGATGATGATGACGATATGTGATGTGATATGATGAACACCCATGGTATGAGATGCATGATATTATGTGCATGGTTTCAAGGTAAATAACGCCTGCAATGCATGTATGATTTGTATGATGCATTGAGTTGTTATTGGATTCCTTTACCTACTGCGTGGTTGTACTCACCCCTTTTGGGGACCAACATTTCAGATTAGTAGATGGTTTGAACGGTTGGATGTGACCGTGAGGAGGAGGATAGCAAGGGAAGGAGCTTTTGGACGCCGACACTGATCGATGGACTTAAAGTGTATAACTGTTGGAGGAAATGTCGGTCATCTTTTGGAGTGTAGCCGAATATAGAAGACTACGGCATTTTGATGTACCGATGAATGTTGTCCATCTGATTTAAGTAAATAAAAAGTGTACGGCTTTTACTTATAAATATTTAGTAGGTGTGCATCGTTTTTTGAATATAGGGAAGGGAGTTTGTTGGATGTGCTTCCGTATAAGGATTGCGCAAGGGACCTATCAAAAAAAAAAATGTAAACCCCCATGGTTGTATGGACCCGCTGCAATTGAAAAGGTATCAGAGTAATATGTTAATAAGGAAAGTGAATGGTAAGCGATGTGGCGACCTTGATCGGATCGGGGGGCTGTCGAGGGGTGCCACAACCATGAGTCAATTGCACTGAAAATTTCTAAAAGCTACCCGGTAGATTAGGATGCGCTAAAATCGCGCTAGATTGAAATAAACCATAAATTTAAACCTGAATTCAGAAACTGAAAGTTTTGTCATGTCACAATTTATTTTAGGAACGTCGACTCATTCTTAGAAGATTTTTTTGCAAACCGAGATTTTTGGCAGAAAAGCAAAGTAAGGCCATTTTTGATCGGGAAAGTCAAAAGGCCGTTTTCAATCGCATCTTTGGACGTCAAGTTAGATCAATTGATGGGGAAAAATCATAAGAAGGACAAGGACACATGGCTGATTTATGTGGGCTTCAATTGGTTTGATTTGAGTGAGAATTGATTGGAATTGAAGGGGAATTAAATGGGAAATGTTACAAATTCATATGCCATGGGGTACATAACATTTTGGACTCTTTGGAAAACTTCTTGAGGAAGTCAAGGTGTGGATAAGGGGTAGAGGACAAGGCTTCAACTGGTGGGGGCAAGGCAAGGGAGATTTGGCTAAGTGTTGAAGGCATAAAAGCTACCTTAGGGTCCCCCTTTTGCAGCAGCCTTCTTCCTCAATCCACTTTCTTTCTCCATTGTTGAGTTACTTTTGAAGCTTCAAAGAACCAGAGAAAACTGCAGCTCATCCCCCTTGGTCATTGCATGCCCACCGAACCTTTTTCCTCCTCTATTTTCTCTTCTGCCGGTTTTTGCTCCAGCTGACCTTTTACCAAAGATCTGAGTTAAAAGTGGTCTTCCCGGACAAATTAGCTTTCGTGCCACCCACTGTTGTGCTCAGCACATCCAAACTATTCAAAGGAGCCCGACCTCTTGTTGAATGGCGCCACCAGCCGTCTTGTACGCTGGTGAGAAGGAACAGGTTGCCGATCTGTCGATCCCTTGCCTGCCTGCACTGTTTCGCGATTTTCTTCGTCTTTCTCCCATTCTGACCCTTCCTTTGGTCATTCCATCCACCTACAAGACCCCTTCGACCCTCAGGAGCCACCAGTTACCAACCACTCGCTCGTCGGAGCTCCGATAAACCCATTTCTTCGCCATTCAGTCTTAGTTCTCCTCTGTCTAGCAAGAGCAGAAGCAGAAACCAAACTAGCAAGGAGTCTACAATTTCGTGGCCCATTTCCGAGCCCTTCTTGGCCTCCATTAGTGTCACTGCTTGGAGGATTGTTGCTCGCCTCCATGTCATGGTTGCCACGGACTCACCGGCTCGCAAATCCAGTGAGTTTAACTCACTAATCCTCACTTAGTAGGTTAATGACGTTGAAGGGGTGTTTAGATTAGACTAAGTCTGTTTGAGTGGTTAGATTAGTTTATTTAAATATTAATTAGATTAAGGGATGTGATTAGTTTAGTGGATAATTAATTAAGGCTAAGTAGATGATTAGATTAGCATAATCTTGATTAGGCCTTAATTAATTAATTAATTCGAATTTATAAATATTATTTTATTAGATTATATTAATATAATAAAATATTATTTATTTAATTTTCGGAATAAATTTAATTATTTATTATTTTCCGAAAATAGATCGGGATGGCTAGTGATTGGAATTTCGTGCTGACTGTCATAATGTGTTCAGATTATGCAATTGATTGTTGGATATTGCTAATTAAATGATGAATTGGTTATATGGTTGTATGGTATACTATATCAGCCTGCGAGCGATATGTCAACTTAGCGAGAGCAGTATATCGGTGTACTATATCAACCCATGAGCTCTAAAGTATTAGCTTAGTGCGATCAGTACACTTTATTAGTTTAAAGTGAGCATTATTGATATACTATATTAGCCTGCGAGTGATATGTCAACTTAGCGACAGTAGAATACTGGTGTACTATATCAATCTACAGGCTCTGATATATCAGCTAAGTGCAAGCAGTACACTTTATCAGCTTAGAGCGATCATTATTAGTATAATATGTCAACCTATGGGCGATATGTCAGCTTCGTTTCAGAGTAGCATATTATTTATTAGTTTAGTGCGAGCTATACTATCTATTATCAGCTTAGAGAGAGTAGTCCTGACATGATCGGACTTATTAGATAGCAATGATTTGGTCAACCAAGAGAAGGTCGTGATGATATGTAATTAACTGAGTCGATTGATTGAAGATTCGATCTGATTTGGTAAATTGAAATAATTGGTCGAATTTATGAATTGAACTGACCTGCAGGAAGAGATTGAGGCCAAGGTAAGTCCTCCTATGTTGTGCTTAGGTAGCCTTTAAGGCGTATTTTCTTATTAATCGGGTCTTAGGAGGTAGAACTCACTGAAATGTCTCACCCCATTATGGGATAACATTTTCAGGTCCCTAGATGATGGTTGTGGAGAACTTAAAGTCTCGGAGTTTGGGAAAGTGAAGGAAACAAAATCAGCAAACTTGTCTAACTCGCTAGTCATGGGACAGTTCCTTTTTGGTTAAACCAATATTTTTGTAAGCCACCTAGTGTTGTAAATAAACATGTTTGTTTATAAAAAGGTTTGTGTTGGTTTGATAAATTAATGGCCCTACTTTCCTATCCCAATGTTTTATTGTCTGGGGATTGTTTATATGCTTCTGCATGCGTATTAAATTGAATGGGTCGATGATGCGTCCTGGGATGTTGCTATTAATCGACCAAGGAGGGATGGAAACATGCTCAGAGGATCGGGGCGTGACACTACAATCAGTTGAAGCAGGGTGGTACTGCAATGACCTTTATTGATGAGTTCTTGAAAGAAAGAGGATACAATAATGAGACATTGTTCTTATGATCAATGGAAATGTTAGCCATTGCGCCTAAAGGAACGACAGAAAAGACTTTTGCTAACTTTCCAGTTGATCCGCGTTTTAGTTCCTTTAATCAGCCAGAGATTAAGGATGATGATGAGAGACTGTATGCGAATTTTCAGCCTAGAATGGGTGTTGCTGCAAATGTGCGTGGTGCGGGAACAAATTTGTTTATTTCCAAGGACCATAAAAAGACTTTCTCGAAATTGTTGAAAAGAGGGGTGATAAATCCTCAAACAGTGGATTTTGATTTCTTGGAATCAATAAAGGTGAATTTGATGGAGAAGTTTGCTCTCCTTCAACTTGAAAGATTTTGCTCTGAGACATTTGTCGCTTATCATGAATTAATTGCATATTTCTATTTGAACTTGTCATTTCTTGACGCAAATAAATTTCGTTTTACTGTGAGGGATAAAGAATTCATGATGGACGTGGACACACTGGCGGATGTTATTGGTGTGGAAAGAGGGAGTTTCCAACCAATAAATCTGACTGTTGGTCATGCAACAAGTTTTCTTGTGAAGGACAAATCTTTTGAGGGTGGCATTATTTATCAAAGAATGACTGCCTCCAACATTTTGCTGCACAAGAACATGATCAATTGCATCCGACCCAAGTCAAGCTCCAAGACTAATGTTTCTCGTTTTGAAGCAAAATTGATGTTCGCCATTAGCAATGTGATGAGGTTCTCACTGCCCCACACAATCCTAATGCATATGTATAGGACCGTAGTGAAGGATAAAGGACAAATTCCTTACTCAGCGCTGGTCACCAAACTATTCGGACACTTTCACATTCAACTTCCAGCATCTCTTTGTGTTCGAACCATTACTCCTATGGTTATGGGATTGAATATGGTATCGAAGATGAGATTGAAGGAACTGAACAAAGCCTTGGAGTGTTTGAAGGAGAAGTCCCCGAGCAAAACTAACCAAGACTCTGCTACAAAGAAAAGAAAAGGTAAGGAGCCCATGACTAAACCAATCAATAAGAGAAGAGCCCTTATCTTGCAAGATGAAGAGGATGAGGATGACCTTACTCTCTTTGCATTTGCCTTGAAAAATCCTAGGACTTTTGTGAGTTTTAAGTAGTCGTAGAACAAAGAAGAAGGAAGAGAAGAAAAAGAAGAAGCAAGAGAGGAAGTAGAGGAAGAAGGAAGAGAAACAACCGAAAGAGAAGAAGAGGAAAGAAGAGAATAAGAAGAAGGAAGAGAATGAGAGGAAGAAGGAAGAGAGACAAGAGAAGAAGATGGTCAATATGACTCTTTTGAACCTACACTTGCAATTTCCTTGTCCGAAGATTCGGAGAAGACAAGAAGTAGAGAGATCGAAGCTCAAACTAATATAGAACATTACTTCATTGTTGAGAAGGAGAAAGACCAAGAAGAAGAACCTTTTTCTTCACCTCCAATCACAAAGATAGGGGGAGTTGGCGAGAAAACTGGTACTTCTTCTCGTCGTTTTGCAGGTGATGTTACTAGTAGATCTCTAGCCGCTTCAGAGGATATTTATGCCTCTAATCTTCCTAAACCTGAGGAATCCTCTCATGGTGATCGATAAGCGGATTTCCCCTCCACTCTCAATCATCCAACAGCTCAATTTGATCAAGCTAATGCACCAACTGAACCAATAGTAGACTTTCAGAGACTATTGGTGTGACATCCTGAAGTTCAAGCCCTATAAGGGATGAATGAATGTGAGTTTCGTCAATGCAATGGTGGTTGATCTCACTCGGAATTGATCACTGCTGAGATACTGACCTTGAGGGGAAAGGCTAATGAGGACAGAACTCGTAATACTAAAGGACTCGATCTAAGAAAATGACTTGACCGTGAGACTTGCGTGAGGACGATCCTGTAGATAGGAAGGCCGATTTCAAGGACGACTAGAAGTCGATTTATGGACAAAACATAATGGAACGACGGGTGTTTCCGTTTATTGTTATCGAGACCGCAAACGACCCTAGGTCAATCCATAGTAATCTTGTACTTTGAAATAAGAATCTATCCTCCTCAATTTCATGTAGTCAAGGATGTCCATGTGTCAAGATATCTTGAACGTGGTTTGGCACGAGTTGGTCATGCGTGAATCCTCAAAGCTACCTGTCAGTCTGAGTTGTAACCAAAATGACATTGGGCGAAATTAACATGGCATGAGAACTAACGATTGGACTTCAAATTATCGGGAATGTCCGGGATGGACTTTGGATGAAGCTACATCAAATAGTCGATAGAATTAGTTAAGCCGAGCAATTGGAAAAAGGATTTTAGGATCGAGGACGAGCCCGTGAGGTCATGGGCGGGGCCAAGTCAGTGTGGGCCTTAGGCCCAAAGTTGGACAGCCACCTTAATGGGCCTAAGTCAAGCAAATAAGCCCATTGGGCCAAACCTACTATTTATCTTTCAAGCCCATGATCCAACCTTAAGTCCATTTGAGCCCAATCAATTTCTAAGCCCATTCCTATTCATGGCCGAGCCCATTTCCTAAGCCCATCCACCAATTTCAGCCCAAGGTTTGATTGGTAATTTGTGCAAGGTGGAAATGACCAAATTGCCCCTAAAAACAAGTGGATAAGGGCAAAGGAAGATAGAGAAGGTGAGGGGACTTGCATGGGGAGTTGGGCAAGCATTGATGAGGCCTTGACATCCCTCACTTCACTCTCTCTCTCCCCTCATTTAGCTCTCCCCTATTCAACTCTCCCTCGACGGAGCTCTCCCTCTCCTCGTTTCCCTTCCTCCAGTTTCTGTTCCAGCAAACCTTCCTCTAAAGATCTAAGTTGAATGTTGGCTTCCTGGAAGAATCAGCCTTCGTGCCACCCACCATTGTTTTCAGGAGATCCAAACCGTGCCGGAGGACTTGGCCATTTTCCAGTTGAAGTCGTCGTTTGACTCGCCGGCCAGCCAGAATTCAATGGTAGTCCGACCGCCTGGAACAGTTTTGCTCTAGTTGACCTTTTGTCAAAGATCCAAGTTAAAAGTTACCTTCCTAGATGAATTAGCTTACGCTCCTTCCACCATCGCGAAGAAGACATTTAGACCGTTCCAACGAGCCTAGCCTCTCGCCGGAATGATGCTCCGGCCGTCCCATACGTCGGCGCGAAGCCACCGGTTGCCAGACTACCTAGTTCTACCCAGTTCCGCCTGGTTCACAATTTCGGCCCATTCTATTCCATTCCAGCTGTTCCTTTGCCCATCCCAACCTCCAACAAGACTCCCAAGACCCCCGGGTGTCGCCAGTTGCTAGCCAACCCCTTCACCGGAGCTCTGGCCAAGCTGTTCAACTTGTTTTCTCCTCCGGCAGGGCTGTTTTTTAGTGTTTTCAAAGGGAGTCCGAGTTATGGTTGCTATGTTGAGCTTGGGACTACCTTGGATCATTGTGGTAGAGGTCCCGGAGTATCGCCTCCGTCGTTGCCGTCGAGTCGGTGTCTCCAGCCCGCTTAACGGGTGAGTTTGGCTCATAATCCTTTGATTAGTGCCTAAACTTGCTTAGGGTTGGTTTAATTAGTGTTAATTTTAGTTTAGGAGATTTAATTAAGTTGTATTAGCCCTAAGATAGGTGGTTAGACGGATGGATTAGATTAGTTTAGCTTAATCTTGCTTAACAGGTGAGTTTAGCTCATAATCCTTTGATTAGTGCCTAAACTTGCTTAGGGTTGATTTAATTAGTGTTAATTTTAGTTTAGGAGATTTAATTAAGTTGTATTAGCCCTAAGATAGGTGGTTAGACGGATGGATTAGATTAGTTTAGCTTAATCTTGCTTAACGGGTGAGTTTAGCTCATAATCCTTTGATTAGTGCCTAAACTTGCTTAGGGTTGATTTAATTAGTGTTAATTTTAGTTTAGGAGATTTAATTAAGTTGTATTAGCCCTAAGATAGGTGGTTAGATGGATGGATTAGATTAGTTTAGCTTAATCTTGCTTTATTTGCTTAATTGTGCTTATGTGTTTAATTAAGCTTGTTTTGCTTAATTAATTGCTTGTTTGTTTTAATTAATGTTTTGCTTAATTTATGAATTTAATATATTACTTATTTAATTCGAAATTGTTCTATTCATATTGCACTGTTCACGAGCACTGTTAACCCGCAATGTTCACCTGAGAGTGAAAAATTGTCTTGCTTCATGTGTGTCGATCTTATGAGGTGTTATGGAAGAGTAAATGTATGGTCATCTGCATGAATTGTTTGGTTTTCACAAAAAGGGAAACAGTTTGTCCAAGGGACACTAAAAATGGATCGCTTTCATGAAAAAATGATTTGAGGTTTTATATGCAAGCATATGTGCATTGGCGAATGCTCAAAGATAAAAAGTGGTAGTATGCTTGCATGATCACTAAATAGAACCCATCCCCGGTGTGTGTCAGTGGATGTTAAAAGAATCCATCCCCGATGTGTGTCGGTGGACGTTAAATGAACCCGTCCTCGGTGTGTGTCAGTGGACGTTAAAAGAACCCGTCCCCGATGTGTGTCGGTGGACGTTGAAAGAACCCGTCCCCAGTGTGTGTCGGTGGACATTAAATGAACCAGTCCCCGGTGTGTGTCGGTGGACGTTATCCCTATATGGAACGCATGATTGATTGAGATCGTTGCGCCTTATTATGGGGTAAAATTGTGTGACATGGTATGGGACGTGTCATAATGGTTTTACCTTATAATCGGGACGCATGTGATGGATTGATGCGTGATGAGTGGCGCACTAATGTGCAAGAACGCATGAGAATCATTGCATCGTTGGTTCCGGTCATGCATGAGTTAAGCACATTGTTTATGGCACGCACGAATCGATAACATGCAAGGTGTGGTAATGGCCAAATGAAATCGCTTGTGACGCAACTCATATGTGATTGATGAAATGTATCATCTAATGGCTATGTGCATTGCATGTATCGTGCTGAATTATAATGTGCAGGGTATGGCATATCAGGTAAGATTGTATGTGAATCGACTGTTGGTTGTTGCTTGTGGTGGGGTAGTTTTGGATAGATACCCTGGGTTGAGTTGGTGTACTAACCGGGGCTTAGGGGTGGAACTCGCTGAGATTTATATCTCACTGGTTATCAAATAACCTTTTTCAAGTCCCTAGTGTGAAGAGCCATGAGCTTGAAGTGGAAGGGTCGGGAGCTTAGGTGGCTCAGTAGTTCTTTATGACATAGACCTTCTATATGAGCTTGAAGTGTTTATAAAAGTGTATTTGATTTGAAGTTGGTTGTCCTGCTTTTCTATCCCATGTTTGTCTTTGTCAGGGGATTAGTTAATTCACTTCCGCATGTGCAATAAAATAAAAAGGGTTGGCAACGAGTCCTAGGAACGTCGCAAAATTCGATCAACCACTGAGGGTTGTGCGCACACTCGACATTCAGGGCGTGACATCCCCATTTAGTGGTATCAAAGCTTGGTTAATGTTTGGAGTGATAAAGTGTGATGGATGATAGGATATTGAGTAGGAAAAGCTTTTTCCTTATGCAGATGCTTGTGATTGGCTAATTGATTAGTAGTTTGTTTGGTGTAGGGTCACTTAGTTTTCCTAATTTGGTGAGGAATTGGAAAGTAGGTTCTGTGGAGATCCTGTTGAATGAGTGATTCGGATCTGAGGACTCAGAGGAGGTCTGTTGCGTCAGTCGCTCGGGAAAGGACGCCGACTAGAGTCAGTACTCGAGGTAGAGCACAGGCTTAGGCCAGCATGTGTGAGAGAGTACCACTTTATGCTGGTATTGGTGTAGTAGCACTTGACGATCCTAGATTAGATAGGAGTGCAAGCGCTTGAGTCTTTGGGAATTTTCATGGGACAGTAAGTTCAGAATCAAGCTGCCACTGTCGCTACTACAGCGGCACCTGCTAGAGTCCAACTTGTGATTGTGATCAGAGGGAGACCGATGCATAAGCTGGTAGAGCAGTTCCTGAGACTTAAGCCACCGAGGTTCAGTGGTGTGGGCGACCCTGAGGCTACAACCCTTTGGTTAAGGGATATTGAGAAGACCTTCATAGTGATGAGGTATTCAGAGGAATATCAAGTACTTCCGGCGGCTTATTAGCTTCAAGGTAACGCCAGTACGTGGTGGGAAGCCACTCAAGGGAGAGTGTTCCCTGAAAACATGACTCAGACATGGGGTGCCTTTTTGTGAGGCTTTCAATAGGAAGTACTTCTTAGACGGTGTGAGAGAGTCCAAAATGGCAGAGTTCCAACGGCTTCACTAAAATCAGATGTTAGTAGATTAGTATGATGCAAAGTTCGCTGAGTTGGCCAAGTATGCACTGAGGTTGGTAGAGGACTCTGTGGATAGGACGAGACAATTTAGGGATGGCTTGAAATCGGAGTTGAAAGACCAACTAGTACTCTTGAATTTAAAGAGCTTTGATGAGATGTACGAGAGGGCATCGATGATAGAAAATAACATGATTGATAGGATGACCGCATCTGGCACGCAGTTCATGCCTAATCGAGATAATCGTCGGTTTGGAAAGGGACTGATGATGGGAAGAAGGAATCCCATCCCACCCAATAGAAGGAATTACGTAGGGAAGTCGACACCCAATGCCATGGGAGTCTGTCCGGTGTGTGAAAGGAGACACAGAAATCTCCCCTGTCCTTCGATGATAGGAGCATGCTACGGATGTAACCAGCACGGGTACCGAGTGAAGGATTGTCCGTGCAAGCAGATGGGACCACAGCAGCTACTACCGCCACCTTTGATAGGACAGAACAAAGGGAATGTACCACAGACAGAATGCCACTAGGATGGTGAAGGGGACAAGAATGAACTGAGCCATGCACAGATTAGGGGAAGATGTTTTGGGATAATTTTATCAGAATGGCACCTCGGAATTTTGGTTGAGTTTGTAGAATTTCAGTTTGTTGAAATGAAGTTGTAAAAAGGAGAATCACTGGTTAAAGTGGTACTTGGCTGTTTCTGCTTACGTTTAACTTTGAGATTGTAAATGGAAAAGATTGGCTCAAGGAGCATCTTGTTGTGATGAATTATTGATATGCAGTAATCCAATTTGACCAGTTTGCTTGAGAAAGTTTCGAGCTTGTCGAAAATCGAGAATAATACTCGTTTGTTTTAATGTTGTCATTTAAGACAACTCGGTTTTTGGATATGGGTTGCCAATGTTATTTGGCAACTGTAATGGATATGACAGTTGAGGAACCGAAAGTGGAGAGCATGCACGTGGTACGGAAGTTTTTTGACACGTTTCCTGAGGAATCATTCGGTTTGCTCCTAGAAAGGAAGATCGAGTTGTGATAGTGTTTATCAACGACATCTAGGTGTGCTCTAGAAGTCTAGAGGAGTATGAAAGACGTTTAAGGGCAGTGCTTTAGACCTTGCAAGAACATGGATGGGATTTTCGTGAACCCGACCAAGACCGAAGCTGTGATCAATTGGTCTAGATCGATGATAGTGACAGAGATCAGAAATTTCTTGGGGTTGACAGGTTTTTACAAGACAGGTTGTGAGAAGGTTTTCAGCAATAGCTATGTCTCGGACTAGATTGCTGAAGAAGACAGAGAAGTCCGTAGGGATAGATAGGTGCGAGCGTAGTTTCTAAGAGCTTAAGCAGATGTTTGACTACTGCGTCAGTTTTAACAATTATGTCTGATTCTGGAAGACTTTTGACAACCTTTGGAGTTTCCCAAGTGGAAGTGGGAACACATCGCAATGGGTCTTGTGATGGGATTACCAAGAAGTCATTCGACGCCGTCAAGGTCATTCAAGAAAGTAAGAACCGGACCTGACTTAGGCATGGGACTTTTCAAGGACTGTGATTACAACCTCCTATACCACCCCGAGAAAGCTAGTAAAGTTACAGATGCATTAAATCGAAAGCCATCGATTGCGTAGATGGTGATTCAGGAGTGGATTTTACTCAAGGAAGCTGGAGATTCGATTTCAAATCTAAGGTAGGTTGCCTTTGTCTTATGGCCATCCTCAGAATTGAACCAAAAGTATAGCTAAGAATCAAGACGTTACAATTGACAGACCCAGAGATCCAGAAGGTTCTGTAGGGAGAAACAGAAAAGAGGAAGGCTGATTTGCAAACTGCTGAGGATGGAACATTAAAATTTGGTGGATGACTATTTGTACCCAATGATGTGGATCTTAAGGAAAACATCTTGTTAGAAACTTACTGTAGCGGTTATCAGTAGATCGCTCAGATGACATCGTTTTAAGCATGGTGTGGCAGAGAGTGCAAAACTCCAGTTTGTTGGGATGAAGTCAGAGTACAGAAGAGTACAAACATAGAGTTAGTTTAGCAATTAGTGGATTCAGTTACAATCATCAGGGTCAAATTAAAGACCGCTCAGAGCCGCCAAAAAAGCTGCGCAGAGTTGTGTTGAAAACCTTTGGAATTTTAAGTAGGGAAGTATATTTTCCTTGGATGTTGCCTATGATAGGGACATCGCATTTTGTTAAGAAAACGGAAGTTGAAATGGTACTTATATCGGAATCTTTCGAAATTTGGATTCAAAGAAGGATTTTGGCTTTAAGTGGATAAGCAAAGAAAATCGGGACACCACCGGCGCCTCTAGCCGAGTGGTACTTGGGGAAGAAGCAAATGGGTCCGAAGTCGAGGGTTCGAATACCTGAAGCGGCAATTACCCAATTGGTAGAAAAAGAAAAATAAAAAGAAGAAGAACCAAAGTTTTACAACTTTTATTTTTGCAAAAACGAGTAAGTGTTTAGCGTATTGGATCCAAAATGGTTTGGACAAGATTTGAAGTGATCTGGCAGCAACAGTATAGAAAGAGCAACTTGAGAAAGAGGAGATTTGATGAGAAGACTGTACCCCCACCTTTTTCATTAAGGATTTGGGAAGGTTTAAATTTCGAGGACGAAATTTTTATAAGAGGGAAAGAGTTGTGACATCCTGAAGTTCGAGCCCTATAAGGGATGAATGAATGTGAATTTCCTCAATGCACTAGTGGTTGATCTCACTTGGAATTGATCACTCTTGAGATATTGACATTGAGGGGAAAGGCTAATGAGGACAGAACTCATACAACTAAAGAACTTGACCTAGAAAAACGACTTGACTGTCAGACCTGCATAAGGACGATCCTATAAATAGGCAGGCCGATTTCAAGAACAACTAGAAGTTGATTCACAGACAGAACATAATGGAATGACGGGTGATTCTGTTTACCGTTATCAAGCCCGCGAACGACCCTAGGTCGATCCTCAATAATCGTGTACTTTGAAATAAGAATCTATCCTCCGTAATTTCATGTAGTTAAGGACGTCCATGTGACAGATTTCTTGAACGTGGTTTGGAACGAGTTGGTTATGCATGAATCCTCGAAGCCACATGTCAGTCTGAGTTGTAGCCAAAATAGCATTGGGCGAAATTGACATGGCATGAGAGCTGAAGATTGGACTTTGAATTATTGGGAATGTTCGGGATGAACTTTGGATGAAGCTACATCAAACAGTCGACAGAGACAGTTAAGCCAAGCAATTAGAAAAAGGGATTTTCGAACCGAGGAAGCGAGCCCATGAGGTCGTGGGCCAGGCCAAGCCAGTGTGGGCCCTAGGCCCAAACTTGCACAGCCACCTTAATGGGCCTAAGTCAAGCAAATAAGCCCATTGGGCCAAACCTACTATTTATCTTTCAAGCCCGTGATCCAACCTTAAGCCCATTTGAGCCCAATCAATTCTAAGCCCATTCATATTCGTGGCCAAGCCCATTTCCTAAGCCCATCCACTAATTTCAGCCCAAGGTTAGATTGGTAATTTGTGCAAGGTGGAAATGACCAAATTGCCCCTAAAAACAAGTGGATAAGGGCAAAGGAAGAGAGAGAAGGTGAGGGGACTTGCATGGGGAGTTGGGCAAGCATTGATGAGGCCTTGACATCCCTCACTTCACTCTCTCTCTCCCCTCATTCGGCTCTCCCTTGACGAAGCTCTCTCTCTCCTCATTTCCCTTCCTCCAATTTCTATTCTAGCAGACCTTCCTCCAAAGATCCAAGTTGATTTTTTGCTTCCCGAACGAATCAGCCTTCGTGCCACCCACCATTGTCTTCAAGAGATCCAGACCGTGTAGGGGGACTTAGCTGTTTTCCCATTGAAGCCGCCATTTGACCCTTTGGCCGGCTAGAAGACAGTGGTAGTTCGACTGCCAGGAACAGTTCTGCTCCAGCTGACCTTTCATCAAAGATCTGAGTTAAAAGTTGCCTTCCCGGATGAATTAGCTTACACTCCTTCCACCATCGTGAAGAAGACATCCAAACTGGTCCAATGAGCACAGCTTCTCGTCAAAACGATGCTCCGGCTATCTCGTACGGCGGGGCGAAGCCACCGGTCGCTGGACCGCCCGGTTCCACCCAGTTCCGCCTGATTCACAATTTCAGCCCGTTTTCGTCCATTCCAGTTGTTCCTTTGCCCATCCCAACCTCCAATAAGACTCCCAAGACCCCCGGGTGTCGCCGGTTGCCAGCCAACCCCTTCGCCAAAGCTCCGGCCAAGCTGTTCAACTTGTTTTCTCCTCCAGTAAGGCTGCCTTGGATCGTTGTGATAGAGGTCCTAGAGCATTGCCTCCATCGTCGCCACCGCGTCGGTGCCTCTGGCCGACTTAACGGGTGAGTTTAGCTCCTAATCCTTTGATTAGTGCCTAAACTTGCTTAGGGTTGGTTTAATTAATATTAATTTTAGTTTAGGAGATTTAATTAAGTTGTATTAGCCCTAAGATAGGTGGTTAGACAGATGGATTAGATTAGTTTAGCTTAATCTTGCTTTATTTGCTTAATTGTGCTTATGTGTTTAATTAAGCTTGTTTTGCTTAATTAATTATTTGTTTGTTTTAATTAATTTTTTGCCTAATTTATGAATTTAATATATTGCTTATTGAATTCAGAAATTGTACTATTCATATTGCACTGTTCACAAGCTACTGTTCACGCGCACTGTTCACCCGAGAGTGAAAAATTGCCTTGTTTCATGTGTGTTGATCTTATGAGGTGTTATGGATGTGTAAATGTATGGTCATCCGCATGAATCGTTTGGTTTTCACAAAAAGGGGAAAATGGTTTGTCCTAGGGACACCAAAAATGGACCGCTTTCATGAGAAAACGATTTGAGGTTTTATATGCAAGCATGTGTGTATTGGTAAATGCTCAAAGATAAAAAGTGGTAGTATGCTTGCATGACCACTAAATAGAACCCATTCCCGGTGTGTGTCGGTGGACGTTAAAGGAACTCGTCCTCGGTGTGTGTCGGTGGGCGTTAAATGAACCTGTCCTCGGTGTGTGTCAGTTGACATTAAAAGAGCCCGTCCCTGGTGTGTGTCGGTGGACGTTAAAAGAACCCATCCCCAGTGTGTGTTGGTGGACGTTAAAAGGACATGTGCGTCGGTGGACGTTAAAAGAACCCGTCCCCGGTGTGTGTCGGTGGACATTAAATGAACCCATCCACGATGTGTGTCGGTGGATGTTAAAAGAACCCGTCCCCGGTGTGTGTCGGTGGACGTTAAAAGAATCCGTCCCCGATGTGTGTTAGTGAACGTTAAATGAACCTGTCCTTGGTGTGTGTCGGTGGACGTTAAGAGAACCCGTCCCCAATGTGTGTCGGTGGACGTTATCCCTATATGGAACGCATGATTGATTGAGATTGTTGCGCCTTATTATGAGATAAAATTGTGTGACATGGTATGTGACGTATCATAACGGTTTTACCTTATAATCGGGACGCGTGTGATGGATTGATGTGCGATGAGTGGTCCACTAATGTGCAAGAACACATGAGAATCATTGCATCGTTGGTTCCAGTCATGCATGAGTTAAGCACATTGTTTATGGCACGCACGCATGAATCGATTACGTGTAGGGTGTGGCAATGGCCAAGTGAGATCGCTTGTGACGCGACTCGTATGTGATTGATGAAATGCATCGTCTAATGGCCATGTGCATTGCATGTATCGTGCTGAATTGTAACATGTAGGGTATGGCATACCAGGTAAGGTTGTATGCAAATCGACCGTTAGTTGTTGCTTATGGTGGGGTAGTTCTGGATAGATACCCTACGTTGAGTTGGTGTACTAACCGGGGCTTAGGGGAGGAACTCGTTGAGATTTATATCTCACTGATTATTGAATAACCATTTTCAGGTCCTTAGTGTGAAGAGCTAGGAGCTTGAAGCGAAAGGGTCAAGAGCATAGGTGGCTCAGTAGTTCTTTATGACATAGACCTTCTGTATAAGCTTGAAGTGTTTATAAAAGTGTATTTGATTTGAAATTGGTTGTCCTGCTTTTCTATCCCATGTTTGTCATTGTCAGGGGATTGGTTAATTCGCTTCTGCTTGTGCAATAAAATAAAAAGGGTCGGTGACGAGTCCTAGGAATGTCGCGAAATTTTATCGACCACCGAGGGTTGTGTGCGTGCTCGAGGTTTGGGGGGTGACAGCTGGAGCTCCTCTTGGAGTTAAAAGCACAGCAGTATGGGATGGATTTTGAGATTCGAAGGCTTCACTCAGTTTTAAAGTCTACTTTAGCATCTTTACATGAGAAGGTACATACTCTTAACCATCAAGTTGAAGGTCTTCAAGAACAGGTTAAAGAGAATGCCAAGGTCGAAGAAGTTGCACAGGTGAATGAGACTTTGAGATAGCTTATGGAAACAGTCAAGTTGATGGGGGATTTCCAACTCATTCGCATCCCCAAACATCCTTGATTTCATTACACTTTTATCTTTTGAACTTCTCCACTTTCTGCTGCTGACAAAAAGAGGGAGAATGGTGCAGATTTGACTTTTGTTTAACTTTGTTTTGGTATTGTTTGTTTGGATGTTAAACTTTTTCACTTTGGATTGAATGCTTGCAGCAACCTATTTTAGTGATACTGATTGTGGTTAGATAGTTATTTGTCTTATCCTTTCAAGACTAACATGTTTTCTGTGGTTGGATAATCAATGCTATCCAAACTCATTTTTATAAGATATCGTGTATTACCTAAAAGTTGTTTTGCAAGTCAAAAGTTCTTAAATCTGCAGGAAAGTTTTGTCACCATGAAAAAAGGGAAGATTGTTGGAGAAAACTCTCTTAAGATTTTGAAGTTGACAAAACTTAGCCAAAGTCTATTTTGATGACTTTTAGACTTTAGCGTCAATGTCTGAAGATCGCCAGACTTTAGGATCAAAGTCCGCCCAATGATAGTATCTACACTAAAGAATAAAGACTTATCCAGATGTGAGATTATATTTATTTCTTCAAGGAATCAATTCGTATGGCTTATGGATGACTTCATGGCTGGATATAGCACCCACATGATTGATTATCTTTATCGGATTCAATCTCGATTATCAAATCTTTTTGAAAGGCGAATAACTTTAGAAAGTTCTACTTATGGAAACCAAGATCTTGATTGTATGAGCGAACAGGATTGACGGACTTTCATCACAATCATCAAATGACTCAAGATCTCCTTGATTGATTTTGTCCAACGAGTAGATTGGAAGAATTCATTTGGAAAGTGCCAACGGTCATAAAGGTATGAAGGAGCATTTAAGGTGGACTCTCGAGTTGTTCAATAACAGAGTGTGTGTGAAAGAAAAATTTCAGAGTTTGAAGCATCCTAGTTCCTTGCTATTTCACTCATTGAGCGCAAATTTATATTCAAAAGAGAGATCAACTTTTGTGAGACTTCGTGAGAGAGTAGAAGCAACACTTCACCTTGAAGTTGAGATAGAAGACTGTAAAATCTCTTTTGTTTCTTAGTTGAATCCAACCAATAGGCTGTTAGCGTAGGAGAGTGGACGTAGGCTTGATCTAAGACGAACCACTATAAACTCTGTGTTCTTATTCTCTTCCCTAAATGTTTTTAATTGTTTGTAGTTCTATTAAAAACAACTAAGTCTGAACTTGCTTAAGTCTACTAAGACTTAATTCCGAAAGAAACGGTTTACTTTATTTCGCGAAAAATTATCTTCACACCTATTCACCCCCCTCTAGGTGTTTTTACTAGCCCTTTCACCTACAAAGTTCCCAAAGAGAGATTAGCAAAAGCCATTCTTATGAAGCATCAGCATCGAGTTTAATGAATTAACAAAGTCCAAGTGCAGCGACTGCTCCAGATCAAGCATTCATTACTAGAGAGAATCGGCATCTACCACACTACAATTAAGTCAGGAATTAGTGTTTGCAAGGATATTAAGTTTCCTAAAAATGAAGATTAACGACAATAGACCTTACCATATTGGAACATCTATCCAACATTAGTTATTGTCCTGCTCTGCTATCTACTGCTATATCAGCCAATTTGATGTAACCATCACCAGAATCTTGATCATCCACCAACAATCAATCATGTGAATCAATAGTAGCAGTATCAACAAATCATGCCAATCACTCAGCTCCCCCAACATAACTATAAAACATGTAAATTGACACAACTAATAAAGACCTCATAAAAGAAACTGCAACTCAACCATCGATTCTTAGCCAAAGCGTGGAATAGAAACCAATGGGGACAAACATTAGGGGAAGCCACCAATGCACAAAACTTGAAGCGAACTAGGACATCATATTGTTCATAAATACCATATGGCTGGTTAATCCTAGAATGCATGAAAGTTTAGGTGGTAATTTAAACACCTAAAATGTCACGCCCCGATTCTCCGAGCACGTGCCCATCCCTCAGTAGTCAATTAAATAGCGATGTCCCAGGACGCGTCGCCGACCAATTCATTTTAATGCGCATGCAGAAGCGAATAAATAAATCCCCAAACAATAACAAGATGTGATAGAAAAGTAAGGCCACAAAATTTTCAAACCACAACACACTTATATACACATATCAAACTATGTCATATACAATATTAGTCGACTATATACAGGGTTTGCAAAGGGGGGGGGGGAGGGTGCTATAGGTCCTCAAGCATTCGAGTCATCTATAGAATACACCGGGGACTTTGGATCCAACAGACTCGGGTCCACCACTGAACCACCTAGAGGGTCTGCCATGCCTTATCCAAAAGCAACCTCCATCACCGATGTAGGGACCTCAGATTCTGGTATGGGACATTCTCTTTGTCCACTCCGCTCACGACGGTACCACGATTTGTATTGATGAGGCACCTTTTGAGGTAAACCCTCATCAACCTAGACCACGGACCTCATGAGTTCATAGACCCATCCCCTTGGGTTTTTATGAAGAGAAATGTAAGATACCTCCTAGGTGACCTTCTTCGGCTGTCCAAAACGCCCAGGAGGCACTGCCATCTAGAAACCTGTAAATGTTATCTCATAACGGGGTAAGACGACATCTCAGCAAGTTCACCCCTTAAGTCCCGACTAGGAAGAAAATACACCCAAAAGCTATCTAGTCACACACAAGATAGATGACTTACCTTTGCCTCAGTCCTTTCATGCAAGTGAGTACAATTCAACTACTGAACCAATCGCTTTACTCAAATCAAATCAAGTCATTGCCAATCGATCCCATCGATTGTATATCAACAAGACCATCTCACGGTCTACCTAATCAATATTATCTATTAAGTTTGATCACATCAAGAACTGCTCACCCTAAGCTGAAGATAGATAGTATAGCTCACCAAAAGGTGATAAATAATAAAGCTTGCCATAAGCTGATAACATAGTATATTGCTCACCCAAAGCTGGTATATCAATGCCCGCAGGCTGATATAATATACGAGTATACTGCTAATCCTAAGCTGACATATAAAAACCTGTAGGCTAATATAGTATACCATCCTGATCATTTGACAATTTCATCACTTTTAACATACCCGATAAAAATAATCCTATGTGGGCACACGGTTGGCCTTAGCCAAAATACAATATTTTCCTTTTTGAAAATCCCACTAATTCCAACAATCCATAAACACATTTTTGACGTTGTAAATCGATGCTCAGTTTTTTTCTAATTAAATACTAAAATTAATAAATTTTGGGATAAATACCCAAAAATTACAATTCACACTCAAATTACATAAAATAGCACTCAATTAATTAAACAATCCACACCATTACAATCAGTATAAAATTCCAGTCACTGGTTATCCTGGTATAATTTTTAGAAAATATAAAGTACTTAAATAATTATCAAAATTAATTCACAAATACCAATAAATGCCAAAAATGGAAACTTAGGTCGGAAAAGTCTAATTAAATACCGAAACGGGTCGAAAATTTCCGAACCTATCTAGATAAATACTACAACTTATCTAGTCTCTAATTACGCTACTCTAACCACCTAACACACATAAACGGATCATTAAATTGCTAATCCCTTCTAACTAACCACCTAATCTATACTTAACCTAAACTAATCAACTCTTAAGTATAATTAACTCCCTAAGCAGAGATTAGTTAGTAAACTCACCTGTTTTGAATTTCTATGAGTTCACGAGGACAACGAGGCAGAGATGGGCCACAAATTCCAAAGCGAGGGCACCAAGTGATGTCGAGAAGGGCTCCAAAGTGGGCCTTGAAGCCCATGGTGGGTGGTTGGACTTTAGTTCTGGTTGGTGGGCCAAGGGAGCTGGATGGAGGTCAGTTGGACTGGAAAACAATGCGGGCTCGCAAGGGTTCAACGACAATGTAGTGGGGCTCCAATGGCTCGGTGACGGGTGATGGCTAGGGAGGGGGTGTTTCGGCCAGTTCTCTGCAACTTTTGAAGCTTTCTATGGTATGGAAATAGAGAAAGCAGAATGCTAGAGGAAGAAGAAGGGCCAGCTGCCTTATGGAGGGTCCCTCCAAGCTCATCCTCACCTCTTTATCTCTAGAAGAGCTCCCACCATGGATGGGCTGGCTCCCTCAACCAAAACCAGACCAACAAGCTTCTTTGGGAAGCCTTGGAAGTGGTCCAAAAGGTCATGGACCAAGGGGCTACGAATTTGCACAAATACACATCAATTCCATTTCAATTCCCTCTTGAATTGGCTCAATTTAGCTCCCAAAAATCCAACCAAGGCACCCACAATCAAATTGATATTTTTCATTGCCCATAGAACTAACTCGCATCCCAATAACACGATCAAAAACGGTCCCCTTAAATTTTTCGGTTAAAAACGGCCCTATATCGACTTTTTCGCCAAAAATCACAGTTTGCAGAAAAAAATCTTTGGAGGATGAGTCGACGTTTTTAAAATGACTTGTGATATGACAGAACTTTCAATTTCTGAAATTGGATTCAAATTTGCGGTTAATTTCAATCTGGCGCAATTTTAGCATGACCTAGGCGACCGGGTAGCTTTTAGAAATTTTTAGTACAATTGACCCATGGTTGATGTTCTTTGAGCCACAATGTACCTCTTTGACACATTGGCAAGTCTCGGTGGTTGTGAAAATGTCGAGGTTTCACATACGGACATAGGGTACCAAAACAATAGAAAAATCAGTTTAGTGCTGATCGACGAGAATTTTGTAATTTAGTGGAATCACCCACGTTTAGCCACATATCTTAGTCAAATCGACCTATCTCTGATCTTTAACCAACTTTTAACTGTGCTGTAATGATCTCTGCAGATGAGCACGGTCGAGTAATCGATTCCTAGTTGAATTCTCAAGTCTATTACATTAAACTCTCTTAATGACTTCCTCAGATAATCTAGTTATCTCATGAGTGATTAGCTCATAGAATAGCACTATAGGCAAATCAAGGAAAGGCCAAATTTATTTAATTGAAAACAAGACTGAAATTCCAAGATGTGACAACTCTTCCTCTCTTATAAATATTTCGTCGTTGAAATTTAAACCGTTACAATACTTTTAAACAAAAAGGTAGGAGTACAGTCGTCTCATCGATTCTTCGCTTTCTCAGGTTGCTCCTTTAGTACTATGATGTTGCCAGACCACTTTGACCAACAGGATGGTCTTTGTACGCAGAATTTGTTCATTTCGATCCACAATCTAAACCGGGCTTTCCGCGTACGAGACTCTGTCGTCCATGTCCAATTCCTCAAAATTAAGCACGTGGGTCGGGTCAGGCTCATACTTCCTCAACATCGACACATGAAAGACGTCACGCACTTACACCGACCTCGGTGGTAATGTAAGACGATACGCTAGGATCCTAATTCTTTCTAGAATCTCAAAGGGACTAACGTACCTCGGACTCACTTTTCCCTTCTTGCCAAAGCATGAAGTTCCCCTCATTGGTGACATCTTTAGAAAAATATGATCACCAACTTGGAATTCCAATAATCTCCTACGCTTATTTGCGTAGCTTTTTTGGCGGCTTTGAGCAGTCTTTAGTCTGTCCCTAATGACGGCAACTGCATCCACCAACTACTGGACTAACTCTGGGCCTGTGATCTTTCTCTCCCCGGCTTCATGCCAACACATGGGCATTCTGCACGCTCCGCCATACAACATTTTGAAAGGAGCCATCTAAATGCTTTGCTAATAGATGTTGTTGTAGGCAAACTTGACAAGATGAGGTTGTTCTTCCCAGCTTCATTTGAAATCCAACACGCAAGCTCGCAGCATGTCTTCAAGGGTTTGAATCGTCCTCTCAGACTGGCCATCCGTTTGAGGATACTATGCCGTACTGTACTGCAGTTTTGTCCCTAAGGCAACTTGCAGACTCTTCAAAAATGCAGCTGTAAACCTCGGGTCTCGGTTTGATATAATCATCACCAGCATTCCATGCAAATGGACAATCTATCGCACGTACAACTCTGCGTACCTATCCAAATCAAGGTCCTTTCGTACTGCAATGAAGTGAGCCGACTTTGTCAGTTTGTCGACCACTACCCAAATGGAATCATTGCCTCTCTGACTCCTCGACAAATCTATCACAAAATCCATTGTAATGTGCTCTCATTTCCACTCTGGAATCTCGAGAGGTTGCAGAAGTTTTCCTGGCTTACATTATTGCGCCTTCACTTGCTGACACGTCAAACATTTGGCAACATATTTGGCGATGTCCACCTTCATACCGGACCACCAATAGTGTTGACGCAGATTCTATTACATCTTCGTACTTCCAAGATGAATGCTATAACTGCTATGATGAGCTTTTAATAAAATCTCCTCTCTAAGCTCTGCATCATCAGGTACACATAATCGTCCTCAGAATCTCAATGTTCCATCCTCAGAAATTTGAAAGTCAGTCTTTCTCTTATCGGTATTATCTTGTAGAATCCTCTGAACATCTAGATCTATCGGCTGAAGTGCCTTGATTCTGATCTGAACATCCAGTTCAATTCTGAGGGTGGCCATGAGATATGAAAGGTGGCCTACCTCAAATTTAAAAACCGAATCTCGAACTCTCTTGAGTAAAACCCATTCCTTAATCATCATATTATTCGCCTTTCTAGGGTGATACAAAATATCACAATCGTAGTTCTTCAGAAGTTCCATCTAGCGACGCTGTCTCATATTCAACTCATTATGAGAGAATAAGTACTCGAGACTTTGATGGTCAGTGAAGATGTGGAATCTTTCTCCACATAAGTAATGTCTTCAAATCTTCAGAGCGAATATGATTGCTGCGAGTTCTAAGTCATGGAGGTCTTAACTGACGGGAGGCGTATGCAATAACCCTACCATGTTGCATTAGTACGTAACTTAATCCCCTAAACGATGCATCACTATAGATCTCGTATCCTCCAAGACCAGAAGGTATGGTCAGCACATGTGCAGTAGTTAGCTTCTGGTTAAGCTCTTGGAAACTATGCTTGCACTTGTTTGTCCACACAAACTTCTCTTCCTTCTTCAAGAGGTGAGTCAACGGCAATGTTAAGGCTAAAAATCCTTCAACGAATTGTCTGTAGTAGCCTTCCAAACCTAAGAAGCTTCTGATCTCTGTCATGGTTGTCGATCTTGGCCAGTTGATAACTGCTTCGATCTTGGACGGGTTCACGGAAATTCCTTCACCTAAAATCACGTGACCTAGGAATGCTACATGAGTCAACCAAAACTCGCACTTACTAAACTTGACGTACATCTGATGAATCCTTAGGGTCTGAAGTATCATTCTCAGATGACTCTCATGCTCCTCAACACTCCTCGAATATACCAGAATATCATCGATGAATATGATCACGAATTGATCTAGGTACTCTTTAAATACTCGATTGATCAAATCCATAAAAGTAGCTGGAGTGTTCGTTAAACCAAACGGCATCACAGCAAATTCATAATGGCCGTATCGAGTACGAAATGCTGACTTTGGTATGTTCTCCTTTTTGATTCTTAGCTGATGGTACCCTGTCCTCAAGTCGATTTTTGAGAATATTGACGCTCCTTACAACTGATCAAACAAGTCATCGATCCTTGGTAGTGGATACTTGTTCTTGATCGTCACTTGATTGAGTTGACGATAGTCGATACACAAGCGCAACAAACCATCTTTCTTCTTTACGAATAGAACTGATGCTCCCCAAGGTAATGCATTAGGATATATGAATCCCTTATCAAAAAATTCTTGCATCTACACCTTCAGTTCCTTCAACTCAGATAATGACATCTGGTAAGGAGCCTTAGAGATTAGCTCTGTCCCGGGCGCTAATTCAATCACAAACTCGATCTCTCTCTCTCTGGCGGCAATCCTAGCAATTCCTTCGGAAATACATATGGAAATTCTTGAACTACTGAAATATCTTCGATCTTCAACTCCTTAGCTGTTGTATTCACGACAACTGCCAGGTAACCTTGACAACCCCCATCTAACAAATGGTTTGCCTCAAACAATGACATCAAGGTAATCGAAGGTCCTGTTCGATTCCCCACAAACTCGAAACTTTCATCCCCTAGTGGGTTAAACTGAATCGCTTTACAATAACAATCCATCTTAGCTCACTGCTTAGTGAGCCAGTCCATGCCGATTATCAAATCAAAGTCTTACATGGCTAGGACTAATAAGTCTATCTTCCCCTCTCGCTCACCAATCATCAACTAGCAATGTAGACAACACCTTATCCTTTAACGTGTAGATATGCTAACCACTGACTCCAGTATCTCAGGACTTAATTCTATCAGCTTAATATATTGCTCAGCAGTAAAAGAATAAGTCGCACCAAGGTCAAATAAAGCATAAGCAACATGGTCGTTCAGCGAAACTGTACTTGTAATCACATCAGGCGAGTCCTTTACCTGACCTCTTGTGATGGCATACATTGTCCCTTGAGTTGGGGGTATGATTTGTCCACCCTACGGTGCATTCTACGGCGCGAATCCTCTGATCTGACCCATCGGTGGCAGTGGGGGTAACTGCTGTTGTCCTCTTTGTCTTCTAGGACAATCTCTGGCCATGTGACCCTGCTGGCCACATTCAAAACAAGCGCCCGGTGTCCGAGGGCACAGAGCTGTACCATGTTGCCTTCCATAGAAGTGACATGCGTCATTTTGAGTTGGCACTGACTTGCCAACTCCACCCTTCCTATTGGGCAGGACGTGGAATCTTCCTCGGGTCATAGGCTTCTTCCCATACCGATTCCCATCTCTGTTAGATCCAAACCGCGACCCAGATGTGGCGGCTCGTTCGTTCTGATCTCTTTCTATCAACTAGGCTCGTTCATAAAGGTTGTTATAGTTCTACAAATTCAACGGCACCAGCGGGCTTCTCACTTCTGGTCTAGCTCGTCTCAAAACCTTGTAGCTCAGTTTACCTGATTCTTGACCAATTCTAGAGTGTACTGCGATAGTTCAACAAACTTCACTTCATACTAATCTACGGTTATTGAACCTTGGCAAAGGCGCTGGAATTTTGCCATCTTCAGTTCTCTGGCACTATCAAAGAAGTACTTGTTGTTGAAGACTTCAACAAAGGCATTCCACTCTGAGACTACATCTTCAGGAAATACTATTCCTTAGGTGGTTCTCCACCAAGTACTCGCAATTCCCTACAGTTAGTAGGTTGCAAGGACTACCTTCTCAGCCTCGGTGCACATTAGTAATGCAAAGTGTGGCAACCTGATTTTCAAATTTGATTTCGATGAGATGAAATGGGTCTTTTATCGGCGTGACTATAGCTTTTTTCTCTAAGTTGGCCACTCACGAGTTAACTAGCCTATCAGATGAAGCCGTTAAGGAATCTAAACGTAATAGACTTAAGAATTCGACTAGGAATTGACTGCTCAACCATGCTAATCTGTAAGGGTCATTACAGCACCGTCAAAATCGATCAGAGACCAGAGATAGGTCAATTCGATAGAGGTATGTGATTAGTGCGTTGGTGATTCCACCTAATTGCAAAATTTTTATCGAACGGCACTACACCGATTTTTCTATCATTTTTGTACCTTGTATCCGTATTTGAAACCTCGAGATTTTCATGATAACTGAGAGTCGCCAATGTATCGAAAATGTACGTTGTGGCTCAAAAATAGTCGACCACGAGTCAATTGTATTAAAAATTCCTAAAAGCTACCTGGTAGGTTATGACGCGCTAAAATCGCTTCAGATTGAAATTAACTGCGAAATTGAACTCGATTTCAGAAATTGAAAGTTCTATCATGTCACGATTCATTTTAGGAACGTCAACTCATCCTTTGATGAATTTTCGGAGATTCCGAGGTTTTTACGGAAAATCAATTCGGACGATTCGGAAAACAAACGAAAATTTGGATGAGCCAAATTGAAGGGAATTTTGACTTCCAAACTAAGCTTTTTGCTGATGGGAACTTGTAGAAATTGTGAGGGCTTTTTCTTCAATGAAATTGGACCACAAATTGGAGAATCCGTGAAGAAATTGAAGCCCCAAAGTTGTGAAATTCGAAATTAGGCATGGGGCTGCAAAATGGGACTTCAAATTGGATTATTGAGGAATTATAATACAAGAAAGAATTAGGGGGGGGGGACATAAGGGATATATATATATATATATATATATATATATATATATGAAGACTTTATGGGGGACAAGCATTTAATTAAGAGGATATTTGTTGACTTTGGCCCCCTCTCTTTAGCTTCTCAAGCACGCCGAGCTACCCCCTTCTTTGTGCATCTTCTTCCTCAACCCCTCCTGTTTATGTTTCACTTTCATTTTTTCCTCGCATCTCTCTCCTTCGTGTAGCCCTTTCTTCACCGAAGCGACCACCTGCTGCCACTCGTCCGAAACAATTCCCTCCCCAACCGAGTCAACAATTCAGCGAAAGTTCCACCATCGTTGACTCCATTTGTCCCACTGCCAGCATCACATTTGACACCCCACCGAGTCTTCTCACGCTGCCACGAAGCTGCTGGGTCAACACCAACGGTCTTCACGCAAGCTGTCCTTTCTCCTCTGCCACCGAAGACCACCATCGCCTGCTTCCCCCTTTCATTTCGCTGCCGCCTCATCCATCTTCACGTGGCGCTACTTCGCTGAGTCAACTTCGGCAACGCCGTCTCCACCAACGTTAACTCCTCCTCAGTTTCCCCCAGCTCGACGCCAGCGAAGCCTCCCCGTGTGAAGCCAGCCCACTTGCTTCCTCACTTTCAGCCCATCTTCAGCCCGCGAGCCCAGCTTTGGCCGTGGATTTCAGCCCATCAAATGAACCAGCAGGCCAGTCCAGTGGAGTTCATGCCTGCAGCAAGCCTGCAAGCTCCAGCCCATTCAAAGCCCATTCAGTTTAGCCCCGGAGCCAGCTCATCTTCTGTTGCAAGTTTCAGCCTGTGAGCTTCGGCCCATGAATTGAGCCAAGCCCAGCAAATTTGTTGTGGGCTTGCAAGGCCTTTTTTGGCCTAGTCCAAGTGTCTGTTGACGCCGCCGAAAGTTTGGGTTTCAACCGCCGTCGCGTCGTCGTCACAGTGAACCGGTTTTCACGTTAAACCGGTGAGTTTATGCACTAAACTCTACTTAGTAGGTTAATGACATTTAAGGGGTGTTTATATTAATTTAAGATTAGATTAATGTAATTTTAGTTTATTTAATTAATTTAGATTAGTTAGATTAGTGAATTAGGTGGTTAGAGCTTAAAATTAGTTAGCCTATTAGGTAGCCTTATAGTTAGAATGGTTAGAATAATTTAATTAGTTCAATAGGCAGTTAGATTAGCAATTTTTAGCCTAAGTTTATATTTTTGATATTTAAATTGATTTATTTAATTAATTTCAATAATTATTTAATTATTAAATATTTTCCAAAAATTAGACTGGGATAGCCGGTGATCAGAATTTCATGCTGATTGCAATGGTGTGTTCACTTTATGCAATTGGATGTTAATTTGTGCAAATTGAGTGTTTATTGGAATTTTGAATATTTAATTCCAAAATTTGTGAAATTCGAGATTTATTCAGAAAATCCCGAGTGTTATGAATTTTTAACAGTGGGATTTTAACACCGAAAATGATTTTATATACTATATAAAACAGTGGGATTTTAAATGGGAGGTTATGAATTTTTCGGGTCCAATCTGATCGTGTACCTACACACAATTATTTTCACCGGATATTTTTAATATGAAGAAAATAGGCTAGGATCACAATTTTAATTGAGGCATTTGAGTGCAAAGCATGGTGTCATGGGCCAAGATTGATTGGTCGTGTATTGGTTAAGAAAACCCGTCTTGAGCGATTACGCCGGACGTTACTAAATCCCTTTTCGGGTTACCCATGCATTAGGGTATCAGGTCGGGACCTACGCTTATTCGGGAAAGATGTCTATGAAAGATGTAGTCGTGCTCAACGGGGAAGAGACGATGCCTAGCTACGCTAGTAGACAGTCAAACATGGGAGTCGACTGTGCCTTGAGGGGCTTAATTAACAATTGGAACACATGATTGTTGGAGCTTGATGCGCCTGACTATGAGACAAAACTATATGGCATGGTATGAGACATGTCATAATGATTTGGCCTTATAATCAAGACCTTGTGATTAATTGAGTTGATGAGATGTTTCAATTATTATGTGCATTAATTATATGCATTGCGATATGAACTGAGCTAACATCAGGAATGAATTGAGGCGAGGTAAGTCATCTATTCTATTTGTGTGGTTATATGTTTAGGACGCTTTTAGGCATATTACCCTCCTAATCAAGGTTTAGAGCATGAACTTGCTGAGATTTATATTTCACCTCGTCATGGGTTAAATTTTCAAGGCCGTAGAGGGAGGGTCTGGAGCCAAGTTGAGGCGATCTAAAGAGTAGGTCAGATAGGACAGTCTCTTTTTCAGAACTAGTCTTTTGGTTATAGACTTATGTACATGATGCAATGTTAGGGGATTTATTATTCGCTTCTGCATGTGCAATAAAATGAAAGGGTTAGCGACTTGTCTTGGGAAGTTGCAAATTTTTATTGACCACTGAGGGATGGGCATGTGCTCGAGGGTCAGGGCATGACACAAAGGCCTTCTCCAAGCCTTGGATCCATTGAGTTGCAGCTTCAGGGTCTCATACCCCAGTGAACTTCAGCGATTTCAACTTTAGAAACTGTTGCACCAGCTTATGCATCAGTCTCCCAGCGACCCCGTTCCATGGTGGAACCTTAGCAGGTGCGGCGATAGGTGCGGCAGCAGCAGCGGCAACATTCGTGGCGGCATTAGAGGTAGCATCTGCGGCAGCATTAACGGTAGTTGTGGTAGCGGTAGCTGAAGCGGCAACACTAGCAGCTTGAATCTAAGCTTGCTGATGCATCCTATTTCCCAGCATTTCTAATGCCTGCATGATCCCAGTGAACCTTGGATCCTCAAGGGCTACTACCCTAGCACCAACAGGAGGCGGTGCTACTCCACTGGTGCTAGCCTGAGTTGACGCTCGACCACAACCTCCTCGGGTTCCAACCCTCGACGGTGTCTTACCCCGAGTCGCAAGTCCAATGGTACACTTCCTAAGAGTCCTTTACTCCTGATCACTCATTTTGCAAGTTCTATATAGAAACTTGCCTTCCAATTCCAAACATAATTAGAAGCTGAGTGATCTCAAACAAATAATTTACCAAACAACTATCATTGACATGCACTATCAAGAAATAAATGCCTTTTCCTACTAACTATCCCATAAACTTATTGCACCTTATCACTCCAACCCCTAACCTACTTTGATACCACTAAACGATGGTATCACACCCTGATTCTCCGAGCGTATGCCCATCCCTCAGTGGTCGATTAAATAGCGAATTCGCAGGACACATCGCTAATCCATTCATTTTAATGCTCATGCGGAAGCAAATAAATAAATTCCCAGACAACAACAAGATGGGATAGAAAAGTAGGGCCACAAACTTTTCAAACCACAATACACTTATATGTACATATCAAACTATGCCATATACAATATTAGCCGACTATATACAAGGTTTGCAAAAAGGGGGGATAGGGTGCTATAGGTCCTCAAGCATTCGAGTCATCTACATAATACACTGGGGACTCTATATTCGACAGACTCGGGTCCACCACTGAACCACCTGGAGGGTTTACCGTGCCTTTTCCAAAAGCAACCTCAATCACTGATGTAGGGACCTTAGATTTTGGTATGGGACCTTCTCTTTGTTCATTCCGCTCATGACGGTACCACGATCTGTATTGATGGGGTACCTTATGGGGTAAACTCTCATCAACCTAGACCACGGACCTCACGAGTTCATAGACCCATCCCCTTGGGTTCCTATAAAGCGGAACGCAAGATACCTGCTCGATGACCTTCTTGGGCTGTCTAAAACGCTCGAGAGGCACTGCCATCTAAGGACCTATAAATGTTATCCCACAACAGGGTGAAACAATGTCTTAGCAAGTTCACCCCTTAAGTCCTGACTAGGAAGAAAATATGCCCAAAAGCTATCTAGTCACGCACAAGATAGAGGACTTACCTTTGCCTCAGTCCTTTCCTATAAGTCAGTACAATTCAACTACTTAATCAATCACTTTACTCAAATCAAATCAAGTCATTGCCAATTGTTCCCATCAATTGTATATCAACAAGACCATCTCACGATCTACCCAATCAATACTATCTATCAAGTTCGATCACATCAAGAATTGCTTGCCCTAAGCTAAAGATAGATAGTATAGCTCACCAAAAGCTAATAAATAATAAAGGTCGCTAGAAGCTGATAACAGAATATACTGCTCACCCAAAACTGATATATCAAGCCCTGCAGGCTGATATAGTATACTCATAATGCTCGCCAAAAGTTGCTAAGGTATATTGCTTGCCCAAAGATGACATATCAAAGTCCGCAGGCTGATATAGTATACCGGTATTGTGACATCCTGAAATTCGAGCCCTCTAAAGGACGAGTGAAGGTGAATTTCTTCAATGCATTGTTGGTTGATCTCACTCGGAATTGATCACTCCTGAGATACTGACATTGAGGGGAAAGGCTAATGAGGATAGAACTCGTACGACTAAAGGACTCGACCTAGGAAAACGACTTGACTATGAGACTTGTGTGAGGATGATCCTGTAGATAGGTAGGCCGATTCTAAGGACGACTATAAGTCGATTTGCGTATAGAACATAATGGAACGACGGGTGATTCCGTTTACCGTTATCGAACCCACGAACGACCTTATGTTGATCTTCCGTAATTTCATGCAGTCAAGGTTGTCCATGTGTCGAGATGTCTTGAACGTGGTTTGGCACGAGTCAGTTACGCGTGAATCCTCGAAGCCGACCGTTAGTCGAAGTTGTAACCGAAATGGCATTTGGCGAAATCGACATGGTAAGAGAACTTAGGATTGGACTTCGAATTATTGGGAATGTCCGAGACGGACTTTGGATGAAGCTACATAAAACAGTCGACAGAGCTAATTAAGCTGAGCAATTGGAAAAGGGATTTTCGAACTGAGGAAGCGAGCCCGTGAGGATGTGGGCCGGGCTAAGCCAGTGTGGGCCTTAGGCCCAAGTTGGGACAGCCACCAAATGAGCTTAAGTCAAGCAAATGAGCCCATTGGACCAAACCAACTCTTCATCTTCTAAGCCCATGGGCCAATTCTTGGCCATTTCAAGCTTAACCAATTCCCAGGCCCATTCCTATTCATGGACAAGCCCAATCCTTAGGCCCATCCACCAATTTCAGCCCAAGGTCAGATGTGTAATTTGTGCAAGGTGGAAATGACCAAATTGCCCATAAAAGCATGTGGATAAGGCAAAGGAAGAGAGAGAAGATGATGTCACTTTGTATGGGGACTTCAAGCAAGCCATCAATGGCTTTGATGAGGCCTTGACATCTCTCACATCACACTCTCTCTCCCCTCCTTCGGATCTCCCTTGACGGAGCTCTCTATCCCTCGTTCTCCCTCTCTTCCAGTTTTTGTTCCAACAGACCCTCCTCCAAAGAGCTGAGTTGATTGTTGGCTTCCCGGACGAATCAACCTTCGTGCCACCCACCATTGTCCTCGAGAGATCTAGAATGTGCAAGAGGACTTGGCCGTTCACCGGTTGGAGCCTCCGTTTGACCCGCCGGCCGGCTAGAAGCTAGCGTCAGTCTGACCACCTGGAACTATTTTGCTCCAGCTGACATTTTCTCAAAAACTCGAGTTAAAAGTTGTCTTCCTGTGAGAATTGGCCTACGTTCCACCCACCACCGTGTTGAGAACTTCTAATTTGTACCGGAGCACCCCATCGCTCGTAAGAATGATTCTTCGGCCGTCCTGTATGGCAGCGTGAAGCCACCGGTCGCCGGACCGCCTAGTTCCGCCTGTTTCGAGTTTTCTTCGATTTTTCTCCCATTCTAACCCTTCCTTTGTCCATTCCATCCATCCACAAGATCCCCAAGACCCTCGAGAGACACCGGTTGCCGACCAACCCCCTCCCCAGAGCTCTGACCAAGCTGTTCAACTTGTTTTCTCCTCTGGCAGGGCTGTTTTTTAGTGTTTTCAGTGGGAGTCCGAGCTATGGTTGCTGTGTTGAGCTTGGGACCACCTTGGATCGTCGTGGTAGAGGTCCTGGTGCATAGCCACTGTCGTTGCCGTCGCATCGGTGTCTCCGGCCCACTTAACGGGTGAGTTTAGCTTCTAATCCTTCAATTAGTGCCTAAACTTGCTTATGATTGGTTTAGTTAGATTTAATTCTAGTTTAAGTGATTTAATTAAGTTGTGTTAGCCCTAAGATAGGTGGTTAGATTAATGGCTAAAATTAGTTTAGCTTAATTTTACTTTATTAGCTTAATGATGCTTATGTGATTAATTAAGCATGTTTATATTAATTGATTGGTTTCCTTAATTTAATAATTGTTTTAATGATTTCTGAATATAATTTATTGTTTATTGAATTCTGGAAATTACTGTTCACATGCACTGTTCATATAGAATGCGAAAAGTGTCTAAACTTCATGTGTGTTGATTCTATGAAGTGATTGGATGTATTATTGCATAAACATCTGCATGAAATGTATGTTTTTCACAAAAAGGGGAAAACGGTTTGTCTGAGGGACACCGAAATGGACCGCCTTTAGAAGAAAATGATTTGAAAGTGTGATCATTAAGTCGAATCTGTCCCCTGCTATGTGTCGGATCGATCTTGCTTGTGTGGCGTAGAATGTGCCTGTGTGGCGGCAATCGAGCCTGTGTGGCGATGATCAATTGGAACATGCCTTTGTGGAGACAATCATGCCTGTATGGCAGTGATCAATTGGAATGCATTGAGTATATGCATTGTGTTTCTGAATTGTGATAATGTGCAAGAACGCATGAGAACCATGTTATTTGTGATTTCGATCATGCATAAGTTAAGAACATTGTTTATGGCACGCACGCACGAATCGATAACGTACAGGGTGTGGCAATGGCCAGGTGAGATTGCTTGTGATGTGACTCATAAGTGATCGATGAAATGTATCATGTAATGGCTATGTGCATTGTGTGTATCGTGTTGAATTATAACGTGCAGGGTATGGCATACCAGGTAAGGTCATATGCGAATTGATTGATGGTTGTTACTTGTGGTGGGGTAGTTTTAGATAGATACCCTAAGTTGAGTTGGTGTACTAGCCAGGGCTTAGGGGTGGAACTCGTTGAGATTTATATCTCACTGGTTATTGAATAACCATTTTCAGGTCCCTAGTGTGAAGAGCTAGGAGCTTGAAGCAAAAAGATTAGGAGCATAGGTGGCTCAGTAGTTCTTTTTGATATAGACCTTCTGTATAAGCTTGAAGTGTTTATAAAAGTGTATTTGTTTTGAAATTGATTGTCATGTTTTTCTATCTCATGTATGTCGTTGTCAGGGTATTAGTTAATTCGCTTCCGCATGTGCAATAAAACAAAAAGGGTCAGCGAAGAGTCCTAGGAACGTTGCGAAATTCTATCGACCACCGGGGGTTGTGCGCATGCTCGAGGTTTAGGGCGTGACAGGTATACTGCTCACTCTAAGTTGACATATCAAAGCCTGCATGTTGATATAGTATACCATCTTGACCATTCGACAATTTCATCACCTTTATCATACCCGATAAAAATAATCGTGTGTTGGCACACGGTCGGCCTTAGCTAAAATACAATATTTTCATTTTTGAAAATTCCACTAATTCCAACAACCCATAAACATATTTTTGATTTTGTAAACCAACACCTGGTATTTTCTAATTAAATAGTGAAATTAATAAATTTAGGGATAAATACCCTAAAATTACAATTCATACTCAAATTGCACAAAATAGCACTCAATTAATTAAACAAATCGAACTATTGCAATTAGCACAAAATTCTGGTCACCGATTATCGCGGTATAATTTCCATAAAATATTAATTAATTAAATAATTACCAAAATTAATTCATAAATACCAATAAATTCCAAAAATGCAAACTTAAGCCGGAAAAGTCTAATTAAATACCGAAACGGGCTCGAAAAATTTTCAAACCTATCTAAATAAATACTACAACTTATCTAGTCTCTAATTACGCTACTCTAACCACCTAACATATATAAACGAATCATTAAATTGTTAATCCGTTCTAACTAACCACCTCATCCATACTTAACCTAAACTAATCAACCCTTAAGCATAATAAACTCCCTAAGCGGAGATTAGTGAGTAAACTCAACGGTTTTGAATTCTGATGAGTTCATGAGGACGGCGGGGTGGAGACGGGCCACAAACTCCAAAGCGGCGCCACCAAGCGAGGTCGGGAAAGGCTCCAAAGTGGGCCTCGAAGCCCACGGTGGGTGGTTGGACTTTAGTTTTGGTTGGTGGGCTGAGGGGGCTAAATGGAGGCCAGTTGGACTGGAAAACGGCGCGGGCTTGTGGGGGCACGACGGCGAAGCAGCCAGGATCCGATGGCTTGGTGACAGGCAATGGCTAGGGAGGGGGTGTTTCGGTCGGTTCTTTGCAACTTTTGAAGCTTTCTCTGGTCTAGAAATGGAGAAAGCATAATGCTAGAGGAAGAAGAAGGGCCAGCTGCCTTGTGGAGGGTCCCTCCAAGCTCATCCTCACCTCTTTGTCTCTAGAAGAGGTCCCACCATGGATGGGGTGGCTTCCTCAGCCAAAAGTAGACCAACAAGCTTCCTTAGGAAGCCTTGGAAGTGGTCCAAAAGGTCATGGACCAAGGGGCTACAAATTTGCACAAATACACATCAATTCCATTTCAATTCCCTCTTGAATCGGCTCAATTTGGCTCCCAAAAATCCAACGAAGGCACCCACAATCAAATTGACATTTTTCATTGCCCATAGAACCAACTTGCATTTAAAAAACGCGATCGAAAACGGTCCCCTGAATTTTCTGGTTGAAAATGAGCCTATATCAAATTTTCGCCCAAAATCTCAGTTTGCAAAAAAATCTTCGGATGATAAGTTGACATTTCTAAAATGACTTGTGACATGATAGAACTTTCAATTTCTGAAATCGGATTCAAATTTGTGGTTAATTTCAATCTGACGCGATTTTAGCGTGACCTAAGCGACTGCGTAGCTTTCAGAAATATTTAGTGCAATTGACCTGTGGTCAATTTTCTTTGAGCCACAACATACCTCTTCAACACATTGGCGACTCTCGGTGGTCGTGAAAATCTCGAGGTTTCAAATACAGACATGGGGTACCAAAACGACAGAAAAATCAGTCTAGTGCCAATCGACGAGAATTTTGCAATTTAATGGAATCACCCATGTTTAGCCACACATGTCAGTTGATGTGGCACCCCGAAGCGCCCAGGGTAACCACATCTTACCAGAGAAGTACTTTAGTTCCTAGGCTTTTTTAAAAAAAAAAAAAAAAAAGTCCCAGCGCATCTTATTTGCGGAAACATAATCAAGTCCTACCAATTCTCCCTCCAACAACCATGATACAATTGCACACCACTAAACATCATAAAAAAAGATAAAGCCAAGACACTTTTATTTACATATTTTCATGATGGAATTTCTCGGGTCGGTACAACAAAAGAAAGGCCAAGACTTTTGACTACACTCGGCCATAACCCCAAAAAGAGACAACTTGACCCATTATGTCGATCAAGCAAAATCTTCCATCCACTAGTGTCGGCTATTGTCCAAAAAGTTGCAGCTCCTACTCTTTATGCACAGGCTGTCACACCCATCCCGGTGCGTCAGGCGATGGCGGCGGCGGCGGCAACATCCCTCGCATCACTCCGTCTCGACAAACGTGAACAGATATGAACTCCTGAATGACAGGGCCCTTAGCTAGGCCCACGTCATACATCACTAATGCACGAACTCAAATGAATGTCAGACTAGGGATGGTGGGACAGTCGATCTCCACACACTTGACCTCCACATCCGAAGGAAGGCCATAAAAGATGCCCCGCATGACAGCAGGGAGCGGCATCTTTCTAATCTGAAATGTTGATCCCCGAAGGGGTGAGTACAGCCATGCAGCAAGTAAAGGACCCAATAAACCACTAAATACATAACACAATACAACCATAACATTCATAGCATAGTACATGTCATTCATGCATCCAAGCATAACTTACCTTGAAGCCATGCACATGTCATCATACCCCATGTACATACATCCTCATGTAATCATTACCATCATGTCATACATTTACCATCTTGCCATAGGTGCACATGCATCCATGCACTCTCCATCATCATGTCACATATACCCTCATGCCATAGGTGCACATACATCCATGCACTCATCATCATGCATTCATGCATACATGTCACCATATCATGCACAATTCAATTTCAATTTCCCAATTTTTTTCTTTCATTTTGGGCCGTCACATTTCTCTTTCCCGGGACCAATATTTGCATCCCACATTTATCGCTCGCACCCCACCTGGCATCGCGAGGAACCTTCGGCACAAACCTCCCGGCATCTCGTACCCCAACTGGCTTCATGAGGTATCCCCCGGCACAAACCTCTAGGTTTCCAGCTCCCCCACTCTCTGGGCATCTCGAAACTCCCGAGGACCCTCTGGCATTCGGCCATTTAAGGCCACCGGGCATCCGGCATTTACACTCCCTGGCTAGGCATCCCGACACTCCCGAGGCATCGTTGGCTCACACCTCCGACGGCCTTCTCACTTATCATAGTTCACATTTACAATTATGGCTCAATTTCAGCATGGCATATCATGTGATGGCAAACAAGATCATTTTCATCATTTGATTCTTATATGCATTTCCAATCATCATCATACATGCAGCAAGATACAATCACTTATGACAATACAATCCATGGGATCCATACAACTTAGAATAATCCATACATCATGACTTTTTGAAATTTACCAAATTCCAGCTTATACAATTTCGAAAAAAATGTAAATTAAATATCCATATGATCTTCAAAAATCAAAAAATCAGGACATGTGATAGAAAAGACATAAAGGTAGCAACTCCATGAAGAACACATGCCCAAAAGAACTTCACACAAAAAGATTGCACGGTTCTTGAAATATTTCAGTTTAAATACACGAATGACCTTTAAAAATTATGAAATTTTACCAGGTTATAGTCGAGACCCTATGGTAGATTTTTCATGAAGACATCAAGGCCATATTCGTCCTAGATAATTAACTATAGACAGTCGAAGCCCCTATTCCTAGTACCGAACAGTCCAGTTTAGCTGTCTCTGAAAAATCAAGGTTTTGCCTACTTATCTTTCTTCATTTCCTCTGAATTTTTAATATGTTTTTCTTCAAGAGGTCCAATACAAATTTCATTAAGGGATCTAGGTGAGATTCTCAAATGATAGTCACTTTATAGTCCACGAAGTTCCTGGAGTCCAGTACAATACTTCCAGGTGTACCTTCTTCAAAGGAAAATCGTTTCACTAGGCTACACTTGTTATTTTTACCTCAAATTTGAGTATGTTAGTCTTCAGAATTTTCTCTATAACTTTCGTGAATAATTCGAAGTAAACTTCTCCGTAAAAGGTGACATGCAACACACAAAACCACCAAGAGGTCAACAAAACAGTTCCAGATCTAGCGTTTTCGTAGAGGAAGGGTTTCACCCTTTGAAACTCAGCCATTTTGTCTTAAATTTTATTATGTTATACTTTGAGATATTGTCTACAACTTTCGTGAAGAAGTAGAAATCAAAATCCGACTCAAAACCCACATGCGAGCCTCTACAACATTCTGGGTCAGGCAGTACACTCGAAAGCAGAATGCTATTTCAAGAACAACACACTCAAGGTTCGGTTTCTCACATCCTAAACGTCCGAGATTCACCACCATTCAAACACACATGCAAGATACAACATGTAAGAGCAGAATATGGATCCTAACTTGCCTCTAGACCGAGCAAACAACAGCACACGGATGGCGACGGACAAGCGGACGGACGGGCGACGAACGAGCGGACCTCCTCCTTTGTGTGGCTTCTCCCTTTCTCTCTCGATTCCTCACTCTCTCGGCAACCCTTTCTCTCTCTCACTTGGCTTGGGCGACAGCCCCCTAAACCGGCCACTCTTCCTTTTATTCCCCCCTCAATACCATCATTTGCAATGATTAAGAGCCACCCAAAGTGGCCAATGGTGTGACTTTCTTTTTTGTCACTTGGCAAAAGCCATGCATAATGGGCTTGAATGTTTGGACCAGCCTCTCCCCTCTCTCCTTGGTCGATGGCAACCCTCTCCATGGGCTTCATGGGCTGGCCTTTTGGCCCATCATAGGTCCACACTCTTGGGCCTAAGGCCCAAGCCTAATTAAATCAAGTTTTAACCCCTTTTTAATACTAATCAGATCTTTATTGAACCAAAGTACTGAGGTGAAAAAAAAAATTAAATAACTATACACTTGAAATCACGAATCCATAAATTCTAATTCACAATACATATAGCCAAAGATAAATCATCATTTTCCAAAATTTATCCATTAAATTCGGCCATAGTCCTTAATACAAGACATTAATTTGAGCACCCCTAATGACTGGCAAGGAATTCTAGGATGCCACAGTTGAACCGAACTATCTCTGATCTCTAACCATTTTTAACTATGCCATAATGATCTCTACAGATGAGCACGGTTGAGTAGTCGATTCCTGGTCAAATTCTCAAGTTTATTGCATTAAAATCTCTTAATGACTTCCTCAGATAATCTAGTTATCTCATGAGTGATCGGCTCAGAGAATAGTACTATAGACACGTCGATAAAATGCCTGATTTATTTAATGGAAAACAGGACTGAAATTCCAAGATGTCACATAAAAGATCCAGTTCTTCCAAAAGCGGCACTTAAAGTTCGGATTACAACGACCATATCAAGGTTCAACAGTTGGAGCCGCTGAAAGAGATTTTTAAAGAGCCACGCATTCCCCATTCTGCTGAACGCTTTCCAGAACACTTATTCCTGCCACAGCGGAAAAGCAAATGTGAGCATCCAATTATGGGGCCTCCCTCTCAACAATAAGGCACAATCAAGCAATAACTCACGTCGGCATGTGAATTCCTAGGTGACGGACTTCGAGAATCAGGACGTCGCCCTTGGGGCGAAACACTCGGAATCGGAGACAAATGATGCAAAAAATCCTAAAGCTTTAACTATTAAGTGAGGAAAATTGCGTGCTCATAAAACTTATTGAGATCCCATAGATAAATGATGCAAAAAATCCTTAACTCGCATTTACATGCAAAATGGACTACGAACAAGACGTGAAATTAACAAATAGGAAATAAGCTAGATGAGAACGGCACACAATACAAAATAGTAAATGGATAATGAAGAATAATATTCGGCTCCAATACCAGGTAGAATATCCAAATGAATTATTAAGGACCCGTCTGTTTGAACTGAAGTAAAAGCGAAAAGTGCTTTTTTTGACCCCTACAAAAAAAATAATTTTTAAAAAAATTATACGTAAATCTCCATGCCAACATTTGCATTTCGTGAAAGTTTAGACTTCCAAATAATCAAATTGAGTATTCCACGAAATTTTCGTCAAGTAAAAATCGATGAAGATTGGCCCTTAAACAATTAGGTGGAGGGGGATTGGAACCCCAAAGGGGTGCTTGAAATAACTGTACCTTTGTTGTCATCTTGACTCAAGTTTACGTCAGTGGTCACGCTTGGTTTTATGAATCTCCGTTGCTCATTTAGAATAGTCAAGAAATAATTACTTCCCCTAATGGGGTGATGAAGTAATGTGGCGATCAAGTGAGCATATTAATATAATATAAGCGTAAATTGTGAACACCATCCTCAATCTTACTTTTCATGTCAAATACCGTCTTCACATTTCAAAGTCTACATCGTGCATCTTTCCAACCTAAATTGACCTATATGCCCTTGTACACGCCTGAGATCTACACCCAAAAGGTAAAGTCCAACATTGTGGATGAGGTAGTTCAAGAAATATGTGTAGGTAGGAAATGCAACTTGAAATTCACTAAAAATGTGAGAATGATAATTGTAGGCTTTGAAACGTGAGATTGGGGAGTTTGATATGAGAAGCAAAGTTGAGGATGATATCTGTAATTTTCCCAATCATATAAGACAAACTAACTTCGAGAAGAATATTTTTAATGCTGGTGGTGGTTGACAAGTTCTCTGGACATTCTCGAGGATTTGGTTTTGTAACTTTTGATGAGAAGCAGGCAATGGATGAGGCTATTGAGGCTATGAACGGGATGGACTTGGATGGGAGAAATACCAATGTGGAAAAAGCTCAGTATCAAGGTTCAAGTAGAGACCAAAAATGGTGATTCCAGTCGTGACCATCGTCGTGTTCGTGGCCCTAATTGGGACTATGGTGGTGGACGTGGAGGTAGAGGTGGACCGTGCTTGTGGCAAGCGTGGGCATTTTGCAAGGGAGTGTCCTAGTGAAGGGGCAGACGAGGGAGGTGTGGGGGGAGAGATGACACGTATGGAGGTGGAGGAGGTGCTGTTGGTAGGCGCTATGATCCTGATTGAAGGGCCAAAGGCGTGGGCCTTTTGGCCTCAAGAAGCTATTCCTTTCTGCAATTAAATCTGTAAAATTCCGTCTCAACTTCCACACATTGTACTGTCGGATAAGTTCCTTTCTCAGTAAAACGTGATCTTTCGGAATTGATTTGCATCGTCTTCTTCCTGGCAATCTATTTCGTCTTATCACTATCTTCAGTGGAAGATTGCTGGTCTGTCTCCTCCGTGTGCACGGTGCTCCAATCGTCTTAGGTTTCCCAGATAAATTTCCCTTTTAAGTAGGGCTATACAAAAGAACAGGGACCGGCCCGGATGTGCCCGAAACCAGTGGTTCCTAAGGAAACCGGTCCGGTTTCTGGTTCTATGGGTGGAACCACCCACCCGCCTACCTGGATAGGACTGGTATTATAATAATATATTAATATTTAATATAAAAATCAATATATTATTAATTTGGTGTTTGACTTTTGATTTGGTTTTTAGTTTTTTTCACTTTCAACATAATGTTCTATGTTCTGGCTTCTAGCTACTTCTGGTTTCTAGTTGTTATAATGTTTTTTTTTTTTTTTTTTCATTTTCCTTTGGTCTTATGAAGAACGTTGGCTTATAGTTTATGATTTTGGCCTATAGTGAGACTGGTTCCACATACTTATTTTTGTTTTACTTTCTGATTTTACCACAAAATAGATAGGGTTTCTGATTTTGCTTGTTGTATCTTGTAACGATAAGCGGACAAAGCTATTATTATGTATACTCAATGCTTGGAGAGGTTGTTTATGATATGGACTTTACGGTCAAAAGAATGGAGATATTTGGTTGATTTTTGGTGAGACAAGGTGGATCTTGATTAGACCGACAGTCCAGTTCCCGGGTGGATCCATGGAACCAATGGACAGTTTCCAGTTCCGATTTTTCGAAACCAATGGGTGGTTGCCGATTTTAGTTCGGAAGCCACCCACTAGGACTATGCTCACCCCTACCTTTCAGGTGTAATGATGGCGCTTCCTATGAATCGGCAATGTTGCTAATAAACACATGGTTCTTTCGGCTTGGGCAGCTGTGCGTTCATTGACTCGCATTTCTGCATTATCCTAATTCTTTTGGAAGTTGTGCTTTTTCCATCTGAAATCGTTACTGGGCTTGTGATGTAAGAGTTTTTCTAATTGTGGACTACATTAATTGATATTGTAATTTACCGTTTAACGTTTACCGTTTTACGGGGTTTGGTCTAAGGTGAGATAGAAGGTTTCTTAATTAGTCTAATATGGGCTGGCTAGTGTGGGCCGAGTTGAGCCTAGCCCGTAATGAGAGGGACTGGCTGGAAACTCTATAAATAGTGCTCAAGTCTCTCCTCTAACCCTAATTCTCACATGTGGCGTTTACCTAACGCTACACGTGAGGGGGGCCGCCTCATTGAGCCAGTGATACGGAGGGCAATAGAGGAGAAGGACTTGCGCGTGGAACATTGTGTTTCCGCTTCCGCTCAAATCAGGTGCGCTAATCTTTCTACTCAGTTATGTATGTTCTTGTTCTAGTTATGGAGATCTTGGGGTTACGCAATTTGCGTCCAACATGTGGTATCAGAGCAACCATAACCCTAGAACTTGAACGCATAAAAGTTTTGCCCTAATTTGTACGGATTAGCCATAAGTCGTACGGATCTTGCCCTAATTTGTGATTTTCGAGATTTTTTATTCAATAAAAATAAAATTAAATCACAAATTCGGACTGGGCTCGACGAGACGAGCAAGACGGTCGGCGGCGCGTCGCCGGGGGAGGCGGCACGCGCCCCCACGAGCGGCCACGCGCCGCCTGGGCCTCGGAAGCGCGCCGCGCGTGAGCTCCACGCGCCACGCACTTAGGCGGCGCGTGAGGGTGCGTGGAGCGTCGGATCGGCGCGTGGCTGGCGGCGTTGGATTCGTATGGCCGTCCTCTACGTCGTGGTATATTTATTTTATATGTTTGATAATTTTATGGATGTGAAAATACATACGGAATCCTAAATACATGTATTTTTAGTGTATTTTTGCGTATTTTTCTTATATTTTCTGTGAAATTGGAAATATAAGTGTTGGGTTACGGGTATGTTATCACATAAACATCATAATGGTGTGATTCATCAATAAAATTCAAAATTTATTGTGAACTGTAGCTGGAAACTTTTGTTGCTCATGCATACTCCTTGACACACTGGTAATCTTTGAATGATGGATGTCTTAAGAACTCGTGACCAAACTGATTGTACTGATTTACATATCTGCTGTATGTGGGTAATGCATGTCGATTAAGTTACTGTGTATTGTACATGAACTTATCTGGTCACTTGTTAATATCTATCAAATTGAATATTTTTATGGTTAAGGAGTATGGCAATATTTATGCAGAGCAATAGTATCTACTGTTATAGTTTAGATATTTAGTTCTGTGATTTGACTCAATTTATAGGCCACTAGTTGAAGTAATGATATTTGTTACTTAAAATTGACTAAAAAATCAATTGTTGGCCTTGGAGTCATGTTTTGCCTTATGAAACTCATGAGCAATAGTTTATCAGCTATCAAGCTTATCAATCTGGAGTACCCTGTATTACTATTGATGTTAATTTGTGAGAGATATTTTAGATCAGCATTCTTTTATGTTGTTCTGGTAATATGTAATTGTGGTGCATAAGAGATGTTTTATTATCTGTTATGGGAAGTTTCTTGTGTTACTGTGATCAATGATCTCATTGGAATCTGTCTTTCAGATTCGATGTATATATATTTATATATATGTATGATTAATTTTTATTAATGGATAAAGCAATGTAATTAGCATGATATGTGATTTTAGTGATAACATGCCTCTATCACTAAAGTTAAAATCACATGTATTTGGTGTATGTGAGTTGTAAAGTTTATATCCCTGTTATGAGAGAATTTCAAGGATTCAATTGAGGAGTGACCGCCAAAGTGGCACGCTTGATTGGGTTTGAGAAATTTCGGTCTCGTATGATGATTGGGATGTCTCCTGGTCTAATGCGTAGTCATACTCCCAAAGGAAGTGATTATGTATTAGTTCATGGAGGGATACATGATAGTGTGGTGGAGGAGTGACCGATCATAATGGTTCATATGCCCAAAGGTGATGAATTCACGAAGATTGGAATATATTCTCATAACCCTTATCATGTGGGGGAGTGTACAATTGCATGTCATGTATTCTGCCCAAAGGTGATTATGTGATTTTGCATGTAACTCTCTGGATGTGTACTTGTACGTCAAGTTACACAATGCTCACATGATGCTAATTATATATATTGCTTGGTTTTCAATCACCTTTTCTGTAATTAATAACTTCATTATTATTGAGGTTTTTACTACTTCAAATTTTAAGTTGTGGACATATGATTTGTTACTTGAGAAAAGAGTAATTGAATTTGCTCGCTATCCATGAAGCGTTCCATTCTGGAACACTTGAAAAGAGGTTTGTCTGCGGACTGCACTTCTATAAGATGATGGAAGCCATAGTTGCTTGAAATTATGTCTTATCTGATATTGAAATTAGGACATATCTGCAAAGATTGTGTTTAAGTCCTAATGACATATACATCCCGTACATGATTAAAAGGTTGTCAAGTTTAACAGTGGTCATGAGTATTTTGGCAAGTATGACAATGCGAAATAGCTTAAAGGGTCATTTGTCAAATACTTGGTAGATTCTGAGATGGTAACTTAATTACTATGCCTGAAAATCTTGACAAAAGATTCACTCGGAATTATTTTGTATCTTACTCTAATTGTTCGAAGGGGTATTAATTTTAAGACCCTAAAGAAGATACAAGAATTATTGAATCACATACTCTAAAGTTTCTAAAGATTGACGTAATTGTAGAGGATAGCTGCTCTTAAACTATTAAAGATAATAGTATGATGGAAGATCACTATGTCTTTGTCTTTACCTATACAGATAATTATGGAATCTCCTGTACCATAGAGTAAACTTGTTGAGGTTCAAGGTATTATTCTTGATATAGTTTATAATGAAATTTCTTAAACCTCTCAAGTGCAGAATGAAGTGGTTGCAGCTTTATTAAGGAGATTTGTTAGGGAAAGACGATCAGTTATTCCAAGTTGATATAGTCTATTTGTGAGAGCATGACTATAATATCCATTACATGGTTGATTTAGCGACATAAATAAATGTTGTTTCTTATCCTCAATCAAGTATGTGATTCGATGCCATAAAAGGCGATATACAATCTATGAAACATGTTTGGAAACTTACTGACTTGTCTAAAGATCATAAGTTTATTAGTTGCAAATTGGCGTACAAAACTAAAAGAATTTCAAACAAACATTGTGGAATTTAAAGCCAAATTGGTAACTAAAGTTTTTACTCTGAAAGAGGGGTGGATTGTTTATAGAAAAGAAATAATTATTTCTTTAAATATTCTTTCAGAGTAAACGTGGCATTAATAATTTATTTTGATATAAAGTTACGCCAAATAGATACAAAATCTATATTGTGCAACTGGATGATTTTGCAGCAGATTCAAGTAAACTTGTGTGTGTAGACTGAAAAGTTCTAATTCATGGTCAAGCAAGTTTCCAGACAATATTATTAAAGTTTTATAGTGTTGTTATTTTGTTCAATTGGGAACAAAGTAATTTAATATACTGCAAGGTCAGTGGGAGGAAATTTACTTTTTCTCATACTTTATATATATAATATTTTGCTTATAAGTTGTGACCTTGAGATATCTTATATCCTTTGTACTGAGATATGTAAGGATTGTTTTTGTCATATTATATATTAGATTTTCTCGGAGGACATTTGCTGATTGTATATTGGAAATATTCAATATACATTATTGCAAGCCAGGAATTGCTCCTGTTGTTAAGGATGATGGACTAAATCTATCACATTATCCTTATTTAGATATTGAGAAAATCTAATTAAAGGGAGTACCTTGTGTCAGTGCATTTAAAAGTATAATGTATACTCGAATTCGCACTAGACTAAATGCTGTCTTTGTGACGGGACTTCTAGGCAGATATCGGTCAAATCCAGGACATGATCACTGGGTTGCTGTCAAGAAGGTTTTAAGGTACTTAAAGAAGACACGAGATTATATGCTAATTTATAGACATATTCAATTCTTACAGTTAGTAGGGTATTTAGATGTAAACTTTGCTGGCTGTTCAGATGACATGTAATCAATTACGGAATACATGTTTATGTTAGTAGGAAGTGCAGTAAATAAAGTTTTATGTTATCTTCTACATGTATGCAATGTTAGTAACATTCTTTTAAGTTGTTACTTGGGCTATTAGGCTCCAAAACCTCATGAAGGAGTTGATCGTTTTAACTTGATGGATAGACCCATACGATTGTATTGAGATAACAAATTTGTAGTATTATTTATTTACTACAAAGGTCTCAAGGGGTCTAAATATATGGTAGTCAAAAATTTTTGACTATAAAGAAACGGTACATAAAGGTGACTTATAATATATCATATTTTCACAGATGATGTGGTTGCAGATCCACTAACTAAAGGCCTACGTCCATGTGTATTTGAGTGACATGTCATTAGCATGGGCCTAGGAGTATATTCGGATACTGTTGTTTAGTGGGAGCTATTTTGGCTTCACTCTGATAAAGTTCACATCTGTGGTTCGTTACACTTTGTAACGGTTTGATATGTATCAACTTTTGCATTCAATAAAATATTTTGAATGTGTTGTTATGTTGAATACATATTGAAAAAGTCTCAAGGGATTGTATCAACCTTGAGTGAAGGCTAGGGGCATCCGGGCATCCGGTTATTAGCCTTGTGCATATGTCTTGTGATACATAAAGAAAGGTTAACCATAAGGACAAGACATATGTGGGTTCATTTGAACCATAAAACATTCTCTAGTGGCACAAGTTTTTTGTGACACCTAAGGTAAGAGAATGGTGACTTACAAAAGAGATCTCTCTATGAGAGATGTTATCCATTTGACACACTACCATATTGAATCCATATCAATAAAGTTGAGAGCATTCGTGACCATGGAAGGCTCTGTGTGTATACATGCAGTTACCGCCATGATTCGGTGTTTAAGACTTTATGGGATAGGATTGACTATTAAGAATTATCTCTGGACCAATGTGCGCACATAAGGTACGATTTCAATTAATATAGTCCATGTGGGAGAATGTAAGAGTTTTTCTAATTGTGGACTACATTAATTGATATTGTAATTTACCGTTTAACGTTTACCGTTTTACGGGGTTTGGTCTAAGGTGAGATAGAAGGTTTCTTAATTAGTCTAATATGGGCTGGCTAGTGTGGGCCGAGTTGAGCCTGGCCCGTAATGAGAGGGACTGGCTGGAAACTCTATAAATAGTGCTCAAGTCTCTCCTCTAACCCTAATTCTCACATGTGGCGTTTACCTAACGCTACACGTGAGGGGGGCCGCCTCATTGAGCCAGTGATACGGAGGGCAATAGAGGAGAAGGACTTGCGCGTGGAACATTGTGTTTCCGCTTCCGCTCAAATCAGGTGCGCTAATCTTTCTACTCAGTTATGTATGTTCTTGTTCTAATTATGGAGATCTTGGGGTTACGCAATTTGCGTCTAACATGTGACTCCTAGATGGGGTATACTCTTGGCATAAGCAAAAGCCGGACTTCGTCTCCTATCCAGATTTATACTCTTGGCGTAAGCAAAAACCGGATATGATCATCTCCCATTCAGATTTTCTCTGTAGTTACTTGGTTAAGCTTATTGTGCATTGTTAGCTATGGCTCTGTAAACGGTTAAAGTCAATTTAAATTGGAGAAATCTCCCCAGCACCCAAATAGCTTTTTTGTTGTGGTTGGTATAGAAAATTATGGATTGTTGTTTCGCACGTCTCATAGTCCAAGTAATATCACCATTTATCGCCCATTGTTCACTTGCAAGCCTCATTCACATACCCAGCAGAGGCGGTTCTTGAACAGAGCAAGCTTTGCCTCCGTTTCACCTTCTTGAATGACCCGGGAAGGGAATTTCGAGCAACCGCGCTTCATGAGATGCAGACCTTAAAATGACTCAGAGGGGATGATACAACGCTTCGATTTCTCCCTTACCAATTTAAGAAATATGCCAGGATTTCATTCTAGTGAGCTCTTTGACTGCGAATTCTGATTGATCGGATCGGGATGCGTTGTACACGCGGATCCCGTTCTTTCTGGGGCAGTGTATTTTTCACTTACACCTCCATATATGACAAACAGGGACAGCACATCTGAAGGGAACAGTTTTAGGGTGTCGCTAGGATGAGCACATGCTAGCGACATGATGTTGTGGTACCCCAAGCTTTGACTCTCCCGATATAAGAAAAAACTCGAGGCAGCAGACCCACCACCCCAAATTCGCGCGGACCCTAGAAAGGGAGGGATCTCCGATGGGTGATCTTGGCAACACAGGCATTGTTCCTTTGCATGTGTTCGTATTTGTCCATATGACTCGTGCCGTTATATTAGTACTTGTGTTTTCGAGTCAGCCCTTTGAAATGATCGCATTTTTTCCTTCCGCATGTCGATAACAGCCCTCCCAAATCAATCTGGAAAGGATGAATGTGCATTGCCAAGAGTAGTGGGCTCCAAAGATTTCTGCCTTGTTGAGATTAGGTGACTCACTTTCAGGATTCAATGCCGTGATTGAGGTGCATAGGCTATTCGTTTTCGTGGTTGACTTAGTTTCTTTTTCCATATTTAAAATAAGAATCTCTGCTGCTAAAAAAAAAAAAAAAAAAAAGAATCTCTGCACTGTTTCTTCGTCTCCATTGTTTCTAGGGAAGTATACTACAATTAATATGTAAGACTACTTATTATCATCGAGATTTTTTGACCCTTTTTTATGATTGCTCTCGCCGCTTCCTCTAGTCACATTGAGTTGAGATTAAAGTGCTTCGTTGGTGACATTTGGCGCTCACGTTTTGTCGAGTCATTTTAGCTTCGTTAGCGATTCACCATAGTAGAGAGCGAGTGAGGTCACAATAGCCTCTTGGACCAGAGGTTGTCTAGGAGAAGTAATTCTCTCTGATTCCTCACCCTAATGTGGATGATCTTGCACAGGTTGACAATCTGATGGGTGCAATTTTATGCCCAAAAGTCAGGGTACAAACGGTGAATATGAATAAATGGCTTCACATTTGAGATGTGCGCCAACCCTTGCCAGCCATAGACAAGGACGTGGGTGTGCAACCTCTCGCCCAAATCTGGCAATGGCCGTGATGACCTCACTAAATCTGGCTAGGCAAGGGTGATTTGGGTGAGCAAGGCCGTCGAGGCCCTCACTTAGTCTAAGTGAGGGTCTCGACGCCCTTGCCTAGTGCCAATGAGGGTCAGCTGTTGACCTTCGCCCGCGCTAAGTGGAGGTAAGAAAAGAATTAAAGAAAAGAAAAGAAAAAAGATAGAAAGAAAAAAATTATTAAATAAAAAATTTAAAATATTATTTTAAAAAGTCCATGTCAATGCAAGGTAGCCAAATTTGTTAGAATGACACATATGTAAAAGGTTTAAGATTGAAGCAGGCAAAAAAAAAATTATAATTGAATTGACATAAGTACAATAGGTTTAAAAATTTTTTTGGAAATTCTCTCGATAAAGATATGACATCCGAAATTTCGCTCGACAAAATAACTGAATCCTAAATACTGGACGGTCAACACTGTGCCATCAAGCTCGCCACCGGCCCACACCATTCGCACCACTGTGAGGACTTACCCCCCCTCAGCTTGTCCCCGTCATCACTGAGGCAATTCAACTGCGATACATCGAGTCACGCCAAGCTACCAAGCGCGGCACCTCAACATCGCGTCACCACCAAACCTGAGCCAGCTCAGCCCGCTGCCCCGTTGTCGCGCCACAGTATCGCCCAAATCAGCGCCACCTCCCCGAGTACTGCGACGTCACTCACCGACCCGCAATTCCCTCCTGCCGAATCAACAGCAGACGATGCCAACACGCGCCCTTCCATCCGTTTCCTCAAGGTGGCGACCACGCAGCAGCTGGGAGTGATGAGTCAACAACTTACACCCAAGGTGAAGACAACGGTGGCAGTAAAAGGAACGAACAGAGCGAAGAGAGAGAAGCACGCTACTCTATTCTGTCTTCACCGCCAACCTTCCTCACGTCCATCTTCAGTTCCTCTCGTCATTCTGTTGCAGCCAGCAAGCAAAAGCAGCGAAGACAGTCCCTCGCCATTGCCGCACACGCTGCCGCTGTCAGCCACGCCATCATCCCGCCAAGCTGCAGTCTTAGTACTCTAGGACCTATGGCAAGTAGATATCATCCGTTCTATCCTATGTTGATCAATTGTTGTTTGACGAGAAAAGTTTCCTAGAAATTCATGAGCGTTATTTGGATCCTCATCCGATCGAAAGTTTCGATGGCGTTACCTAGTGACATTGTCTAGATTGAAGTAGTCGAGCTTATAATTAGGTCGTAGGAGCATGGTCAATTGATATCTAGTAAGTGCGAGAACTGAAGTGGCTGAAATTCTGATTTAGATTAGTAAACAGATTTAGGCTAGGTTCGGTTTTAGCTGACCCTGAATTTCGCTAATTTTTTGCTGACATATGTGATGCAAATTTCATGGGGCGTTCTTCATAAAAGTCATCTCATATTGACTATTCTAAGACAGTTTAATTTCAGAAGTTTTGGACTTCGTATGGCAAAAATATATTTGAAAATTTTTGGGATTAGAAATCTGTTTTTGAGGTTGCTGAACCGACCTATTTATGCTTTCCATTTTCCACAAATTTTCCGGTCAAGAATCCTAACACACGTACTTCATGGGATTTGTATATACATTCTAGGCTACCACATATTAAATTTCCATAATTTTTCAGTCTCATTTGGTTGGCAAAATATTTATTTTCCTACTCAATTGCGTTCCGGAAAATTTTACTATTTTGAGCCTAGACTGCAAAAATTATTTAGAACCATATGAGCTGAATCAGATTTTGAGTACTTCACGATAAATTACCTCTAGATCCTTTCTACCTCATATTATAGTTTCATAATTTTTGAAACTCATTTACCAAGATCACAACTATCATTTCTAAAATTGCGCAAAACGCTTTATAAGGCTAGTTTTTGGCCTAGGATAGGGGATTCTTCTTACAATTCACCTAATATCAATATGGGTGGGTTTATGTGAGTCTAGAGGATAAGAAATTACTAAGGATTTGTTAGATTCATGCTTAAGTCCCTCAATGGTAATAACGTCAATATGTTTTAAATTGAATTAAGGAATTGCTGCATCATGATGTAAATGTGTGACTGAGAATGCGATCGGTCCTTGAGATAGATGCCCTAGGTTATAGTAGGGATGCTTGGAGGGATAATTAGGTTCGTTTAGATGCCTCGGGAGTATAAGGTGGTTTCCCCATATGTCCTCATAGTGCTAGATGGGTGAGAGATGTCCGAGGCTAACGAGGTTCCTCGGATGATGATGATGATGATAGCATAAATTTATATTGAATATAACTTTAGTACTTCTGAATTGAGCTACTGATTATCAGTTAGGATCAATTATTACCTTTATTGATATGTTATGTACTTTAAAAAGGTTAAGTTGATGTGAAAGTGATTTACTAAACCTTATATTGAGGCTTTCTTTGTTAGTACCATGACTGGTTGTATAGTATAGACTAGTGGACCTTCTGTTTGATAAGTTTAGACTCACTAGTTGTTGACTTTATCTTTTTCAAATCAATAGAATATTGATCCCACCTACCTCCTCTATGGTCAATTATGGAGTATGAATCAACTTTACGTGGGAAGAGGATGAGTTCATAGACCCCTTTTTGGTGGATACAATTTTTATCCGAATCAAGTCCGGTATGGTTGTTGATATAGGGCCTCTAATGGGGCATGTCACTCTCGAGTTTGTCGGAATGTATGCCTATGTCAACAGGTGCATGGTGGGTCCAATCCAATTTTCACCAATACATTAGAAGATGGAGGCAACCCTGTTGCATAGACGGGGGGGTAGGAGGGAAGCTAGACTTTTGGAGTTGGGAAGATTTTTGATAGAGTCAGGGGTCAAGGTTAGGCGATCGTGTGTACAGCTAGAAGGGGATGGGGTGACTGACATAGAGCCCGATGTGGTCAGTAGTATTTACCTTTTGAATTCCCTAGTATACCCCACTTATCACTTAATGTATATATAAATGTATGTAAGAAATGAAGTTGTCCTATTTACAAAAGTCCACTAGTGTGGCATTCCGAAAAATTCATGACGACCTCTAGTTACATTAAAGTCTATGAATAGGTGATGGAAGTACCATCAAGTTATTTTATGGCCATTTAATCCATAATTTGCAATAATATTTATGGCCAAGCTATTAATGGATAATTTTGTGACTACAAGTTTTATGGCCTTATTATTTTTGCAAGTTAGGTATTTATTTAAGTGGAAAATGTTAATAGATTATTAAAAGGTTAGTGGGCCAAAATTCTTGGGCCAAGCTAGCCCAAAAAACCCAGCCCAAGACCCCCACCACTTTGGCCCAAAGCCAGGCCCATCAAGCCCATTGGGCTGTCGACACATGGAGGGGGGAGGAGGAGCCGCATGGCCTCCTCCAAGTGTCTTCGGCAAGGGAGACACTTGTCTCCTTCTTGGGGACAAGTGTCCCCCATGCAAAATGAGGATGCATGCAAGCTTTCTTTTCAACTAAAAAGGAAATAAAGAGAAGGGAAGTGACCGGTTTTGAGGGGGTGAGAGAGAGAGCTGTCAAGAGAGTGAGAGAGGGAAACCGAGAGAGGAAGAGGGAGGCCGTGCCAAGAAGAAGGGGGAGGATTCGTCCGCCCGTTTGTCCGCCGTTCGTTGCTGCTTTGTCATTGTTTGTTGCTGTTTTTGTGCTTGAATCTAAGGCAAGTAGAGTTCTAAAAGCTACCATTTGCTTGCTGTAAAGTATGTGTAGAAGATGATAAATCGTGGTTGTGGTAAGTGGTGCAATTTCGGAGCTTCGGGGAGAGTTTGGGGGTTGCATGCGACTTTTTATTTGGAATTTCACTTCGACCTCTTCATGAAAGTTGTAGAGAACATCTTGAAGTATAAAATACTAAAATTTGACACAAAATGGATGAGTATTGTGGGGTGAAATTCTTCTTCTACGAAAATGTTAGATCTGGAAACTGCTTTGTTGACCTCTTGGTGATTTCGTGTTTTGCATGTCACTTTTCACTTGAAATTTCACTTCTACCTCTTCATGAGAGTTGTAGAGAATATTTTGAATATTAACATAATCAAATTTGAGATAAAACAAAAAAAAATTTCTTGGTGAAACAAATTTTCTTTTAAAGACGTTAGATCTGGAAATGTTGTACCAAACTCCAGTGACTTCGTGGACTATAAAGTGACTTTCCTTTAAAAATATCACCTTGATCCCTTAATGAAAGTTGTGGTAGATCTCTTGAGGCAAAACATATCAAAAATTCAGAGGAAAAGATGGAAGATAAGTAGGTGAAATCATGATTTTTCGGAGACAGCTAAACCTGGAAAGTTCGGTACTAGGAACAGGGGCTTCTACCGTCTATAATTAATTATCTAGAACGAATTGGACTACAATTTCTTCATGAAACTTGTACCTCTAGTTCTTAAATACAGCGTGTCCAAATTTAAAAATTTTCTGAGTTTATTTAAGGTTTTAATCGAAATTGTTTTCAAAACTGTGCATGGATGATGTTAAAATCCTTCTTCGATGATGCATGGACCTGTACGTATTCTATGAAGCCTTGTTTGATATGATGTTCTGCACAAAATGTGTTTTCTTAGATCTTATCTACATTGTGGTAAATTTTCAGAATTTATTTCCATCGTTTGCTAATTTTATAAAATTTTTCATGAATAGCACGCATTCTGTTTAAGCTGGAAATTGTTTTATTTACTGTTTATTGGATTTATTATGTAAATCATGATATCCTGGATTATTATTCGTGCAATGACATGATGACATCCATACATTTCATATAACATCAAAGGATTGATAGATTTTCATGAACTCAATGAAGTTTTCAAAACCATTGCATCAAATGATACTTTTCCCGAGGCATATTATATGATTTTAAAAGGGGCTACTGTCAAATCATTGGCATTGTTGCATCAAATGTGAAATTGAAAATGAGATGTATGGGAATATGCATTGTGGTGATGAGAAGGCCGTCGGAGGTGTGAGCCGACGATGCCCCGGGAGTGTCGGGATGCCCAGAATGTGGGGGTGCCGGATGCCCGGTGGCCTAGTGGCGTAATTCCGGACGGTCCTTGGGAGTTTCTAGATGCTCGGTGGTATACGGTACGTAATTCCAGGGGGAGTGCCTGGTGATATGTCGGTACGTAATTCTGGAAGCCCCTGGAAGTGTGTGCCGGGGGGATTCCTCGTGATGCTAGTTGGGATACGAGATGTCTAGAGGTGTGTGCCGGATGCCCGGTTGTATTTTGAATACATGCCCGGAGGTTCCTCGCGATGCCAGGTTGGGTGCGAGCGATAAATTGTGGGATGCAAACATTGGTCCCTGGAAAGAAAAACTGATGAGATCCTTGTGAAAGATAAGAATTGAAAGTGAATCATGTGCATGGGTGTATGCATATGGCATGATGCATGATCTGCTTACAAAGTAAATTAATGCTATTTGATATTGAAAATGCGATTAAGAAGGCATGAATGGATCTCATGGTGATGTATGCTTGATAGCATGGATGATATGAATCATGGTGGTATATGCATGCTGGCATGATGAGATATGCATGAGTGCATGGTGGTATATGCACGTATGGCATGGTGATGTATGCATGTGTCACGGGCCGATCGATTGGGATCGTGACCGTGCGGCGACTCGGGCAATTTTGGACTACCCGAGCCAAGCCTTGCTCAATCGAACGCTCACTCGACGCTTACCCAGATCGTTGAGAGAGAAAGTTTAGAGAGAGAAGCTCTGAGAAGGAAGGGAACTCTAATATTACTGAAATGGAGGATTTGATGGTTACAACCGAAGGAGGACTCCCCTTTTATAGTTGAGGGCCTCGGATTACAACCATTGATTTACTTTTCATCTGACGGGCGAGATCGCACCGCCTCAACTACCGACATAAGTATTCAACTACCATCTACCGACATAAATGGAAGGAGACTTCTAGAATCAGGCAAGATGACGGTGTCGTCTTCCCTTGGAAACTTCGGGGAGAAGCCTTGATGGGAAACCGAATTGGAGCAGGAGGTCTTCCACGGACGAGTCGAGGTTGTGCTCGGGGAACCTCTTGGGTGGACCAACTTTCGGTCCGTGACACATGAATGCTTGATGATGAGTGCATGGTGGTATATGCACATATGGCATGGTGATATATGCATGAATGCTTGATGATGAGTGCATGATGGTATATGCACATATGATATGATGACATATGTATGGCTGCAAGGTAGGTTATGCTTGAATGCATGAATGATATGTGCTTTGTTATGATGCCTTGATTGTTATGTGTGACGCAACGAGTAGTTTGGTGGATCTTTATTGTTGAGTGGTTGTACTCACCCCTTTTGGGGAATAACATTTCAGACTAGATAAGATACCTCTGCTGCCACTGCCAACAGTAGATAGATCAAGTGGTTGGATATGACCGCGAGAAGGAGGATAGCAAAGGAAGGAACTTTTGGACGCCGACACTAATCAATAAACTTTAAATATACAACTGTTGGAGGAGATGTCGGTCATCTTTTGAAGTATAACCGAGTATAGAAGACTACGGCATTTTGATGTACCGATGAATGATGTCCATATAGTTTAAGTAAATAAAAGTGTTCGGCTTTTAACTATAAATGTTGGATATGCTTCTGTTATATGAACTGCGCAAGGGAATGACCGAAAAAAAAAAAATGTAAACCCCCCAGGTTGTATGAACCCGCTGCACTTGAAATGGTATTAAAGTGACATGTTATTAGGTCAAGCAAGTGGTAATCGAACTGTGGCGACCCTAACGGTTCGGGGGCCGTTTGAGGGGTGCCACAACTAGCACCCCAGGATTACTTTAGTGCTTTATGCTTCCGCATACTTAAGAAAAGTGAAACGAGTAGATGTAACAAAATACACCAAAAAGTTCAACATGGAAAGTCACCGTGAAAATTTCAGGTCGGTGTCCTTAGTGATTACAAGGTTTTATTGAATGCCATTAATTACCAAAAATTTGACACAGTTGGGCATGTACAGCTACGATCTACATATGCAGCGCATTAAATTTTGAAGACGTTCTGATGTCTAGAGAGCATGCCTACTCAATGCTACCATGAACGCTGAGGGCACCCGTACTATATGCCTTCAGAAAACCCATGTACGAAGATCCTCCCAGACGCTTTGGGCTCCCCTCTACTGCTTGGTAGTTTTCGCTCGCTTCCTTCGTGCTGACGCTTTCCCTAGCGATTCACCTGCTTCAATCCTCCCCTTCAACCTCAATTCTTCACGATGTGAAGATGCTTCCCCCATTCGACCCCTGCGTCACCTTCCTTGGACGCATCCCCCACACCCTGAAACACCTTAAACTCTGTCAAGCTTCTCGCAGCAGTATACCTACATCAAACCCCATCAAAACCCTAAATTAGTTTTGGGCTTCTATCCGCACCTCCTCGCCTACTATTTCCTCCCTCTCGAGTGTCTCTTCCAAAACCCTAAAGAACAGGCCCCAATTTACCTGATCATCACTACAGGCTGGAACCCACCATCAACCCCTGCACGAATTCTTTTTTCATTTTCCTCCCACCACAGCCCAACCCCATCCGCTTTTCCCCGCACCTCTCTCCTTTCGTATCTCACCGCCCCCTTCAAGGATATGTTTCGCCCTCCTCCACTTGGCCCGGATTGCCTTGTAGAACAACATCACTTATGACTCAAAGAAAGGTATGCCAACACTCAACCCTTTATCTATAATCATTAAAGAAGGTTCTACACAACGCCTTCAAGCAACACACTAAGTTCTTTGTCTTGTTAACTATACGGAGTCTGGCCTTGTACCTTCTGAGTTGCGGTATTCCTTTAGCTATATCATCGAGCCTCTTAGAAGGATGAAATATGATTGATTTGAATTTTGAAGCTAGCAAATTAGAGGCGCTGTGCAAAATCTTGGGTAACTTATGGTCTGACGATAATGTCATTGATGTTAAGGATGGCATTTCCGATGAAAAATTAATAGAATGCAGGCTAACATTGTTTGGGAAACTCTATTCTTGACCAAACGTCAATTTCCAAGCCTTTCTCAACACTATGAAACGGGCATGGAGGACAGAGAATGTATCTTGTACCTTGTTAGAACTAGGTTTCTTCTCATTCTCCTTCAAATCAGAAGTCGAGAAGTAGAAAGTCCTAGATATTGAGCCGTGGTCTTTTTCCAGCAACGTCCTAGTGCTCTAGCAATGTGATCCTAACATTCCAGAAATTTGTTATGATTTTTCTCATTGCCCCTTTTGGGTGCACTTGTTTGGCTTACCATTTGGGAAAGTAACGACGGACGTTGTAAGAGAGGTTACCTCTAAGATTGGAGAAGTCATAGATGTGAAATTGGAAGCAAAAGGAAACAGCAATTATAAGGTCAATATAGCCAAAATCGATCTAAATCTAGCTACACCTCTTAAAACAGGGGTTGTCATTAACTTGGGAAGCAAAAAAATTAAGGATTGAATTCAAATACAAGAGGCTACCGCATTATTGCTACTCTTGTGATAGAATTGGTCATTATGCCACTGCTTATGAAGAGATATCTTATGAAACTACAAGGCTGGAGGAGGACTTACCAGGCAACTTCAGGAACTGGCTACAAGCTAAGGTCCGGGAACTTAGCCCGTATGGAAAAAATTTCTATGGTAAACAAGCTCAACTCCTTGAAGACGAAGAAATGGTGCCGGAATCTCCTCTTGTTTTGGACACTCATGAAAATCAGCAGGCAAAGAACACATCAGTGCAGCCTATTCTGCCTCTCCGCACCAAGCATTTCTCGGAGGAGGGGTGCAAACAACAGGCTAACCATCTCCACTCTTCTTGAGCCCTAACCATTATAGAAGGCAAAGCACCACAGAAGAGAGGCAGCAGCTATTTAGATGCGGAATCCACGATGATGTTGTATAATGAACAGCTTAAAAAAGTGGAAAATGAGAGGCAACATTATTTAGAGACTGAAAGAGGCCAAGCTAGGGGCAAAGCCAGAACTACCAAGCTCCCTACATCAAAGAAAGGAAAGAGGTTTTACCCGTATGGGGCACAATTCTCAAAGACAACGTCCACTGACAACTTACAACTAGTGGAGATCCCTATTATAGAGGAGGAGAAATCAACACAATGGGCTTTGGTAGTTAGCCCTAATAAGCCATCGGCTCACCCACGAAACTACTAAGTTGGAATTGCCAAGGGTTGGGTTCTCCCCTGACAATTCAGGCTCTACGAGTCCTAGTGACTCAATTAAGGCCCAATATTATCTTTCTAATGGAAACTAAAAACCAAGAGTAGAATGTGACATCATGATTTTCAAGTCTGTTTTTGATGAGATGAAATGGGCTTTTCATCGACGCACCTATAGCCTTTTTCTCTAAGTTGGCCACTCACAAGCTAACTAGTTTATCAGGTGAAACCGTTAAGGAATCTAAATGCAATTGATTAGAGAATTCGACCAGAAACAGACTACTCGTGTCAAACCCCAATCCTCGGACACACACCCATCCCTTACTTGGTCAATTAATAGCGATGTCCCAGGACGCATCGCCGACCTTTTTATTTTATTACGCAAGCTGAAGTAATTAAACAATCCCCAGACAATCAAACAATGAGATAGAAAAGTAGGGCTATATTTTTCACAACTGAAAATTACAACCACATTTTTATTCAAAGCAAACGTCATAGTATATATTACAATACTATTAACAAGTCAGATCTATCACACATCAGGTCACAACTCAGGGTTTGCAAAATAGGGTGAGGTCTTAGTCCTTATCCGGGTCATACTCGGGATCATCCTCTAGATCCTCCTCTTATTCCTCTTCCGGTCCCTCCTCCTCAAGCTCCACAATCTCCCCTTCTTCTTCACTCCAATTGGCACCCTCAACTGAGTACACTGGAGATTCTGGCTCACTCCTGAGCTTGGGATCCTTAGCACCTTCCACCATTCCGTATTTAGGGTATGTTGTACCCTCACCAAAAGCCTTCTCCAAAATGTACAAGGGTATAGTAGAAGGCCAATATACCATAAGGACTGCCTATGCACAACACAAGTCATAGGACTTGCCTTGACCTCAGATTCCACTTGCAAATCAATACAGTTCAATAGGCATCCAATCAACCATCACAAATCAAAACATCGATCAATCGACCTAGTCGATTACATTCCATCAAAACCTTTCCCCAATCTTTCTACATTCACCAAGATGGAATAACTAGTCATCTAGCCCACGTGCATTCTCCAGGATGACATACCAAGTCTCCGAGCCCACGTGCCTTCTCCAAGATAATATACTTAATCACCGAGCCCACGTACATTCTCCAGGATGACATACCGAGTCTTCGAGCTCATGTGCATTCTCCAAGGTGATGTATCAATTCACTAAATCATTCGCTCAAAATGTCTTTCTCCAAGATGACTTACTTAGTCATTGAGCCGACATAATATAACGCCTTTCTCCGAGACGACATCCTTAGTCATCGAGCCGGCGTGGTACATATTGCCTAACCAATTTCCTTTCCACAATTCCCACTATTTTCCGTAGTCCACCAAACTATTTTTGGCACTGACAACCGATGCCCAACTGTTATTCAATTAATTACCCAAAATTAATTAATTTAGGAATAAGTCCTAAAATCCATACTTAAATCAATTCAGCACAAATTAAAGCTCAAATAAATAAACAGACGGCACCACGATAATCAGCATAAAATTCCAATCGTCGACTATCCCAGCCTAATTTATGGAAAATAAATAAATAAATAATTAATTACAAAAATTAATTACTAAATAGCAATAAATCCAATTTAGGCCCGTAATGCCCAATTAGCCACCAAAACAGACCTGGAAAAATTTCTAGATTCGTTCAATAAATACTAGAACCTATTTACTCCCTAATGGCTACATCTAACTAGCTAACATGCATTGGCAAATTGCTAATTTAATTACTTTAATCTAATCTAATCACCTAGTCATGCTTAATTAAATCTAATCAACCCCTAAGCATCATTAGTCTACTAAGTGAGGATTAGTGAGTTAAACTCACTTGTTTAATGCGTGGGTCGGATCAAATCGACGGGAACGTCGCGAGGGTCACTTTTCTCCAAACCGGGCCTAGGATTCGAGGTTGTGATTAACCTCAAAACGGGCCACCAAGCTTGCTGGAAACCCACAAAATCAGCCTCTATTTTGGAGCTACAAACAAGAGAACAAAGGCTGGTTATGGCAAAGCTAGGCCGGCGGAGACAGGCGGGACTCTGGCGGGGCTGAACAGTGGAAGAACGGCGGTCTACAATGGCTGGACAGCTCTGGCTTGGCTCCTTAGGTCACGGAATAGCAGCTAGGATAGGGGTGAGGGGCGAGTAAGGGCAGATGGGTGCGGATGGCTCTCGCGTGGGCGGTGGCGCACACGGATGGCGTCGGCGAGGCGTGCGGTGGCATTCCGATGTGCGATGGGCTGTAGCTTCTTCTGCTGGTCTTCTGGCCTTCAAGCAGTGGCAATGGAGGTGGAGAAGGGAGGCTGTCGCACAGCAAGGTGGAAAAAGAGAGGAAGGAGAGAGAGAGGAGACCAAGAGGGACCTACCAAGCTTATTTTCCACATTTTGGTCCCCTTAACCTCATCCTTAGCCAAGTTATCTTCCTTGGCCCTCAATGAGCCACCAATGCTCCCCTTTACAACCTTGAGATGGTCCATTTTGGCTAGGCAATGGGGGAGCTACGAATTTGAGAGGCTTTAGCTTCAATTGGACTCTCAATCTCACTTGATTCAATCCCAATCGACCTCAATAAATTCAATCAACCCAACATCGGTCATCTTGGCATTTTTCCTCACTCATGGATCTATCTTGCATCCCAATTTTGCAACCAAAAATGATCCCCAGCTTTTTCTAGACAAAAATAGTCCTATGCCAACTTTTTTTCCAAAAAGTCTCGGGTTGCAGAAAAATCTTCTGAGACTGAGTCGACGTTTCTAGAATTTATTGTGACATGACGGAATTTTCAATTTCTAAAATAGGACTCAAATCCATGGTTAATTTTCATTTGGCACATTTTAAGCATGACTTAGGCTACTGGGTAGTTTTCAAAACTTTTTAGGGCAAATAAGGTGTGGTTAATTTTCTTTGAGCCACAAAGACCCCACTCAATACATTGGTGACTCTTGGTTGTCATGAAAATCTCGAGAATTCAAATACGAACACAGGGTACCAAAACGATAGTAAAATCAAACTAGTGCCGATCGATGAGAATTTTCCTATTTGGTGGAGTCACCCACGATTGGCCACACATCTCAGTTGAACTGACCTATCTCTTATCCCAAATCGGTTTTATACTGTGCTGTAATGGTCTCTAAAGATGAGCACAGTCGAGAAGCCGATTCCTAGTGGAATTCTCAAATCTATTGTCTTAAAATTCCTTAATGGCTTTCCCAGATAGTCTAGTTATCTCGAGAGTGATCAATTTTAAGAACAACCCTATAGGCGCGTCGATGAAATGCCTGATTAATTAGTAGAAAACAGGGTTGAAAATTCAGGATGTCACAACTCTTCCCCTTTTATAAAAATTCCGTCCTCGAAATTTAAACCTTACACACCTTAAACAAAAAAGATGGGGGTATAACTATCTCATTGACTTTTCAGTTTCCCATGTTGCTCCTTCAGTACCGTGGTGTTGCCAGACCACTTTGACCAAAGGGATGGTCTTTGTACGTAGAACTTGTTATTTTCTATTCATGATCTGAACTGGGCTTTCAACATATAGCACATGGTCATCCACGTCCAATTCTTCAAAATTGAGCACGTGGGTCGGGTCAAGCTCATGCTTCCTTAACATCGACACGTGAAAGACGTCGTGTACTTGCGCCAATGTCAGCAGCAATGCAAGACAATATGCTAAGGTCCTGATTCTCTCAAGAATCTCAAACAGACCTACGTACCTCGGATTCAGTTTTCCTTTTTTTCGAAAGCGCGAAGTTCCCCTCATTGGTGACACTTTCAGAAAAACGTGATCACCAACTTGGAATTCCAATAATCTCCGACGCTTCTCTGCGTAGCTTTTCTGTCTGCTCTGAGCAGTCTTTAGTCTGTTTTCGATTACTGCCGCGGCATCCACTCATTGTTGAATGAATTCTAGGCCTGTAATCTTTCTTTCCCCAACTTTATTCCAACACACTAGTGTTCTAGATACTCTACCATACAACGCTTCAAAAGGAGCCATCTTGATGCTCTATTGATAACTGTTGTTGTAGGCAAATTCCACCAAGTGAAGCTGATCTTCCTAACTTCCCTTGAAGTCTAGTACACAAGTTCTTAGCATGTCCTCGAGGGTCTGAATTATCCTCTCAGACTAGCCATCTGTCTAAGGATAATATGCCGTACTATATTGCAGTTTGGTACCTAAAGCGCTTTGCAAGCTGTTCCAAAACGGGGAGGTAAATCTTGGGTCTCGATTTGAGGTTATCGTAACCGGCACTCCATGCATTCGAACCACTGACGCACGTACAGATCTACATGCCTATCTAGACTGAGGTCCTTTTGAACTGCAATGAAGTCAGTCGACTTTATCAGTCTATTGACTACCACCCAAATCAAATCATTTTCTCTTTGACTCCTTGGTAGTCTGGTCACGAAATCCATCGTGATATGTTCCCATTTCCATTTTAGGATTTCAAGAGGTTGCAGAATTCCTCCCAACTTGCAATGCTGAGCTTTTACTTGCTAACACGTCAAATACTTGCGACATGCTTAACGATGTCCGCCTTCATACCTGACCACCAATAATGTTGACGCAGATTCTGATATATCTTGGTACTACCAGGATGGATGTTGTAATTGCTACGATGTGCTTCTAACAAGATATCCTCTTTAAACTTCACATCGTCAGGTATAACTAAACGTCCTCGGAACCTCAGTATTCCTTCATTAAAAATCTGAAAGTCAGCCTTTCTTTTCTTAATGTCCTCCTGTAGAATTTTCTATACATCTAGATTTGTTGGTTGGAGTAGCTTGATTCTAATCTGGACATCCGGTTCAATTCTGAGGGTGGCCATAAGACTCGAAAGGTGGCCTACCTCAAACTTAAATACCGAATCTCAAGCTCTCTCGATTAGGTTCCATTCCTTAATCAATATATGAGCAACTGAAGATTTTCGACTCAAAGCATCGGCGACGTTGTTGGCCTTTCTCGGGTGATATAGGATCTCATAGTCGTAGTCTTTCAGCAATCCTATCCATCGGCGCTGTCTCATGTTCAACTCCTTTTGAGAGAACATGTACTTGAGACTTTGATGGTCCATGAAGATTTATAATTTTTCTCCACACAAATAGTGTCTCCAAATCTTCAAGGCAAAGATACTCGCTGCGAGCTCTAAGTCATGTGTTGGGTAATTCTGTTTATGGGGTCTCAATTGACGAGAGGCGTATGCAACAACCCTACCATGTTGCATCAGTACGTAACCCAATCCTCTGAATGGCACATCACTATAGATCTTGAATCCTCCAAAACTAGATGGAATAGTTATCACAAGTGTGGTAGTCAGCTTTTCCTTAAGCTCTTGGAAACTATGCTCACACTTGTCTGTCCATACAAATTTCTCTCATTTCTTCAAGAGTTTTGTTAGAGGCGATGTTAAAGATGAGAACCTTCCATAAACCGTCTATATTAACCTACCAAACCCAAAAAACTTCTGATTTCTGTCACTGTAGTCGGCCTCGGCCAATTGATCACGGCTTCTCTCTTGCTCAGGTCTATAGAAATTCCTTTGCCTAAAATCACATGCCCTAAGAAAGCAACACGAGTCAACTAAAACTCGCACTTACTAAACTTAGCGTACAACTGATAGACTTTCAGCTTTTGTAGCACTAATCTCAGATGATTTGCATGCTCTTCGTCACTTCTCGAATACACCAAAACATCATCGATGAGCAAGATCACAAACTGATCCAGATATTCCTTGAATACTTCGTTCATTAAATCCATGAAGGCAGCTGGAGCATTCATCAGCCCGAATGGCATCATTGTGAACTCATAATGACCATATCGAGTACGAAATGCTAACCTAAGAATGTCCTCATTTCTAATTCCCAGCTGATGATAACCCGTCCTTAAATCAATCTTCGAGAATATTGACGCTCCTTGCAACTGAACAAACAGATCATCAATCCTCAGGAGTGGATACTTATTCTATATCAGGACTTAATTGAGTTGCCGATAGTCGATGCATAAACGCAAAGAACCATCTTTGTTCTTAACAAATAGAATTGGTGCTCTCCAAGGTGATGTACTGGGACGAATAAATCCCTTATCCAGTAACTCTTGCATTTGCATCTTCAGTTCTTTCAACTCAAATAACACCATCCGATAAGGAGCCTTAAAGATTGGCTCTGTCCCGGGGGCTAGCTCATTCACAAATTCAATTTCTCTCTCTGGCAGTAATCTTGGCAATTCCTTAGGGAAAACATCTGGGAATTCTTGCACTACTGAAATATCTTCCATTTTCAGTTCCTCAACTATCTGGTAATGACAGTTGTCAAGTACCCTTGACAACCCTTGTCTAACAAGCGAGTTGCCTCTGCCGACGAGATCAAGATAATCAAGGGACCTCCTCGACTCTTGACAAACTCGAAGCTCTCACCCCCTAACTGGTCAAACTGAATCGCCTTGCGATAGCAGTCCACTTTAATTTGTTCCCTGGTGAGCTAGTCCATGCCAATTATTAAATCGAAATCATACATGGCTAGGACTAACAAATCAATTTTCCTCATTCGCTCACCAATCTCTAATTTACAACCAGAACAACCCAAAGCAGCTATTATTTTATCCTTCAATGGTGTAGATATGCAAACTGCTGATTCCAACAATATAGGACTCGATCATAACAACTTAACATATTGCTCGGCAATGAAGGAATGTGATGCTCCTGAATCAAACAAAGCATAGGTAGGATGGTTGTTCAGCGAAACCATACCTGTGATCACGTGAGGTGCAACTTCTGCCTGACCCTATGTGATAGCATAAATTGTGCCCCGAACAAGAGGTCTCAGCTGTCCTCCCTGTGGCACATTTTGAGGGGCATACCCTCTTGTCTATCCCATTTGCGGCGGTAGCGGTAACTGTGGTTGTCCTCTTGGCTTTCTAGGACAATTTCTAGCTATGTGGCCATGTTGGCCACATTCAAAACATGCTCCCGTCCTATATGGGCATGGACCTGACCCGTGTCGTCTTCCACAAAAACGACACACTTCATTCCTATTTGGCACAGGCTTGCCAACTCCACCTCTCCTATTCGGTGGTACTTGAAATTTGCCTCCGGGCATGGGCCTCTTCCCATGGCAGATATTTTATTGATGAAAGCTGAACCTCGATCCAGATGAGGCAGCCTGCTCATTTAAACCTCTCTCTATCATCTATGCTCAACGATAGACCTCTCTATAATCTGTCAAATCCAATGGTAGTAGGGGTTGCTTCAGCTCAGAACGAAGACCATTTTTGAATCTTCGAGCCTTCTCTTCTGGGTCCTTAATCAATCTTGGAGCATACTGTGACAGCTTTGCGAACTTAACCCCATATTGGTTAACTGTCATACTCCCTTGGCATAGACATTGGAACTCTTCCATCTTTTGTTCCAGAGCAACACCCAAGAAATACTTATCATTAAAGGCCCTGAGGAAGGTGTCCCATACCTGGGCCACTTCTTCCGGAAACACTGTATCCTTGGCGGCTTTCCACCAGATGTTCACATTGCTCTAAAGTTGTTACACAACCAATACCACCTTCTCCTCTGCGTTACACATCAGCATTGCAAAACGCTTTCTCGAGGTCTCGAATCCAAAGTCATGCAACCTCAGGGTCTCCTTCACCCTTGAACCTCAGAGGGTTCAGCTTCAAGAAATGTTCCACCAACTTATGGATTGGTCTCCCAGTGACCACAACTCCTAGTGGGACTTCAGCAAGCACAGCAACAGGTGTAACGGCAAGTGTGGTAGCAGCAGTGGCCTCAGTAGCGGCGGCAACAACAGCAGTAGCAGCGGCTTGAGCGGCGGCTTCAACAACGGTGGCTTGGTTCTGCACCTGCATAATCCCTTATATCTTGGGATCACTAGGGGCTGCTACTTCGGCACCGACTGCAGGTGGTGCCACTCCACTCGCACTAGCTTGAGCTAGCGCTCGACCATGGCCTCCTCAGGTACCAACCCTATTCGGCATTCTTCCCTAAGTCACAGCACGCACGGTCCTTTTGGTAGGAGTTCTTTGCTCCTAATCGCTCATAGCTTGGCTTTAAATATTGACACCTGCTTCCAATTCCACACAGAATTTGAAACAGAGCGATTCAAACAACAAGCAATTCTAACACTCACCTACCATAGACATGCGCCAATCGTAAATTTAAAGGTCTTTCATACTACTATCCTATGAACCATCACTCCTTATCACTCCAATCTTCAACGTTGCTCTGATAGCACAAAAAGGGAATGTCACGCCCAGATCCTAAAGCATGCACCTATCCCTCACTTGGTCGATTAATAGCGATGTTTCAAGATGTATCGCCGACCCTTTTTATTTTATTACGCAAGCGGAAGTAATTAAACAATCCCCAGATAATTAAACAATGGGATAGAAAAGTATGGCTATATTTTTCACAATTGAAAATCACAACCACACTTTTATACAAAGCAAACCTCACAGTATATATTACAATACTATTAACAAGTCAGATCTATCACACATCAGATCACAACTTAGGGTTTACAAAATAGGGTGAGGTCTCAGCCCTTATCCAGGTCATACTCGAGATCATCATCTGGATCCTCCTCCAATTCCTCTTCAGGCTCCTCTTCAGGGTCTTCTATCTCCTGATTCTCTTTCGGTCCCTTCTCCTCAGGCTCCACAATCTCCCTTTCTTCTTCACTCCAATTGGCACCCTCAACTGAGTACACTGGAGATTCTGGCTCACCCCCGAGCTTGGGATCCTTAGCATCTTCCACCATTCCGTCTTTAGGGTCCATTGTACCCTCACCAAATCCTTCTCCAAAATGTACAAGGGTACAGTAGACTCGGGTATAGGACCATCCCTTCGTCCATCCTAGAAGTAACAATACCACGACCTATACTCGTGGGGCACAAAATTGTCTCTACCCACATTGACCCAAATGGTAGATTTTATCAAAACATATTCCAATCCTTCGGGGTGGCCATCTATCGGTATGTGATAGGCTATCTCCGAGATGCTCTCCGATACAGGTGCTGCCATCTACAGGCCTGAAATATTGTCCCACAATGGGGTGAGATTATGTCTCAGCGAGTTCTACCCTCCTAAGACTTGATTAGAAGGCTAATATGCCGTAAGGACTCCCTATGCACAACACGAGTCAAAGGACTTATCTTAGCCTTAGATTCTACCTGCAAATTAACACTGTTCAATCGGCATTCAATCAACCATCACAGATCAAAACATCGATCAATCAACCTAGTCGATTACAAATTATCATGACATTTCCCCGATCTTTCTATTTGATCTAATACATTCTCTAAGATGGAATATCTAGTCATCGAGCCCACGTGCATTCTCCAGGATGACATACCGAGTCTCCAGGCCCACGTGCCTTGTCCAAGATGACATACTTAATCACCGAGTCTATGTGCATTCTCCAGGACGACATACCGAGTCTTCAAGCCCACGTGCATTCTCCAAGGTGATATGTCGATTCACTGAATCATCCATTCAAAATGTCTTTCTCCAAGATGACTTGCTTAGTCATCGAGTCGACATTATATAACGTCTTTCTCCGAAACGACATCCTTAGTCATTGAGTCGGCGTGGTACATATTGCCTAACCAGTTTCCTCTCCACAATTCCCACTATTTTTTGTAGTCCACCAAACTATTTTTCACACTGACAACTGATGCCCAGTTGTTATTCAATTAATTACCCAAAATTATTTAATTTAGGAATAAATCCTAAAATCCATACTTAAATCAATTCAGCACAAATTAAAGCTCGAATAAATAAACAGACAGCACCACAATAATCAGCATAAAATTCCAGAAAATAAATAAATAATTAAATAATGGAAAAAAGTAATTATTATAAAGAAATAAATCCAATTTAGGTCTATAATTCCCAACTGGCCGCCAAAACAGACCTGGAAAAATTCCAAGGTTCATTCAATAAATACTAGAACCTATCTACTCCCTAATGGATACATCTAACCAGCTAACATGCATTGACAAATCGCTAATTTAATTACTCTAATCTAATCTAACCTAATCATGCTTAATTAAAGCTAATCTACCCTTAAGCATCATTAGTCTACTAAGCGAGGATTATTGAGTTAAACTCACTTGTTTAACGCGTGGGTCAGATCAAATCGACGGGAACGTCGCGCAGGTCACTTTTCTCCAAAGTGGGCCTAAGATTCGAGGTTGGGATTGACCTCAAAACGGGCCACAAGCTTGCTAGAAACCCACAAAATTAGCCTCTATTTTGGAGCTGCAAACCAGAGAACAAAGGCTGGTTATGGCGAAGCTAGGTTGGCGGAGACAGGTGGGACTCTGGCAGGGCTGAACAGTGGAAGAACGGCGGTCTACAATGGCTAGACAGCTCTAGCTTGGCTCCTTAGGTCACGGAATAGCAGCTAGGACAGGAGTGAGGGGCAAGCAAGGGCAGATGGGCGCGGACGGCTCTTGTGCGGGTGGTGGCTCGCACGGACGGCGACGGCGAGGCATGCGGTGGTGTTTCAGTGTGCGACGGAAGCGGTGACAATGGAGGTGGAGAAGGAAGGCTGTTGCACAGCAAAGGGGAAAGAGAGTGGAAGGAGAGAGAGAGGAGACCAAGAAGGACCTACCAAGCTTATTTTCCACATTTTGGTCCGCTTGACCTCATCCTTAGCCAAGTTATCTTCCTTGGCCCTCAATGGGCCACCAACACTCCCATTTACAACCTTGAAATGGTCCATTTTGGTTAGGTTATGGGGGAGCTACGAATTTGAGGGGCTTTAGCTTCAATTGGACTCTCAATCTCACTTGATTCAATTCCAATTGACCTCAATAAATTCAATCAACTCAACATCAGTCATCTTGGCATTTTTCCTCCCTCATGGATCCATCTTGCATCCCAATTTTACGACCAAAAACGGTCCCCGGCTTTTTCTGGACAAAAACGGTCTTATGCAGACTTTTTCCGAAAAAGTCTCGAGTTGCAAAAAAATCTTCTAAGACTAAGTCGACGTTCCTAGAATTTATTGTGACATGACAGAATCTTCTAAGACTGAGTCGATATTCTTAGAATTTATTGTGATATGATAGAACCTTCAATTTTTGAAATCGGACTCAAATTCGCGGTTAATTTCCATTCGGCGCGTTTTTAGCATGACCTAGGCTATTGGGTAGTTTTTAGAACTTTTTAGGAAAAATGACCCGTGGTCGATTTTCTTCGAGCCACAATGAACCCACTTGACACATTGGTGACTCTCGGTTGTCATGAAAATCTCGAGGATTCAAATACGGACACATAGTACCAAAACAATAAGAAAATCAAACTAGTGCCGGTCAACGAGAATTTTCCAATTTAGTGGAGTCATCCATGATCGACCACACATCTCAGTCAAACCAACCCATCTCTGATCTCAAATCGGTTTTATATTGTGCCACAATGGCCTCTAAAGATGAGAATGGTCAAGAAGCCGATTTCCGGTTGAATTCTCAATTTTATTACCTTAAAATTCCTTAATGGCTTCCCCAGATAGTTTAGTTATCTCGAGAGTGATCAACTCTGAGAACAACCCTATAGACGCGTCAATGAAATACCTGATTAATTCAGTAGAAAATAGGGTTGAAAATTCAAGATGTCACAGCTCGACCGTACTAATCTGCAAGGGTCAATACGACACAGTTAAATTCGATTAGAGACCAGAGATAGGTTTATTCGATAGAGATATGCAATTAAGAGTAGGTGATTCCACCTAATTGCAAAATTCATGTCGAACGACACTAGACCAGCTTTCTGTCAATTTTGTACCCTATCTCCGTATTTGAGATCTTAAGATTTATATGACAACCAAGAGTCGCCTATGGATTGAAGATGCACATTGTGGATCGAAAATGATTGACCATAGGTCAAATGCACAAAAATTCCTAAAAACTACCTAGTAGATTAGGACACGCTTGAATCGCGTAAGATTGAAATTAACCAAGAAATTGAACATGATTTCTGAAATTGGAAGATTTTTCATGTCACAAATCATTTTAAGAACATCGACTCATCCTCAGAAGATTTTTCTACAAACTGAGATTTTCGGCAAAAAACCAAGAATTGATAGAATTCGATCGGGAAAGTTAGAGGACCGTTCTTGAGCACACTTTTGGCATCCAAGATGGATTTATTAGCAAGGGAAAATGTGGATTCAAGTGTGGACACATGGCTGGAATTTTTGGGACTTCAATTGGACTGAATTGAAGAGAATTGAAGAGGAATTGAAGACTTTAAAGCAACAAATGTGCAAAATTCGTAGCCCCCATGGTGCACAATATTTTGGACCACATGGGAAGCTTCTTGGGGAAGATTTAGGAGAGAGAAATGGGCTATGGACAACTGATGGGTGGTGGGGGCAAGCTAAGGGAGAGAAGGGCAAGTGTTGGTGGCTAAGGAGGCCAAAGAGGGCCCCTCTTTTCAGCAGACCCTTCTTCCTCCTTGAAGTGTGGCTTTATCCATTGTTGAAGAGTTGGGAGAGCTTGAGAGAACCAAAGGAAGCCAGCTGAGCCAACTCCACCATTGCACACCCACCAGACCAACCAAGCGCCCGTTTTCCCCTTTGTTTTCTCCTTCTCCTAGTTTCTGCTTCAGCTAATCTTTTGCCAAAGATCTGAGTCAAAAGTGGTCTTCCCGGATGAATTAGCCTTCATACCACCCGCCGTTGTGCTCAGCACATCCAAACTGTTCAAAAGAGCTCGACCTCGTGCCAAACGGAGCCACCGACCGTCTTTTACGCCAGCGAGAAGAAACCGGTCACCGGTCCGCCGGTCTGCTGCCCACCTGCACTATTTCACATTTTTCTTCATTTTTCTCCCATTCTGACCCCTCCTTTTGCCCATCTCATCTGCCCATAAGTTCCCCTTGACCCGCAGGAGCCACCGGTCACTAACCACCCACTTGCTGGAGCTTCGATCAGCCTGTATTCACCATTGCAGTTGCTGGTTTCTTCTCTGCAGTTCAGCCAAGAACAGAAACAGAAACCAGTAAGGTTTTGGAGATTTTGTGGCCCGTTTTCACGCCCTTCCCGACCTTGGTTGTTGTCGCTGCTTGGAGGTTTATCACCTGCCTTACCATTGCCGTCGCCGTGGACTCACCGGAACGCAAAACCGTTCAGTTTACTCACTAAAACTCGGTTAGGAGGTTAATAATGCTTAAGGGTTGTTTAGATTAGGCTAAGTATGTTTAGGTGGTTAGATTAGTCTAATTAGAAGTTAATTAGATTATGAGATTTGATTAGTTTAGTAAATAATTAATTAAGGTAATTAGGCAATTAGATTTGTGTAATCTTAATTAGGCCTTTAATTAATTATTTGCTTTATTTAATTATTTAATTATTTCGAATTATTTAATTAATTTATATTTATTTAAATAATTATGTTATTTTGATATTTAATATTTATTTAATTAATTTTCAGAATTTAATTAATTATTTATTCTTTTTTGGAAATTTGACCAGGATAGTCGGTGATTGGAATTTCGTGCTAATTGCTGTGGTGCTTTATGATTATGCATTTGATTAATGGATTGTGAAATTGAATGGTGATTGTGAAAAGTATGTTATTTATTCAGAAAATCCTAGATGTCGGGTTTTGACACCGAAAATGGATTTTAAGTATTATATCAAACAATGGGGTTTGAAAAGGAAATGTATTAGTTTTCTTGGTTCGAAATGACCATGAACTCACACATGACTATTTTTTGGGATGTTTTCAATATGAAGAAAATAGGCCAGGATCACCATTTTAATTAAGGCATTTGAGTGCAATGTATGGTGTCCTAGGCCGAGATTGATTGGTCGTTTGTTGATTAAGAGAACTTGTCCTAAGCTGTGAGCTAGATGTTACCCATTGATTAGGAATTGGGTCGCAATAGATTCTAGACCTATGCTCCTTCGGGGAAGCCGTCTATTAATAGACGTCACCATGCTTAATGGTGGTGAGACGAAGCCTGGCTATGTTAGAAGTGCCGAACTGAGAGTAGGCGGTGCCCTTGAGGGGCTAAATTAACAATTGGAATGCATGTTTGATTGAGTTAGATGCGCTTGATTATGAGACAAAACTGTGTGACATGGTGTGGGATGTGTCATAATGGTTTGGTCTTATAATCGGGACCCCTGTGGTTGCTTGATATGAAAGTGTTGACGTTCCAGTTGTTTGAGTTGTATTACTGCATATGATTGAGTGATATGAACTGTGTTGACGTGCAAGAAAGAACTGAGGCAAGGTAAGTCATATGTTCTAATTGTGTGGCTGTGTGACTAATGCGCCATGTGGCGTATTTCCTTCCTAATATGGGTTTAGAGGGTAGATTTGCTTAGACATTGTCTCACCCTGTCATAGGCTTATCCTTTCAAGTCCTTAGATGGTAGTTGTGGAGGACCGAAGCCCCGGAGTCTGTGGAGGTGAAGACTAAAGGTTCGGCGTTTGTGTCCGACCAGCGTGTTATAGGACAGCTTCTTTTTGAGAGCCGACCCTTTTGTAGACTTTTCAATAGACTCATTTTGTATCTAAACACATTGTTTATAAAAGTGTGAATTTTGAGAAATGTTATCCTGCTTTCCTATCCCATGTTTTTTGTTGTTAGGGGTTTATTATTTCACTTCCACATGTGCTTAAAATGAATAGGTTGGCGACGTGACCTAGGAAGTCACATATTTGTATCGACCATAGAGGGATGTGCGCGCACTCGAGGATTGCGGCGTGACATACCTGTTTAAGTGGTATTAGAGCAGGTCTGTGTTTGGAGTGATAAGGTGCAATGGGTCATAGGATAGTTAATAGGAAAGGCTTTTAATATGCTAATGCATGTGAGTAATAGCTGATTAGTAACTTATTTGTGGGATCACTGAAATTCTAACCTGGTGTTGGAATTGAAAAATAGGTGTCTATAAAGAGCCTGTAGGATGAGTGACTAGGAGCAGAGGACTCCTAGGAAGAGAACCATTGGACCAATGACTCGGGGTAGGACACCGACCAGGGTCGGTAGCCGAGGTGGTCGTGGTAGAGCGTAGGCTGAGGCTAGCGTAAATGGAGTAGCACCGCTGCCGGCTGGTGCTGAGATAGCAGCCCCTGGTGATCCCATAATCGACAAGATCATGCAGGCACTCGAGGCAATGGGAAATCAGATGGAGTAGCAGGCTCAGACCAAGCTGCCAGTGCTGCTGCTTCAGCCACCATTTTAGCTGCTGCTGCTGCTACTGCAGCCGCCACTAATGCCATAAATGCCGCTGTTGATGTCGCTGGAGCTGCCGCTGCCACCACTACCGCAGCCACCGCCACACCTGCCGTCGCGCCTATTGCCATACCTGCTGAGGTTCCACCTGGGAACGTGGTTGCCGTGAGACCTATGCATAAGTTGATGGAGCAGTTTCTGAAATTGAACCCGCCAAAGTTCACAAGAACAGGAGATCTTGAGACTACAACCCTCTGAATCCAAGGCTTGGAGAAAGCTTTTGCACTGCTAAGGTGCACAGAGGAAGAGAAGGTGGACCTTGTAGTATATCAATTGCTGGGTATTGCAAGTACTTGGTGGAGGGCCACTAAAGAAGATGTATTCCCAGAAGGCGTGATTCCGGTGTGGAACACCTTCGTTGGAGTGTTCAACGGCAAGTTCGCCGAGTTATTGCAGCTGTACCAAGGAACAAAAGATGGCGGAATTTCAATGCCTTCGTGAAGGTTTAATGAGTGTGGACCAATACAAGGCGAAGTTCACCGAGTTATCATAGTACGCTCCTAGACTGATTAGGGATCCTGAGCAAAAAGCGAGGAGGTTTAAGGATGGCCTCCGACCGGAGTTGAAAAATCCATTGGTACCGTTTGATATAAAGAACTATAATGAGTTGTACGAACGAGCCCAACTAAAAGAGAAGAATCTGAACGAACAAGCTACCGCTTCTGGATCACGATTTGGGTCTAACCAGGATAGGAATCGGTTTGGGAAGAGACCGATGATAAGAGGAAGATATCCCGTTCCACCCAATAGGAAGGGTGGGATAAGAAAATCAACGAGTCAGTTTAGAGTGTGTCAATCCTGTGGAGGACAGCATGGATCAGCCTTGTGCCTAGCCAAGATGGGTGCTTGCTTTGTATGTGGCCAGCAAGGTCGCATAGCCAGGAACTATCACAGAAGACAAGTGGGACAACAACTACCATCGCCGCCACCAATGGGTCAAATCCGAGGAATCACGCCATCGAATGCATAGCAAGGTGGTTTGAACTAACCGCCAGCTCAAGGAAGGACGTACACTGTCATGAGAGGACAAGCAAAGGATGCGCCTAATATGATCACAGGTATGGCCTTGCTGAATGACCATGTTGCTCATGCTTTATTTGAGCCTGGAGCTATTCATTCATTTATAGCTTAGCAGTATGTTAAGTTGGTAGGTTTGATTCCTGAGTTGTTGGAGTTAGTGGTAAGTATATCTACACCATTAAAGGATAAGGTGTTAGATATAGTGGGTTGCTCTGGTTGCAAGTTAGTAATTGGTGAGCGAGAGGGGAAAATAGACTTGATAGTCCTAACCATATATGATTTTGATGAAATAATTGGCATGGACTGGCTTACCAAGCAACGAGCTAAGATAGACTGCTATCGCAAGGCGATTCAGTTTAACCCGTTAGAGGGTGAGAGCTTCAAGTTTATTGGGAGTCGAGGAGGACTCTCAATTACCTTAATCTCGTCACTTGAGGCAACCCGTTTGTTAGACGGGGCTTGCCAAGGTGTGGCATCCCAAAATTCATAATGACCTCTAGTTATATTAAAGTCTATGAATAGGTGATGGAAGTACGATCAAGTTATTATATGGCCATTTAATCCATAATTTGCAATAAGGTTTATGGCCAAGCTTTTAATGGACAAGTATTTGATAGGAAAGAAAATCCTATCATTGGCCATGTGTTTCATAAATTGGGATTTATGGAATTATGATTTCAAGATTTTGGACATGTGGAATTTAGTAATTAAATTCTTAAAAGAAAGAATTAAAAGTGTTTAAAGGTGAAATTTGGATTTAAATTAGGTTTGGGCCTTAAGCCCAAAAGGTGGATTTTAATGGGCCAAGTTGGCCGGCCCAATAGAGGCCCAAGAGGAGGTGGTCGACCAGCCCATTTGCTGGCCCAAGATAGGCCCAAGAAGAAGGCCCATTAACCTTGCATGTCCTCCAACACTTGTTCTCTCCTTCTCGCCACTTGTTCTCCTCATGAGAACACTTGTCCCCCATGCAAACCTATAATGCATGCAATATATAAGCATCCAAAAAGAGAGAGAGAGGGGGAGAGAGAGAGAGTGGCTTGTTCGGCCAAGAGAGTGAGAGAGAGGAAGAGAGTTGCCGAGAGAGAGGGAAGCCGAGAGGAAGGAGTCGTCGTCCGTCACCGGTGTGCCACCGTTCGTGAGGTCTAGAGGCAAGTTGGGAATCCACTTTCTACTCTTGCACCAATGTTTTCGCATGAACTGTTTGGAGTCAGAAATTTGTTTGAGCTTGCATGTGTGTTTGGAGTCCGATTTTGGATTCAATTTCTTCATGAAATTTATAGCTAACATCTTTTAATATAACATACTGAAATTTTGTGGAAAATGATGGAGATTTGAGGGGTTAAAGTCGCATCTTACGGACACCTCAGATCTGGAGAGTTTTTACTAACCTTTTGCTGGATTCATGGTTGCATGTTGGGCTTTGTTGAGAATCTCACTTTGATGTCTGCATGAAAGTTGTAGGGAACATCTTAAGCTACAACATACTCAAATTTTAAGTGAAAAGAACAAGTATAGCTTGGTAAATCGACTAGATCTTGAAGACGATGATTCTGGTGATGTATTTCGAGACACCCGAGATTTAAAGGACTAAAATGAGGACTATAATCTGGTTATTTGACCTAGATCTCTTCATGAAACTTGTAAAGTACACCTTGATACATAACATATCCAAATTTCAGAGGAAACGAAAGAGAATAGATGGGTGAAATCTTAATATTTCGGAGATGGAGGCACTGGACGATGCGGTAATGGATCCAGAAGTTTCGTGAGGTTGAATAAAATAATATATAAGTAATCTGGCTTGGAGTTCTGCATGAAAGTTGTGCAAAAATGTCTTGGCTATAATCCAGTAAAATTGTATAATTTTTTAAGGCCATATGGATATTTTAATTGAATTTATTCGGAAACCGTGCATTCTGGTTTCATCCGAAAAGCATAGGATGTTTTGGGAAAATTATGAAATTTTATAAAAATTCAATTTGGCCATGAATTTTGCAAGTGATTACCATCATATGGGTTTGTTTAATAATTTCTTGAATTTTGATAATTTTGGGAATTTATAGTTATTTTAAAAATAAATAAATAAATAAATAAATAAATAAATAAATGAAATGATAAATAAATAAATGAATAAAAAGGAATTATTTCATTGGCCATAGATTCCATTCAATTAATTCACGTTGCATGTGTGATAAAGCTTTGATATGTCTAGATATTGAATTGAGATGTACATGTGATAAAGCCTTGATATGTCTATGATATTAAATTGAGATGTACATGTGATAAAGCCTTGATATGTCTATGATATTGAATTGAGATGCATATATGAATTTAATGATGAATATGATCCTGATTTGTCATCACATCGCATGCCATGTTAAAGTTGAACTATAATTGAAGATGAGAAATGAGATGTATGAGAATATGCATCGTGGTGATGATGATACCGTCGGAGGTGTGAGCCGACGATGCCCCGGGAGTCGGGATGCCCAAAGGTTCGAATGAGTCGATGCCCTTTGGATGCCTGGTTGTATTATGAATACATGCCCAAAGGTTTTCCCCGGGAGTGTCGGGATGCCCGATTGTATTATGATACATACTCGGAGGGTGAGGGGTTTGTATCATTATGCATGCCCAGAGGGCAGGGGTAACCATTTTCATGGCGAGCCCCGGAGATTCCTCGTGATGCCAGGTGGGGTGCGAGATGCCCAGAGGTTCGAATAAGTCAATGCCCTTTGGATGCCCGGTTGTATCTTGGATACATGTCCGGATGCCTCGTGATGCCAGTTGGGATACGAGATGCCCAGAATGTGGGGGTGCTGGATGCCCGGTTGTATCTTGGATACATGCCCGGATGGTTCTCGCAATGCCAGGATTGGGCACTAGTGATGAATGTGGAATGCAAACATTGATCCCGAGAATGAGAAATGTGGCGGTCCAAGATGAAATTGGAATTAAATCATGCATGGTGATATATGTATGACATGACGCATGATGATGATGATGATGATGATGATGATGATGATATGCATGATGATGATGATGATGATGATATGCATGATGATATGCATGATGATGATGATATGTGATGTGATATGATGATCACCCATGGTATGAGATGCATGATGATATGCATGATGATGGTGATGATATGTGATGTGATATGATGATCACCCATGGTATGAGATGCATGATGATATGCATGATGATGATAATGATATGTGATGTGATATGATGATATACGACATGATATGATGATGAGATATGATATACATGATGATATGCATGATGTTGATGATAATGATAATGATATATGATATGGCGTGATAACATGCGTATTGTGATGATGTCATGTGAATATGACATGTATGATATGATGATGCATGATAGTATGCGCATGGTTTCAAGGTAAGTAATGCCTACAATGCATGTATGACTTGTATGATGCATTGAGTGGTTATTGGATTTCTTTACCTGCTGAGTGGTTGTACTCACCCCTTTTGGGGACCAACATTTCAGATTAGTAGATGAATCGAGTGATTGGATATGACCGTGAGGAGGAGGATAGCAAATGAGGGAACCTTTGGACGCCGACACTGATCGATGGACTTAAAGTATATGACTGTTGGAGGAAATGTCGGTCATCTTTTGGAGTGTAGCCGAGTATAGAAGACTACGGCATTTTGATGTACCGATGAATAATGTCCATCTGGTTTAAGTAAATAAAAGTGTACGGCTTTTACCTATGAATGTTTAGTAGGTGTGCATCGCTTTCTGAGTATAGGGAAGGGAGTTGTTGGATGTGCTTCCGTATATGGATTGCGCAAGGGACCTATCAAAATAAAAAAAATGTAAACCCCCATGGTTGTATGGACCCGCTGCAATTAAAAAGGTACCAGAGTAATATGTTAATAAGGAAAGTGAATGGTAAGCGATGTGGCGACCCTATTCGGATCGTGGGCCATCGAGTGGTGTCACATCCGTCTTTGTTGGTATCAGAGCTATGGTTTATTTGGAGTGATAAGGAGCCTCAGATGGAAATGAGGATAGAATGATGCACACCATAGGGTATTAACTAAGAGTAGTTGACTAACTTTGAACAACGGGTGATGGGTATTCACTCGTAGATCCCTGGTAACTTGTGTGATGTTGCTTTTGTGTGCTAGTAACTTTTCATGTTACTTATATGACTTTAGTAACGTATGAACATTTCTTCTTCATCTTAGCTAATTAGTGACACTAAGTCACAAATTGTTCCTGAAGCGAAACTTTCTGAGCTGTCTAGGTATGCCCCTAGATTGATAGAGGATTGGGAGGAAAAAGTGAAGAAATTCCTTAAGGGCTTGAGGATAGATAGTAGGAGATAACTAGTGCTCCTGAGTATGAGGGATTATAATGAGATCTATGAAAGGGCACAGTTGGTGGAGCAGGAGTTGATGAGGGAACATTCGGATGATAAGAAACCACTGTCCTTTGGTGATGTGAGACAGGGTAAGAGACCCTATGTAGGTCAAGGTCCGACCTGGGAATCTAAGAAAAAGAGTAACTTTGGAAATTTTAGAAGGGCTTGGAGTGGCCCGACTTTTGGGAAAGCAATCAGCCTGATATTTGTCGAAAGTGTGATGGGAGGCATGGGCCAGGACCTTGTAATAGCCAACTGAGATGTAATGGATGTGGGCAAATAGGACACTTTAAGAAAGGCTGTCCACAAAAGAGGTTGCAACCGAATGTTAGCTCGGTGCAACAGGTACAACAAGGTACTGTTGAGCCAAATCCACCAAGGAATCCACAGAGGCCACCACCACAAGGAAGGGTGTATGTGGTCACTCAAGAGGAATCAAGAGCTTCCAAAAGTGTTATCTCAGGTATGATTTTGATAAAAGGATAAGAAGGCATATGCGTTATTTGATATGAGTGACACGCATTCATTTGTGTCCGAAAAATATAGATGATTGTGAGGAGTAGGAACAAATCTCTAGATATGCCTCTTCATATTTCTACATCGCTGAAAGACATGTTGTTATCTACGTTGGCATGTGAGATGAGTGAGATAACCCTAGGAGAATGACATCTGGAAATGGACTTAATAGTGATAGTTATGTATGACTTTGATGTCATCATAGGAATGGACTAGCTCCGTAAGCAATGGACTAGGATGAATGATCTCATGAGATAGTACTTAGCCATGCGCTAAGGATGAAACCATGAGGCCTAGTATGGGATAGGCTAAAACGGATAATAACTCTGTAAGTTAATCCCTATTGAAACGAGACCCTTCAGTAGATGTGTAGTTCGGGTTCGAACCAGGCGAAAGCTGGTGTACCTGTAACGTCCCGGTTTGATGAGGGCGGGGGGTGGACGCCAAGGTCAGAGGACCTGAACAAGGAGCGGCTCATGGCAGGCTTCTAAAATGGCAAAAGGGGGCAGGAATGAACCGAACTATGAACCGAACTGGAAAGGTAGTGTTTCTGGGATAATTTTGTTAGAGTAGCGTAGCGGAAGCATGGTTAAGCTTGTAGAACTCTTGTTTGTGAGAAAGAAGGACAGGTCGATGTGTTTGTGCATTGATAATAGGCAATTGAATCATGTAATTATTAAGAGTAAGTACTCATTACCTAGAGTTGATGATCTATTTGACCAACTGCAAGGAAGTTCGGTCTTCTCTAAAATTGACTTGAGATCAGGATATCGACTAAGGATTGAGAAGGAAGACATTCCTAAGATTGCATTTAGGCATGGACACTATGAGTTCTTGGTTATGCTATTTGGATTGGCGAATGCCTTAACTGCATTCATGGATTTAATGAATAGGATGTTTAAGCCTTATTTGGATCAAATTGATTGTCTTCATTTGATGATATCCTGATATATTCTAAAGGACTCGAAGGACATGCGTAGCATCTAAGCGTAGTGTTGCAAGCAAGGCTTAAGAAGTGAATTATGGAGAGTAAGTTATGAATTTGAGGATTAAGTTATGATCATTTGAGCTAAGTAGTAACTTCCTACTTGAGGATTTCATTGGAAGTCTTGATGCATTACATGAAGGTATTTAGTATGTATAGATTGATCTTGGAAGCCATGAGTTTGAGTGGTCATATGAGATATGAAATTATTTGTGGTTTATATGTCAGAATAATAGGTTTGATCGATAGTGGTCAACTTTTAATTTTAGGTGATGATCTCAGTTTGAAAAAGGTTTGGTGGAATTAGTGAACATGATCATTTGTGGTTATAGTCTCTCCAAAGTGAAATTGTGGAAGTTTAAGTTGTGGATTTGATGAGTGATTAGTCTAAGTGATGATCATTTAGGATGAGATCTGAGATATACTCGGTGGAAACTAGACAAGTTTTATTTTGGTGGATTGTCGATCTTGAATTAAATAAGTCTTGGTGGACTATAGATATTTGAATCGAAGGGATGATGCTATATTTTAGGCTTGAATTCATGTTGTAATGAAGGTGTAGTGAATGTCTTTGTTGGACTGAACCAAATGAGCTATTGGTGATGTCGATTTTGATGTTTCTAGGCTTGAATTGATGGTGACTAAGGTATAGAAATGATTCGGCTAAATGGTGTGTTAGATTGGATATACTTGAGTTTGGATGTTTTCAAAGCTCTAAGATTTTACATGCAAACTACTTTGAAAATCTTAAGGTCGGAACTGAGTTTGATGACTCGCCAATGCGTTGATTTCGGTATGTCAAGGAAGGCTTAGGATTTTGGTATTTCAGAGTTTTTAGTTTCAAAAATCTTTATGACGGGACCAATATTATCAACTCACCGAACTGTGATTTTCAATACTTCAAGAAATGCTTATGGTTTTTGGAGAAGATTTTCATCTGTACATTCCAAGTTTTGAACTTCAATCGAAGAAAAGATTTTGATTGTAAATTGTTTTAGAAAATCTCTTGAATTTCATCAAACTTTATGAGTACTGTGACACCGTGCCCAAATGTTTTAAGAAATGTTTTCTATTTTAAAGATTTCTGAACCTTTCATAGAAAACATTCCAACCCATTGGAGTTGGGATTGAGATTGGAATTTTTGCAACGTACCGATTTAAATTTACTAAGAGTTTTGATAAAGTATTTTATTTTGCGCCGTGATGCAAGTACGACTCAAGGCTTTACATGTGGATTTCGAAAAACATTTGAAATTTATACGTGATCATGGATTTTATGGATTTGGTATCATGCTTTGATTTTGTAAATTGATTTCAACGATATGAGATTTACCTATTTTCAAAGACTATTATTGTTATATTGTTGTGTCTTTGAAATCCCTATTTTACATCATAAAGTGGAATTTTCAAGAACTCAAAGGTTTTTCCACATTGGAGATTTGAAAACATTTTGACATGGAAATGGCATATGGTTTCAAAGCCTGCTATTGTAGTATTGATATGCTTTTGAAAACCTCAGTTTGTATTGTTTGATTTCATGAAGGAAGATTTTCAAGCGTTCAAAAGAAATTTCAGATGTGGATATTGTTTTAAAACTATTTTTGGTGTTGAGATAAATTAAGATATGTTAAGAGCTTGCATCCTTAACTTTAGAGGAAGTATCAACCCGACCCTAGTTGCATACTCGATCATGAAGCCATTAAAATAGATGAGAAAATAAGGTACATTGAGGAGCCTGTGCAAGTACTGGATCGAAAGGAACAAGTCCTTCGGACGAAGAGAATTCCATTGGTTAAGATATTATGGCGATATCATGATGTGGAGGAAGCCACACGGGAAAGTGAAAATGAGATGAGGGAAAGGTACCCTCATTTGTTTAAGGAGACATAGGAAATGTCTAATTTCGAGGACGAAATTCTCTAAGGAGGGGAGAATTGTGGCATCCCAAAATTCATAATAACCTCTAGTTATATTAAAGTCTATGAATTTAGTAATTATATTCTTAAAAGAAAGAATTAAAAGTGTATAAAGGTGAAATTTGGATTTAAATTAGGTTTGGGCCTTAAGCCCAAAAGGTGGATTTTAATGGGCCAAGTTGGTTGGCCCAATAGAGGCCCAAGAGGAGGTGGTCGACCAGCCCATTTGCTGGCCCAAGATAGGCCCAAGAAGAAGGCCCATTAACCTTGCATGTCCTCCAACACTTGTTATCTCCTTCTCGCCACTTGTTCTCCTCATGAGAACACTTGTCCCCCATGCAAACCTAGAATGCATGCAATATATAAGCATCCAAAAAGAGAGAGGGGGAGAGAGAGAGAGTGGTTTGTTCGGCCAAGAGAGTGAGAGAGAGGAAGAGAGTTGCCGAGAGAGAGGGAAGCCGAGAGGAAGGAGTCGTCGTCCGTCGCCGGTGTGCCGCCGTTCGTGAGGTCTAGAGCAAGTTGGGAATCCACTTTCTACTCTTGCACCAATGTTTTCGCATGAACTGTTTAGAGTCAGAAATTTGTTTGAGTTTGCATGTGTGTTTGAAGTCCAATTTTGGCTTTGATGTCTTCATAAAAGTTGTAGCTAACATGTTGTACTATAACATACTGAAATTTCGTGGAAAATGATGGAGATTTGTGGGGTTAATGTCACATTTTACGGACACCTCAGATCTGGAGAGTTTTTACTAACCTTTTGCTGGATTCATGGTTGCATGTTGGGCTTTGTTGAGAATCTCACTTTGATGTCTGCATGAAAGTTGTAGGGAACATCTTAAGCTACAACATACTCAAATTGTAAGTGAAAAGAACAAGTATAGCTTGGTAAATCGACTAGATCTTGAAGACGATGATTCTGGTGATGTATTTCGAGACACCCGAGACTTAAAGGACTAAAATGAGGACTATAATCTGGTTATTTGACCTATATCTCTTCATGAAACTTGTAAAGGACGCCTTGATACATAACATATCCAAATTTAAGAGGAAACGAAAGAGAATAGATGGGCTAAATCTTAATATTTCGGAGATGGAGGCACTGGACGATGCGGTAATGGATCCAGAAGTTTCGTGAGGTTGAATAAAATAATCTATAAGTAATCTGGCTTGGAGTTCTTCATGAAAGTTGTGCGAAAATGTCTTGGCTATAATCCAGTAAAATTTTATAATTTTTAAAGGCCATATGGATATTTTAATTGAATTTATTCGGAAACCGTGCATTCTGATTTCATCCGAAAAGCATAGGATGTTTTGGGAAAATTATGAAATTTTATAAAAATTCAATTTGGCCATGAATTTTGCAAGTGATTACCATCATATGGGTTTGTTTAATAATTTCTTGAATTTTGATAATTTTGGGAATTTATAGTTATTTTAAAAATAAATAAATAAATAAATAAATAAATAAAATGATAAATAAATAAATGAATAAAAAGGAATTATTTCATTGGCCATAGATTCCATTCAATTAATTCACGTTGCATGTGTGATAAAGCTTTGATATGTCTATGATATTGAATTGAGATGTACATGTGATAAAGCCTTGATATGTCTATGATATTGAATTGAGATGTACATGTGATAAAGCCTTGATATGTCTATGATATTGAATTGAGATGCATATATGAATTTAATGATGAATATGATCCTGATTTGTCATCACATCGCATGCCATGTTAAAGTTGAACTATAATTGAAGATGAGAAATGAGATGTATGAGAATATGCATCGTGGTGATGATGATACCGTCGGAGGTGTGAGCCGACGATGCCCCGGGAGTCGGGATGCCCAAAGGTTCGAATGAGTCGATGCCCTTTGGATGCCTGGTTGTATTATGAATACATGCCCAGAGGTTTTCCCCGGGAGTGTCGGGATGCCCGGTTGTATTATGATACATACCCGGAGGGTGAGGGGTTTGTATTATTATGCATGCCCGGAGGGCAGGGGTAACCATTTTCATGGCGAGCCCCGGAGATTCCTCGTGATGCCAGGCGGGGTACGAGATGCCCAGAGGTTCGAATAAGTCGATGCCCTTTGGATGCCCTGTTGTATCTTGGATACATGCCCGGATGCCTTGTGATACCAGTTGGGATACGAGATGCCTGGAATGTGGGGGTGCCGGATGCCCGGTTGTATCTTTGATACATGCCCAGATGGTTCTCGCAATGCCAAGATTATGCGCGAGTGATGAATGTGGGATGCAAACATTGATCCCGGGAATGAGAAATGTGGCGGTCCAAGATGAAATTAGAATTAAATCATGCATGGTGATATATGTATGACGTGACGCATGATGATGATGATATGCATGATGATATGCATGATGATGATGATGATGATGATGATGATGATGATGATATGCATGATGATATGCATGATGATGATGATGATATGTGATGTGATATGATGATCACCCATGGTATGAGATGCATGATGATATGCATGATGATGATGATGATGATATGTGATGTGATATGATGATATACGACATGATATGATGATGAGATATGATATGCATGATGATATGCATGATGTTGATGATAATGATATTGATATATGATATGGCGTGATAACATGTGTATTGTGATGATGTCATGTGAATATGACATGTATGATATGATGATGCATGATAGTATGTGCATGGTTTCAAGGTAAGTAACGCCTGCAATGTATGTGTGATTTGTATGATGCATTGAGTCGTTATTGGATTCCTTTACCTGCTGAGTGGTTGTACTCACCCCTTTTGGGGACCAACATTTCAGATTAGTAGATGAATCGAGTGATTGGATATGACCGTGAGGAGGAGGATAGCAAATGAGGGAACCTTTGGACGCCGACACTGATCGATGGACTTAAAGTATATGACTGTTGGAGGAAATGTCGGTCATCTTTTGGAGTGTAGCCGAGTATAGAAGACTACGGCATTTTGATGTACCGATGAATAATGTCCATCTGGTTTAAGTAAATAAAAGTGTACGGCTTTTACCTATGAATGTTTAGTAGGTGTGCATCGCTTTCTGAGTATAGGGAAGGGAGTTGTTGGATGTGCTTCCGTATATAGATTGCGCAAGGGACCTATCAAAAAAAAAAATGTAAACCCCCATAGTTGTATGGACTCGCTGCAATTAAAAAGGTATCAGAGTAATATGTTAATAAGGAAAGTGAATGGTAAGCGATGTGGGGACCCTAATTGGATCGGGGGCCGTCGAGGGGTGTCTCACAAGGTTACTTGGCAACTGTCATAGATACGACAATTGAGGAGCAGAGGATAGAGGATATTGCAATGGTGCAAGAGTTTCCAGATGTGTTTCTGAAAGAATTGCCAAGTCTGCCACCAGAGAGGCAGATAAAGTTTATGATTGACTTAGCCTTCGGGACAGAGCCAATCTCTAAGGCTCCTTACTAGTTGGCTTTGTCAGAGCTGAAAAAATTGAAGGTGCAGATGTAGGAGTTGTTGGACAAAGGGTTCATACATTCCAATGCATCACCTTGGGGAGCCCCAGTTCTATTTGTGAAGAAGAAAGATGGTTCGTTGCGCTTGTGCATCGACTATCGACAACTCAATCAGGTGACGATCAAGAACAAGTATCCACTCCCAAGGATTGATGTGGCACCCCTTGAGCAGCCCTCGATCCATTAGGGTCACCATAGATCAATACCCTTCACTTGGACCTGAAGGTCTATTACTCTGATACCATAGAAATTTGAACAAGTCCATAAATCCTAGGGATTTTATCCTTTCTATAGGTCCCTGCGTAGTTCATATATATATATATATCGAAAGTGCATCCATCAACTTTCCTTCCTATAATTAAAACGATGCACACCAACTAAACATTTTATAAGTTAAAGCCGAACACTTTTATTCACATAGCTAGATGGACATCATTTGTCAGTATACCAAAATGCCGTATTTTCTATACCCAGCTACATCGCAAAAGGGTACCCAACTTTACTAACAGTCGTGTACATAAGGTCCATCGTTTAGTGTCGGCGTCCAAAAATTTCTTCCTCTGCTGACCCCATCTCACGGTCACACCCAACCCCTTGGTCCATTTGCTGGTGGCAGTGGCAATGGCCCCAGCATTCATCCATGCCGACGGACAAATATGCCGACGTACTCCTGGAATACAGGGCTGGTGGGAAGACCGGTATTGAACACCATAATGACTCTCACTCGTACAAATGTCAGTCCTCGTACCTCAGGGTCCTGATGGTCCGACCACTCCCACAGTAAGTTGATCGAGACTCCATAGAATGTATCAGGAGGTGCAGGCAGCATAGGCATCTTATCTAGTTTGAAATGGTAGTCCCCAAAAGGGGTGAGTACAATGACCCAGCAGTGAAAGATCTACTAAACTATATCGTGCATAACCATCATAATCTAATTTCATGCAAGATAGACAAAAACATATAACCGAAAGAATAAGTATGCATCAAATCCATGAGACTCTTTAATGCAATGGCAAGTGCAATTTCGAAACCAAGATGCACCATTTTTAGTCACACGGGTCTTGATTATAGAATCAAATTGTTATGACAAGTTTCATTTCATGCCATACAATTTAATTCTATAACCAGACCACACACACACACACTTAGTAGAGCCATCAGTTTTAATATTCAAAAGATTTTTCCTCCCAGAGGACCAATGTTTGCATCCCTCCGGGCATTCGAGCCCAACCCAGCGTCGTGAAGTCCTCCGGCATTATGCCACTGTGCCATCGGATATCCAGAGCGTATTACATTACACCTTTAGGCATCTCGCATCCCACTTGGCATCACGAGGAATCACTGGGGCTTGCCATGAAAATGGTTACCCCTACCCTTCAGAATTATGTACTGACATACCACCGGACATCCCCCGGAATTACGTACCGATATACCACTGGGCATCCCGACACTCCCGGGGTACCTCTGAGGCTCTGCGGACCCCAAATGTTCAAAGGCATCGACCCCTATGATCCTTATGGGCATCCCGACTCGCGGGGCATCGTTGACCCGAGGGTCTAGCAGTAGCAACATCATCTCACATTATTTCAATATCAAAAACATTTTCAATGCAATGACATCGGAAGTCCCATGAGTTTTCATCGAAATCTCAATGTTGAATAATATGCTGAATGCCAAAACCATCATATCAAATGATAAATCAAGATGCATTCATCCTTGAGATAAATTGAGCAAACTCGGAATAAAACAGTCCAAAAATCAGAATGCACAGTCTTAGTAGAAAATTTGGAATAACCCCTAAACAGACTCAAAAAATTCTAAAATTTTAGTATGTTATAAACAAGATCTAAAGGAAAGAATTTTGTGAAGAACACTAAGCCAAATTCATCATGTATAAATCGCAGCAAATTGCACAACTCGGCCCTAAACTTCTTCAATTGACAGAATCTATACTTTGGCAGAAAAATACTTCCCATTAAAAGAAATTTGTGCCTCCGTAATGATTTCAAAAAATCTGACCAAAATTATATGTTATAGTTTAAACAATCCTTACAACATTCTTGAAGAATTCAGAACCAAAATCGTCCTAGGACTGTATGTAGAAAATCTACAAAATTGCCAAGCTACACTTAATCTAATTCAAACACCACAGATTCAGTAGGATCCCTCACCTATAACATGGCTATTTCACTTCCAAAATTTCACCACAAATTGTTCTTTCAATCATAGTTCAACAAAATCAGAATGTATAAAGATATCCAAAGAATTTCCTCAATTCTTTAGTCCCAATCTACTGCAATCACTCAATCCAACATTCAGCATCCAAATTCAGACATCCTCAAGTCTATTTGCACTACCTTAGGGCACGCATGGATTTGTTTCTGTTCCTTTTTTGTTCCTGGGAACAGAAACAAAAAAAAGTGTTTCTATTCCGGGGAACAGTTTTTGAACAAAAGAACACGTTTGGTAACGTTTGGTCCGGGAATAAAAAATGAACAGAAACACGTTTGGTAAATTTTTTTTTTTGTTTCTTTTAATTTTTTAAACATTTTTATTTTATTTTTTATTTTTTCCTTTCTTTTTATTTTTTCTTTTTTCCGGCTGGTCCCCGGCCTCCGGCGACCGGTCGACGGGGCCAGCAGCCTCGCCCGCGCCGGCGACGCCGAGCCTCACCTTGGCTGGGCGAGCTCGGGCTCGCCCAGATCTGGCGAGGCCGAGCCTCGACGGCCGGGCGCCGGCCCAGGCCGAGGCCGGCGACCGGCGAAAGAAAAAAGAAGAAAAAAAAGAAGAAGAAAAGAAAAGAAGAAGAGAAGAAGAAGAGAGAGAATATAAACGTTTCTTTCATTTTTGTTTCTGGAACAAGAAACAACAAATTGTTGTTTCTTTTTTCTGTTCCTATTTCGTTCCAGAAACAAAAAAACAAAAAGGGAACAGAAACGCAATCAAATGCGTTTCTGTTCCTTTTTTGTTCCCGGGCACACTTACCGTACAGAAGTGTGCCGGGAACACTTTTTTGGAGTGTTTCCATGCACACCCTAACAGCCTTGCATTACATAGGTTAGTAGACTTTTACTTGCCTTGGTCCTACGGCGTCAACAGCAACTAAAAACGAGAAGCTCGAGGTCACGGACACGGCTCAACAGCGGCAAATGCGAGTGGCATCAACGGTGGCAGCACGCACAGGCGAAAGGCGGTCCTTTCCCTTCTCCCTCGCTGCCCTCTCTCGAATTTCTCTCGCTCAAACTCACTCTCTTTCGCTCGCTCGCCTGCTGCCCACTCTCGGTTTCTCTCTCTCTCAACTTGCTCGACCGCTTGCTTCTCTTTTTATTAGTTGACTAACTTAGTCAAAAATCCTGAAATTCGGTGGCCGTTGGATGGAGCGACAGCAAGGAGTCCAGTGCCGATCGAAGGACATCTTGCATGTCCATGCAAGATACGTGTCCGGCTCCTTGCTCCTACGCTCGGTGCGCTGGCCAAAGAAGAAGAGAGACTCTCGCACACTAACAGCTGGAAACAAACGTGGCTTCATGGTGAAAGTTTCCTCTTTGGTTGACTTATTTGGCGACGAAATGAAGGGAAGACTCGGGCAGCTTGGTTCCTGTGCATGCACGTCTTCCATGCATGCTTTGGACGTCCTCTTCAGTTAACTGACTTCTTTAGTCAATGAATACAATTTCGTAGGGCAGCTTGGATGGGAAAACAGCCCCCATGCATGATCCAATCTTCTTTTGTTAGCTGCCTAAAGAGAGGAAACGTGAATGGAGTTTGGGTGGGCGAGAGTGCATGGGCGCACATGGAAAATATTTCTCGGAAAGTTAATATTTCAGGACGTTAGGTGGTGATGAAACGGGGTCGAATGTGGTGTCGACAAGGACGATGATATAGCAGGGGTCCAAAATCAATGCCTATGACAATGAACTTCGATAACAATTTCGTCAGTTCGCGACTTATCGTCATTTTTCTAAGGTCGGTAAAACATGGATGCCACAATTGATGACTTGTTTGATCAATTGCAAGGAGCATCGATATTCTCCAAGATCGACTTAAAAATGGGATATCATCAGCTGAGGATCAAAAAGGAAGACATACCGAAGTCAGCGTTTAATACTCGATATAGCCATTATGAGTTCACTCTAATGCCGTTCGGTTTGACGAACGCTCCAGCTGCTTTCATGGATCTTAAGAACCATGTGTTCAAAGAGTAACTGGATCAATTTGTAATTGTGTTCATCGACGACATCCCGGTGTACTCTAGTAGTCCTGAGGAACACGAAAGGCACTTAAGGATAGTGTTACAGACTCTACGGAATCATAAGTTGTACGCCAAGTTTAGCAAGTGCAAGTTTTAGTTGACTCATATTGCTTTCCTAGGTCACATGATTTCAGGTGAAGGAATCTCTATGGACCCAAGCAAGATTGGTAGTGATCATGTGGCATCCGGGAATTTCAACCCAAAATATTGATTTTGAGGGAAACGATATTTGTCTTTGAATGGCCATAGGGACAATTACATCATCGGCCACGATATTTTATCTCTTGGACCGAACCCCTTGTGAAAATGTTAATTGATTATGAGAATGTTAATTGATTTCTATAAATAAAAATCAAAAATCAAATGCCCTAAAGTGGTGAAGGAATTATGGGCTTATTATCGATATTTTTCTATGGGCTATTTAAATTGGATATAGGACGATTTGATAAAGAAGACTTTGTTCTTGACTATGCACTCTATAGATTTGATTTTATGGATTAATGTCACAAAGTCTTTTGGCCATTTTATTATCCAATTAGGTATTTATTTAAAATGAGGATTAAGATGTATTTTTAAAAACAAACTTGGGCCATTTAAGCTTGGACTTTACGCCCAAGTGTGTTGGCCTAAAGTGGGCCAAGAGGCACGGCCCAAGGAGCCCATGAAGTGGTCGACCAAACTGGCCCAAGATTGGCCCAAGAAGAAGGCCCATCAACCTTGCATGTAATCGGACAAGTGGCATGAAGGGTTATCCAAGTGTCTTCGGCGAAGGAGACACTTGTCTCCTCCTTGGGGACAAGTGCCCCCCATGCAAAAATAGAGATTTATTTGTTAATCAAAGAACAAAAGGGAAGGGGGTGGTTGGTCTAGGTGCCGAGAGAGAGAAGAGAAAGACAAAAAGAGAGGAAGAGAGGAAGAGAGAAAGGAAGAATAGATCGCGCAAGGAAGAGCTGCCCGTCCGCTCGTCCATCGACCGTCCGTCCGTGTGTCCGTCGCCGTCCATGTGCCGTTGTTTGCTTTGTACAAAGGCAAGTTCGGATCTGTATTCTGCTCTTGCATGTTGTGTCTTGCTTGAATGGTGGTGAATCTCGGATGTTTAGGGTGTGAGAAATCGAAGCTTGAGTGTGTTGTTCTTGAAAATGTGTTCTCTTTTTGAGTGTGCTGCCTGACCCAGAATTTTGTAGAGGCTTGAATATGGGTTTTGAGTTGGATTTCGACTTTGAAATCTTCACGAAAGTTGTATATAACATCTCAAAGTATAACATACTAAAGTTTGAGACAAAATGGTTGAGTTGTAAGGGGTGAAACTCTTCTTCTACGAAAACGCTAGATCTGGAACTGTTTTGTCGACCTCTTGGTGGTTTTGTGTGTTGCATGTCACTTTTTACCGAGAATCTTACTTCAACTTCTGTACGAAAGTTGTAGAGAACATACTGAATATTAACATACTAAATTTTGAGGTAAAACGAGCAAGTGTAGCCTAGTGAAACGATTTTCTTTTGAAGACGGCAGATCTGGAAGTACGGTACTGGACTCCCGAGACTTCGTAGACTATATGGTGACTATTCTTTGAGAATTTCACTTAGATCACTTCATGAAAGTTATATGGGACCTCTTGAGGCAAAACATATCAAAATTTCAGAGGAAATGAAGAAGGATAAGTAGGTAAAAATTCGATATTTCGGAGATAGGTATACTGGACGTTTCGGTTCTAGAGCCTGGAGCTTTGCACGTCTATAGAAAATTATCTAGAGCGAATCTGGCCTAGATGTCTACATGAAAAATATACCTTAGGATCTTGAATATCACCTGGTAAAATTTCATAAGTTTTGGAGGTCATTCAGGTATTTTAATCGAAATATTTCAAGAACTGCGCAATCTGATTTTATCCGAATTTTGCATGCTGTATTGTGTGAGCTATATCTTCTTGTGTGAAGCTCTTTTGGGCATGTGTTCTTCATGGAATTGCTACCTTTATGTCTTGTCTATCACATGCTCTGATTTTATGATTTTTGAAGATCATATGGATATTTAATTTACATGTTTTCCGAAATTGTGTAAGCTGGAATTTGGTAACTTTCAAAAAGACCTGTTATATGGATTATTCTATGTTATATGGACCCCATGAATTGTATTGTCATAAGTGATTCTATCTTGCTGCATGTATGATGATGATTGGACATGCATATAAGAATCAAATGAGGAAAATGATCTTATTTGCCATCACATCATATGCCATGTTGAAATTGAGCTATAATTGAAAATGAGATGTATGTGAATATGCATTGTGGTGATGAGAAGACCGTCGAAGATGTGAGCCGACGATGCCCCGGGAGTATCGGGATGCCCGGAAAGTGGGAATGCCGGATGCCCGATGGCCTAGTGGCGTAATTCTGGAGGGTCCTCGGGAGTTTCGAGATGCCCGGTGGTATACGGTACGTAATTCCAGAAGCCTTGGAGGTTTGTGCCCGGGGGGATGCCTCATGATTCTAGTTGGGATGCGAGATGCCTGCTAGGTATTGTGCCGGATGCCCGGCAAGTATTGTGCCGGATGGTTCTCGCGATGCAGGATTGGGTGCGAGTGATAAATGTGGGATGCAAGTATTGGTCCGGAGAAAGAGAAACGTGGCGGCCCAAAATGAAAGAATGAAATTGGGAAATTGAAATTGAATTATGCGTGATGGTACATGTAATATGATGATGAGTGCATGGATGCATGATGGTATGTGCATGGATGTATGTGCCCCTATGGCATGATGGTACATATGATATGACGATGAGGAGTGCATGGATGCATGATGGTATGTGCATGAATGTATGTGCACCTATGGTATGATGGTACATGTGACATGACGATAGTAAGTGCATGAATGTATGTGCACCTATGGCATGATGGTACATATGATATAATGATGAGTGCATGGATGCATGATGGTATGTGCATGGATGTATGCATGGCTGTATGTGCACCTATGATATGATGGTATATGTGACATGATGATGGTGATGATTATATGGGGATGTATGTACATGCGGTATGATGACATGCGTATGGTATCAAGGTAAATTGTGCATGGATGCTTGAATGACATGTATTGTGCTAAGATTGTTATGACTGTATTGTATGATGCATTGAGTGGTTTATTGGTCATTTATCTGCTGAGTGGCTATACTCACCCCTTTGGGGACCAACATTTCAGACTAGATAAGATATCTCTGTTACCACTGCCACTGATCAATGGATCGGGTGGTTGGATATGACCGTGAGGAGGAGGATAACAAAGGAAGGAACTTTTGGACACCGACACTAATCGATGGACTTTAAGTATACGACTGTTGGAAGAGATGTCGGTCATCTTTTGAAGTATAGCCAAGTATAGAAAACTATGGCATTTTGATATACCGATGAATGATGTCCATCTGGTTTAAGTAAATAAAAGTGTACGGCTTTTACTTATAAATGTTTAGTAGGTGTGCATCGTTTTCTGAATATAGGGAAGGGAGTTGTTAGATGTGCTTCCGTATATGAACTGCGCAAGGGAATGATCAAAAAGATGTAAACACCCATGGTTGTATGGACCCGCTGCAAATTGAAATGCTATTAGAGTGACATGTTATTAGGTCAAGTGAATGGAAAGCGAACTGTGGCGACCCCAATCGGATCGGGGGCTGTCGAAGGGTGCCACAGATCAACTGGCCAAGACCGACGACAATGACAGAAATAAGTAGTTTTCTGGGTTTAGCAGAGTATTACAGAAGGTTTGTGGAAGGGTTTTTAAAGTTAGCCTCACCGATGACTCGACTACTAAAGAATGAAGAGAAATTCGTGTGGACAAACAAGTGCGAGCGTAGTTTCCAAGAGCTTAAACTAAAACTAACTACCGCACCTATGCTTATTATGCCATCTGGTCCTGGAGGATGCAAGATCTACAGTGATGCGTCATTTAGAGGATTGGGTTGCGTGTTGATGCAGCATGGCAGAGTTGTTGCATACGCATCCCGTCAGTTGAGACCTCACAAGCTGAATTACCCGATGTATGACTTAGAACTTGTAGCGATTATTTTCATCTTGAAGATTTAGAGACATTATTTGTGTAGAGAAAGATTCCAGATCTTCACAAACCATCAAAGTCCAAAGCACCTATTCTCTTAGAATGAGTTAAATATGAGACAGCGTCGCTAGATGGAACTTCTTAAGGATTATGATTGTGATATTTTGTATTGAGATGGCTAGTACTAACACCTAGAAGGGCGTGAATAGGTGTTTAAAACAAATTTTCACAAGACTTAAAAATTGCTATTAGAAGATAATAAAGTAAGAACATAATACGCTTTAAATAGTTATATAAAGCTATGGATTGAAATAAGGAGTTTAGGGAAAGAAAATAGAAACACAATGTTTATAGTGGTCCGGCTTAGATCAAGCCTACGTTTACTCTCCCGCGCTAACAGCCCACTGGCTAGATTTTCACTATGGATCAAAAGAGATTTTACAGTCTCATGTCCTTGACTTTATAGTGTAAAGACTCTAGTACACTTCTTCAAAGTCTCACAAGTGTTTACTCTCTCTTTTGAGTACAAGTAAAGCTTAACAATTGAAATAACAAAGAACTAGGAAGCTTCAAACTTTGAAATTTTAATTTACGCACTACTCCAAACAACTGAAGAGTGTCACGCCCCGATCCTCAGGCACGCACACATCCTTCTCTCTTGGTCGATTAAATAATGCGATATCCCAGGACAAAGTATCGCCGACCCTTTCATTTCTAAGCACATGCGGAAGTAGTTAAAATCCCCAGACAATAAAACGATGGGATAGAAAAGCAGGGCCATATTTTTCATATTGAAATTTATAACCAAACTTTTATACAACACACAAACCACTTCATAACTATTCACATCAACATAGATATCTCAAAAGAAGACAGAAACTTAGACGAACTGGGCCGCACTCAAGGCCCCTCTCAGGATTGTCTTCTTCTTCCAAAAATCCTTCTCTTTAAGTTTCACCTCCGAACTCTCCTTCTCAAATTCCTCCTCAGCTCCTCAACGGGGTCCTGAAATGTTTTTCCCCAAACTGGGATGAGACTACGTCTCAGCGAGTTCTACCCCACTAAGCCCAATTAGTAAACTATTATACTATAGGCTGCCTATACACGCATAGGGCAGAAAACGTACCTTGGCCTCATATCCCACTTGCAAGTCGGACAATTCATAACAGGCATCCAAGCAATCATATCACGGATCGAAGCATCGGTCAAATCGACCTAGTCGATTAAATGCCAACAAGACCACTCATGGTCATTTCTAATCAGTCAATCAATCCACGACATCAAATCAAAGCAATGAACCACATCAAGTCACACTCAGATCGAATCATCGATCAATCGACCTAGTCGATTACAAGTCGATCAGAGACCATCTCATGATCATTTCCAATCAATCGATCAATTCACAACATCAGATCAAGCAATGATCAATCGACCTAGTCGATTACACGTCATCATGACCCATGCTTAGTCGGCACATTCAATACTATCTATAAGTCCGACCATAGTCCAGGACTGCTCACTCTAAGCTGATATAGTGATAGTATAGCTCGCACTAAGCTGATAGGGTTAAGGTATACTGCTCTCGCTAAGCTGACATATCGCCCGTAGGCCGATATAGTATACCGGTATCGCTCTCGCTAAGCTGACATATCGCCCGAAGGCCGATATAGTATACCCCCGATGCTCCCACTAAGCTGATAAAGTGTACTGCTCGCACTAAGCTGACATATCGCCCGTAGGCTGATATAGTACACTAGTATACTGCTCTCACTAAGCTGACATATCAGAGCCCGTAGGATGATATAGTATACTCCCGATGCTCCCCTTAAGCTGATAAAGTGTACTGCTCGCACTAAGCTGACATATCGCCCGTAGGCTGATATAGTACACCAGTATACTGCTCTCGCTAAGCTGACATATCAGAGCCCGTAGGATGATATAGTATACTATCCAACCACTCAATCCATTCCATCTGACATCCTTCTCGATAAAATAGCCGTGTGTGGGGACACGGTCGGCCTTAGCCAAATTATTATAATTTCCTTTTCCATAATTCCCACCATTCTCTACAGCCCACCAAAACACTTTTGGTGCTGTCAACCGACACCCGGTTATTTTCCAATCAATAATCAAAGATTATTCCATTAAAGGATAATTCTCAATTTCATAAATAATTCAATTCCGCACAAACTACAACTCAATTAAATAAACGAATTGCGCCATGACAATCGGCACGAAATTGCGGTCGTCGGCCATCTCAAACTTAATTTCCGAAAAATAATTAATTAATTAATTAATTTCGAAAATTAATTATTAAATGTTAAAAATTCCATTTAGCTCAAAATAAGGCCCAATTAAATAAACGGACTTCACCACGGTCATCAGCATAAATTTCCGGTCACGGGACATCCCAGTTGAATTTTCGGAAAATAAATAATTATTTAATTAATTTCGAAAATTAATTAATATTAAAAATTCAATTTAGCTTAAAATAAAGTCCGATTAAATAAACGGACTTCGCCACGATCATCAGCATAATAATCCGGTTCCAGACCATCTCCCTCAAATTTTCGGAAAATAAATAATTATTTAATTTAATTCCGAAAATTAATATTTAAATGCCAAAAATTCCACTTAGGCCCGAATCATCAAATTGAAGCTCAATTAGGGATCCGAAAATTCCCGAGACACTTCCAATAAATAGTAGACCACGTCTACTTGTTAATTGCACAATCAATTTATCTAAATCGCATCACAATTGACTAATAATTGCTAATTAATTCTAATCTAACAACCTAAACATAATTAATTAAAACTAAACCAACCTAAAGCATAATTAGCCAACTAATCCAAGATTAGTGAGATTACTCACCAAATCGCGCGCAAATCAGATCAATCCGACGGCGGCGACGCGAGGAACGATTCTTCCCAAAGCGGGCCTCGGGTTCGGGGCCGGGAAACGGCCCAAAACGGCCGTGAACAGGGCTGGAAACCCATTTTTCCAGCCACTGTTCTTGGCTGGACGAAGCTCGTCCGGCGGCTAGGGCGGCGAGGGGAGGCCGGCGGAGGGTGCGGGGGACGCGGGGGAGGTTCGGCGATGACCGGACGGGGTTGGGCGGTGGCCGGAGGTGGCCGGATTGTCGGACGAGGCCGAACGGCCCGGACGGCGCACGGCAGCGACGAACGGCGGGACGGCGGGCGCGCGGGCGGGCGGCGGTGCGACGGCGGGACGAGCGGCGGCTAGCTGCAGCTTCTGGTTCGGGCTTCTGGTTCGCTCGAACGTGAAGAAAGAAGGAGAAGAAGATGCTGGTTCTATCGTGCACGAGAAGGAAGAAGAGAGAGGAGAGAGAAGAAAGAGAGAGAGAGGAGAGAAGGGATAAGTCTTGACTAGTCAAAGAGGAAAAGAGAGAGAGAGAGAGAATAGGCGGTGGGGGGTGTTCGCACGGATGGGAGGGGAGAGGAGAGAAGAGAGAGAAAGAAAAGAAAAGAGAGGGAGAGAGAGAGAAAAAGAAAAGGGGGAGAGAGAGAAAAAGAAAAATAAAATGCATATTCCCTTTATGCAAATTTTCCTTTTCTCTTTTCCTTTTCCTTTCTATTTTCTTTTGGTCTTCAATTTTCCTCCGATAATTTCTTTATTGAAATTTCGAACCCGTCAATAAATTGACGAGCGATGAGACAGGATCCTATTTATCCAGTCAAATTGAAACCCGAAAATCTGGATGTCACAAAGAGTCATCCTTAAATACTCCTCCATGCCTTTACGACCGTTGGCACTTTCCAAAGGAGTTCTTCTAATCTACTCGTTGGATAGAATCAATCAATGAGATCTCGAGTCGTTGGATGATTTGTGATGAAAGCCCATCAATCCTGTTCGCCATACAATCAGGATCTTTAGTTTTCATAAGTAGAACATTCTAAGTATACTTCGCCATTCAAAAGATTTTCATATCGAATTTGATCCAATAATCAATCAAGCAGATGCTCTATCTAGCCATAAGGTCTTCCAAAATCATACTAACCGAATCCATGAATCATAATTTCAAATCTGGATAAGTCTTCAATTTTTGGTTTGGAAACTGTTAGTGAGGGTAGACTTTGTGATTAAAGTCTAGCGGTCTTTAGACTTTAACAGTAGAGTTTGTAGTTCTTCAAACTATAACAACTGAGTCTGTAAGTCTCCAGATTAGACTTTCGGAAAGGTTTTGTCAGCTTCAAAATAATAAATGAGTTTTCTCTAACAATCTCCCATTTTTTGATGGTGACAAAACTTTCTTATAGATTTGAAAATTTTTGACCTGCAAAACAATACTTAAACAAAACGTGATATCTTATAAAGAATAAGATGATTAAAACTTGGATAACTTTGATTATGCAACCACAAGAAACATGTTAAACCTGCAAAGTAACTTATCCAGCCACAATTTATATCACGATGTTAATTTTGCAAGCATAAAAAACTCACAATCTACCAATAGTCCAAAAGCAAACAAGTTGAGTCCAAAGTCAAAAGTCTAACAACAATCCAATACAAAACAAACCAAAAGAAAAATGTCATCAAAAGTCATCGTCAAACAAAATCTGCATAACTCTCCCCTTTTTTGTCATTAGCAAAAAGTGGAGAAAAATTCGAAAAAGAGATTGATAAAATCAGGGCTGCTTGGGGATGTGAACAAGTTGGAAATCCCCTATCGATTTGACAGCTTTTTCAAGATCCTTCAAAGTCTCCTTCACTTCTTAAATATCATTACCCTTTGCATTATCCTGCACTTAAGTCTTCAAGGCTTGCAACTGCTCTTGCAAAGAGTCTGAAGTTGACTTGAAAACTGTCATCATGTTTTTCATCTCCAACTCAAAACCATACTGCTGACCCTTTAAATCCAGAATTAGATCCAGCAGCCTGCTGTTGGTTCTGATGTAGCACTTGGTCCAGCCGAATCAATTCCAGCAATTCTGAGATGTGAGGGAACATCAGCTGTTCAATCACCAAGACTAGGAGAGGATACCTTAGGATCTGCTTCAGGATATTGAGAGGCATACATATCCTCTGGGTCTGCGAGAGATCTAAAATCATCACTATGGAAGATAGGTGAAGAAATACCTCGTTTATCAGCAGCTCCCCCTGTTTCTGTGCCTCGGGTGGAGAAAAGTATTCTTCTTCTTGTTCTTGGCCTCCTTCAGCACCAAAGTGATGTTGTTCCCCTCCTGCTCTTGTAGTTCCTCCTCTTGTCTCTTCTGAGACTTCAGCAAAAGTGGGCTTAAGAAAATCATCTTATCCCTCTTCTTCCTTTTGTTCTCTTCCTTACTCCTCTTCCTCTGTTCTTCTCTCTTCTCTTCCTTCTTCTCTTTGCTCTGTCTCTTCTCTTTCTCGATGCTCTTGGTCCTCTGTCCCTTGAAAGCTGACATAACTCTATAAATTTCTTAAGGCAAAGACAGAGAGAGTGATATCATCCTCATCTTCTTCATCCCGCAAGATGAGTGCTCTCCGTTTCTTGATCAGTGCAGTCATGGGCTCTTTGCCTTTTCTTTTTGTTGCAGCAGAGTCTTGTTTCACCTTCACAGGGGACTTCTCCTCAAAGCTCTCTAAAACCTTGTTAAGCTCCTTCAGACGCATCTTTGTAACCATTTTCAGTCCAATCACCATTGGAGCAATGGTCCCAACACAGAGAATGTTAGGGGGACTAATTTTGAAGTGTCTGAAGAGTTGAGTGATAAGAGTTGAATAAGGAAGTTGTCATTTATCCTTCACCATTGTCTTGTACATGTGCATCGGGATGGTGTGAGGTAGAGAGAACTTATATCCAATGTTGATGGCATACATCAACTTCGCTTCCGAACGAGAGACATTAGTCTTTGACATTGATTTGGGTCTTACGTAGTTGATCACAATCTTGTGGAGTAAGATATTTGAGGCAGTCATTATAGAATAAGAAATCTTGCCTTCAGCAATTATGTCCCGAACCAGCTCCAAAATAGCATGAGCAATCAACACACTAATTGGTTGGAAACACCCTCTTTCCACCCTAATCACATAAGCCAGAGTGTCAACATTGACCACAAATTCTCTGTCCCTAACAATAAACGAAAATCTATTTGCATCTAGAAATGATAGATTTGAATAGAAGTAAGCAGTGAGTTCTAGGTAGGCGACAGTCGTTTCAGAGCAAAAATGTTCAAGTTAAAGCAATGCAAACTTCTCCCTAAGTTTCACTTTCAACGAATCAAGAAAATCGAAATCCACGCTCTTAGGGTTCATCACCCTTGCTTTAGTAGTTTTGAATAAGTCTTCTTATGGTCTTTAGAACGAAAAAGATCCGTCTTTTCTCCATGAACATGTGCAGCAACACCCATCCTGGGTTGAAAGTTTGTAAACATCCTTTCATCGTCATCTTTCCCTTTAGGTTAATTAAAGGATCCAAACCGTGGATTACTTGAAAAATTTTCGAAAGTTCTAGCAGCCAAACCAGCAGGCGCAATCCCCATACTTTCCATAGTCCTCAGAAAATGAGTCTCATTTTTGTACCATTTCTCATTCAAGAACTCATCAATGAAGGTCATCACAGTACCACCTTCCTTCAGCTTAATATAGAGTTTGAAAAGAAATTCAAGCTTCAAAGTTCTTACAGGTTAGCGTCCACAATGATTTTTTCTTTAACATGTTGCTGTGTAGGATTTTGAGTCTCTTGTGGTGTTGAGTGACGCTGTTGAGAATGTTGTTGATTTTGTTTCTACTGCTGAGGAGAGTCTTCTTCCTTGGTCAGATCAAAGTGCGTAGGACTCTCATGCATACGTTGTGATCCCCTGCTTGCGATTCTTGAAGACTTTCTTTGAGAAGATATTGTCACTTTTAGTGGGGGATTTCTCAAACTCGATCACCGAAAAAGGTGAAAACTTTTCAGATTAAACTATAGTAAAAGTGAGAGAAAATGGAGTTCTATATTCTAGGGTTTGAGAGTGAAAATGAAGAAACTTTGACAGTATCTATAAAGCAAACAAAACGGGGTAAACGAATCATCACAAAGGAAAAAATAAAACTGCTTTTTTGAAAATGAAAACCGCCATAAATTCGAAAACTCGAAAAATACAATTTCTAAAAATACAATGAACACTTAGTGATTAAAAGTAAACGTACCTTTTCAAAAGCTTCAACCGCAAATAAAATTACTTGTACAGAAAAAGAACAAACTTACAGTCGTAATTTGGTTGCTGTGAGTCTGGCGAGCTTCAACCTTAAGTAATAGAAGATATAATGTTCAGTCTAGTGTGAATAGACTCAAATACGCTCTTCTCAGGTTGATTCTTTGAGTCAATAAAATGAATCTTAACTTCTCCATTCTGAACATGATCTCTGATGAAATGATGTCGAATTTCCATGTGCTTTGCTCTTGAATGAAGGATTGGATTCTTTGTGAGATTAATAGCACTTGTGTTGTCGCATTTGATCTCGGTGCAAGATTCTTCAATTCCAAAGTCTCTTAACTGTTGCCTTATCCAAAGTATTTGAGAACAGCAACTCCCAAGAGCCACATATTCTGCTTCAACTGTAGAGAGAGCTACTGTACTATGCTTTCTTGAGAACCATGAAACCGACTTGTTGCTTAGCAGTTGGCAAGTATTAGAAGTACTCTTTCGATCAATTTTGCAACATGCTAAATCTACGTCTAAATATCCAAGTGTAGTAAAGTCTCCTTCTTTGGGCTACCACAAGCTTAGTTTTAAAGTAGTTGCAACGTATTTGATGATGTGTTTTGCGGTGCTTAGATGAGATTCATTGGGATCTGATTGGAATTTAGCACAAATACAAACACTAAACAAAATGTCAGTTTCTAGTCAACTTTTTTTCCTCCTTCATCTTTATCCAACTTTGAAGAACTTGACATAGCTATCTTAGTCTTTTTGCAATTTTCCAAACCAAACTTCTTGATGAGATATTTCGCATATTTTTCTTGGTGAATGAAAATTCATTTCTTCAATTGTTTGACTTGTAATTCAAGAAAGAAGGTTAATTCACCCCTCATGCTCATCTCGAATTCATCCTGCATAGACTTAGAAAAATTCATGTACATATTTTCATTAGGTGATCCGAAAATAATATCATCAGCATAGATTTGAACAAGTAGAAAATCTTTACCTTCTCTTTTAATGAACAAGGTAGTATCTACCTTACTTTTATCAAAACCATTTTGAGTTAGAAATTTACTTAACATGTCATACCAAGCCCAAGGTGCATGCTTTAATCCATAAATAGTCTTTTTCAGTTTGAAGACTAAGTCTGGCTTTTTTGGATCTTCAAATCCAGGAGGTTGTTCCATATAAACTTCTTCTTGAATGAATCTGTTTATGAATGCATTTTTTACATTTATTTGGAATAACATGAAATCTTTGCAACAAGCGAAAACAAGTAATAATCTAATTGCTTCTAACATCGCTACTAGTACATAGGTCTCATCATAGTCTACCCCTTCTTCTTGCGTATATCATTTGGCCATGAGTCTTGCTTTATTTCTGATCACTCTTCCTTTTTCGTCCATCTTATTCCTAAAATCCCTTTTAGTTCCAATAATAGACTTACCTTTGGGTTTAGGAATTAGTTCCCAAACATTGTTGATGCTGAACTGTCTGAGCTCTTCTTGCATGGCTTCAATCCAACTTCCATCAACCAAGGCTTCTTCTACACTTTTGGGTTCAATTTCATAAACAAGTGCTAAAGCACTAAAATCTTCTCTCCTTTTAGATCTGGTGAAAATTCCTTCATCAATGTTGCCAATGATGAGTTCCTTAGGATGACTAGACTCATGCTTCAGTTGCTGGTTGATCTTGAAATCTATTGCTCCTCTATTTCGGTTGAGGCATTTGGTTATTCTTGTTGTTTATCTTTGGAAGTTTGAACCACTTCAGGGGAAGTATACTTTGTAGGATTTGGAGTAGGTTCAGATTCTTCAAGTTAAGTCTGATTCAATTGATTTTGCATAGATTCTTGAAACTTGACGTTCATCGATTCTTCTACAGACTGAGTCTTCTTGTTAAAGACTTTGTAGGCTTTACTTGAAGTTGAGTAACCGAGGAAAATTCCTTCATCTGATTTTTCTTCAAACTTACGAATTTGATCATTTGCATTTTTCAAAATAAAACAATTACAACCAAACACATTAAAGTAAGAAACATTTGGTTTTTTCCCTTTAAACACCTCATAAGGAGTTTTATCTTGAATATGCCTTAAAAACACTCTGTTAATGATATAACAAGCTATAGAAATTGATCTTGAATATGCCTTAAAAACACTCTGTTAATGATATAACAAGCTGTAGAAATTGCTTCGGCCCAAAAACAAGAGGAAATATTACCTTCATTTTAAAGGGTTCTTACCATTTCCTACAAAGATCTACGTTTTCTTTTCACAACTCCATTTTGCTCTAGAGTATCCGGAGAAGAGAAAACATACTGAAAACCAAATTCATCACAGAATTTTGCAAAGTCTTGATTTTCAAATTTACCTCCATGGCCTGTCCGAATACTTGAAATAGCATATTCTTTTTCATTCTGAACTTTCTTTGCAAATTTGAAAAGTAAAAAAATGTTTCAAACTTATTTGCCAAGAAGTATACCCATGTAAAACGAGAGTAATCATCCACAATTACTAAGTAGTATCTCTTACCACCAATACTTTGAGTTCTGGTTGGTCCAAAGAGATCAAAATGCAAAAATTGCAAAACTCGATTAATGAAAATAGGTTTGAAAGTACTTCTAACCTATTTTCCAAAAACACATGATGTGCATAAGTCAGACTTTTGATAAATCAAGTTGGGAAGTCCACGAACAAGCTTCTTAGAAGAAATCTTGACAAGTTGCTTCATGTTAACATGGCCAAGCTTTCTATGCCAAAGGTTTGCTTCATCTTGAATGGATATTAGACACTGAGAAATTTCTAGTTTTAAGTCCAAAAGCTAAATATTCCCATGTCTTCATCCATTGAAAGATTGAGACAAATCCTTACAAGTTCCCAAACAAATGCCTTATTGGAAATTAATTTTGAATCTAGTGTCACACAATTGGCTGATGCTAAGTAGATTGTAATTCAATCAGTCCACCAAAGAGACATTGTTGATTGTAAGACCTCTAATTTTCACAATTCAATATCCAACAATTCTTTCTTTGCTATTTCCACTAAAAGAAACTTTTCCACCATTAGTTTGCATGAGCTTTATAAAACAACTTGAATCTCCTATCATGTGTCTCGAGCGGCCACTATCCAAATACCATTTTATATTTTTCTTGATAGTGACCTGCAACATAAAAGGAATTCAAACTTTCTTTGGTATCCACATTTTCTTGGGTCGAGGGGAGTTAATGCAAAATAGTATTTGCCTATTCCTTCTTAACAGGTCGCCAAACCATAGGATATTATTTCTCAAAATGTTCAAAGTGTAATATGTTCTGAGCTATTACACTTTGAACATTTGAGAGCACTTCGGCCAACAGGTTTTACAAAAAATTTGTGAAAATGATTTCAGTAAACTGTTTTTGTAAGTCTTTGTTTGATTCTTTCTTTTACTTTTGGAAAATCAATAACATGAATGGTTTCTAAAGTCATTCATAAACCATATTTATTAAAATATGGTCTTTGTACAAAAAGAATCTTTTCCAACTTCTCATATCATAATCAAAACCTTTTTGAGATGTTGGAAATGTCCTTTTTCAAAAATGTATTTTCCTTTGAAAAAGAGTCTGCATTTTCTTTTAAAATAACAAAACTTTCATCTAGATTTTCAAACTTTTCTCTTCAAGAGATTTCCTGTTGCTTCAGTTTGGAATTCTCCATTTTTAGCTCGGAAATCTTTTTAAGAGAGGTTTTCAGACTAAGACAAAGTTCACCTATATACTTCAAGACTTTAGCAGGAATTTTAAAATTACTAACCTCATTTTTTTTGTCTGATTCTGAGTCTGAATCTATTTCAAAGTTTAAGTCTAATTATGAATTTGCCATTAGACATATGTTGACATACTCCTCATCACTTTCCTCACATTCTGTACCACTCCCTATTTTTGCTTTGAGGGCCTTCTTGAATTTCTCAGTTCTTTCTTTTTTTTTTCTTCAATAAAGGGCAATTGGGTCTGATGTGTCCCTTTTTCTTGTATTCAAAGTAGACCACATCTTTGTTGATCTCATCATCCTCGGTTGATTCGTTCTATAATTTTTGAGTGTCTTGCTTCTTCTAGTTAAATCTTTTTCCCTTTTTGTTCAGTTTCCTAAACCTCCTTATCATGAGTGCTAGCTCTTCATCGTCAATGTCATCTTCAGAATCTGTATCATCAAAATCATTGTTAGATTTTAAAACAATTAACTTCTTACCTTTGGGATCTTCTTCCTCATTGAGTTGCTCCACTTAGTATGACTGAAGTGTGCCTACAAGTTCATCAACTGTAAAAGGCATGATCCTTTGGATTTCTCTTATTGAAGTCTTTACGTAATTCCAATTTTTGGAGAGTCCATGCAGTAGTTTATTGACCTTCATTGGTCCTGAGATTGGCTGTCCCTAATATGATAGATCGTTTACAATTTCTGTGAAATGACTAGACATGTCAGTAATGGATTTTCCTGGCTTCATCTTAAAGGCTTCATACTAGCCGAGTAAGATATTGATTTTTGTCTCTTTAACTTGATCGGTTCCTTCATAGGTAACATGCAACCTATCCCAGACTTCTTTGGCTGTTTCACAAGATGAAATTCCATTATACTCAGTAGGAGATGAAGCACAGTATAAAGAGTAAATCGCTTTAGCATCAATAACTTGTCTCTTGGTTATTTCTTCTTGTGTCATTTCGCCAACATCTACAACTTATTTTCTGCTTTATGAAACTAATGCAGTTTTAGGAATGATTCCTTTTTCTACCACATCCCATTCGAGGGGATCTTTCGATCTTAGGAATGCCTTTATCTTGTTTTTCCAAACATTGTATTCCTTTCCATCAAAGTAATGAGGTCTGGTGTTGCTTTGCCCTTCAACCAAACCTGCAGCCAAAATACTGGCCATAGATTTTTAGCTCAGAAGTAAAAACACTTCAATAAAACGAGCACAAAGGCTCTAATACCAATTGAGAGGGCTAGTACTAACACCTAAAGGGAGATGAATAGGTGTTTAAAACAAATTTTCACAGGACTTAAAAATTGTTGTTAGAAGATAATAAACTAAGAACATAATCAACTTTAAATAGTTAGATAAAGCTATGAATTGAAATAAGGAGTTTAGGGAAAGAAAATAGAAACACAATGTTTATAGTGATTCAGCTTAGATCAAGCCTACGTCCACTCTACCGCGCTGACAGCCCACTGGTTAGATTTTCACTATGAATCAAAAGAGATTTTATAGTCTCACTTCATTGACTTTATAGTGTAGAGACTTTACTACACTTCTTCAAAGTCTCTCAAGTGTTTGATCTCTCTTTTGAGTACAAGTACAACTGAACGATTAAAATAACAAAGAACTAGGAAGTTTTAGACTTTGAAAATTTTCTTTCACCCACACTTCTCTCGAACAACTGAAGAGTCGTCCTTAAATGCTCCTCCATGCCTTTACAATCGTTGGCACTTTCCAAATGAGTTCTTCCAATGTACCTATTGGACATAATCAATTAAGGAGATCTTGAGTCGTTAGATGATTTGTGATGAAAGTTTGTTAATTCTGTTCGCCCATACAATCAGGATCTTTAGTTTCCATAAGTAGAACCTTCTAAGTATACTTCGCCATTCAAAAGATTTTCATATTGGATTTTCATATTGATCTTTAGTTTCCATAAGTAGATGCTATATCTAGTCATAAGGTCTTCTAAAATCATATGAACCAAATCCAAGAATCATAATTCCATATCTGGATAAGTCTTCAATCTTCGGTTTGGAAATTGTCAGTAAGGGTAGACTTTGTGATTAAAGTCTAGCGGTCTTTAGACTTTAACAATAAAGTCTGGAGTTCTTTAGACTATAACAACTGAGTCTGTAAGTCTTTAGATTAGACTTTTGGAAAGGTTTTCTTAGCTTCAAGATAATAAAGAAGTTTTCTTTAACATGTATTACCCTAGAAAGCCGAACAAGGTCGTTGATGCGCTGAGTCGGAAGTCTTCGGTTGCTCATATGCTGGTTAAGGTGTGGATTCTGCTTGAGAAGGCATAGGATTCAGTTTTCAAGTTTGAGGTAGACCACCTTTTAAATTTTATGGCCACCCTCAAAATTGAGCCGGACATCTAGATTAAAATCAAGATGCTTCAATCAATAGATCTGGATTGTCAAAAGATCCTGCAAAAGGATATTGAGAAAAGGAAGAAGGACTTTCAGATTTCTAAGGATAGAACACTGAGGTTCCGAGGACGATTGTGTGTACCTGACAATGCAGCACTTAAGGAAGAGATTTTGTCAAGAGCTCATCATAGCAGTTACAGCATTCATTCTGGTAGTACGGAGATGTATCAGAACCTGCGTCAACACTATTGATGGTCCGATATGAAGGGGAACATCGCTAAGCATGTCGAAAAGTGTTTGATGTGTCAGCAAGTGAAAGCACAGCATTATAAGCCAGGAGGACTTCTACAACCTCTCGAGATTCCTGAGTGGAAATGGGAACACGTCACAATAGACTTTGTGATGGGCTTACCAAGGAGTCAAAGAGGTAATGATTTGATTTGGGTAGTGGCTGACAAACTGATGAAGTCGACTCACTTCATTGCAGTACAAAAGGACCTTGATTTGGACATGTATGTAGAGTTGTACGTGCATCAAATAGTTCATCTGCATGGAGTGTGGCACCCCCAAACGGCCCACGATCCATTAGGGTCGCCATAGTCGCTTACCTTTCACTTGTCCTAATAATATATCACTCTAATACCATAGAATTATAATAGGTCCATAAGTCCTTGGGGTTTATATCATTTAGATTGGTCCCTGCGTAGTTTATATAGCGGAAGCAAAATCAGCATCTCCCTATCCAAATTAGAAACGATGCACACTTACTAGACGTTTTTACAGATAAGTCAAAGCCGAACACTTTTTGTTTACATAGACTTGATAGACATCATTAGTCCGTACACCAAAATTTGCCATGGTTTTCTATACCCGGCTACATACCAAAAGACAACCGACTTCCCCTTTTCTTTTCTTTTTCAAACAGTCATATACATAGGTCTATCAGTCAGTGTCAACGATTCAAAAATGCTTCATTTGCTATTTGTCACTCTCGGTCACACCAAGCCCAATCCATTAGCTGGTGGCGGCGGCAACATCCCCAGCATGATCCCATCACGGCAAACGAACACAGCCTGAAACTCCTAAATCACTGGGCCGGTGGGCAAACCAATGTCATACAAGACCAGTACTCGTACTCGAACAAAGACTAACCCTCGTATATTGAGGTGATGATGCTCCAAACACTCACGCTGAATGTTGACCAGTATACCGTAAAATGTGCCGAGGGTGACTAGTAGCAGAGGCATATCTTCTAGTCTAAAATGTTAGTCCATAAACGGGGTGAGTGCAACCACTCAGCAGTAAAAGATTCATTAAGCTATATCACGCAGTACCATCAATATCTAGATTCATGCAAGACAGACAAAAACAGGTAATCAAAGGATAAGTATGCATCAAAATCATGAAATTCTTTAATGCAATGGCAAGTACAATTTCGAAACCCTCAAGATGCATCATGTCTAGTTACACAAGTCCCGATAATAGGGCCAAACTGTTATGACACGTCTCATTCAATGCCATACAATTTAGTCTTGTAACCAGACCACACGCACACTTAGTAGAACCATCAGTTTTAATATTCAAAAGGTTTCATCTCCTAGAGGACCAACGTTTGCACCATTCTGGGCTTCCGCACCCAACCCTTGGGTCGCGAAAGCCTCCGACATTCAGCCACTTAGGGCCACTGGGCATCCAGAGCGTGTCTCGTCACACCTCTAAGTATCTCGCACCCCACTTAGTATCACGAGGAACCTTCGGGGGTTTGCCATGGAAATGGTTACCCCGGCCCTCCGGATTTACGTACCGACAACCATACAACCGGGCATCCCAAAGCTCCCGGGAAAAAAGCCTCCGGCATTCAGCCACTAGGGCCATTGGGCATCCACAAGGCATCGTCTCATTCAATCCTTTGGGCATCCCGATTCCTGGGGCATCGTTGACCCGAGAGTCCAACGGCAACAATTAATATCTTAATTTCCAAAAACATGTTCAATGCTATGACATAGGTATTCACATGAGTTTCATTGAAATCTTCGGTGTTGAATGATATGTCAAATGCCAAACAAAACATCATGTCCAATAACATTCAAGATGCATTTACCTTTTGTAACAAGTTGAGCAAATTCGGAGTAAAACAGCTCAAAATTCAGAATACACAGTTTTAATAAAAATTTCGGAGTAACTCCTAAATGAACTCAGAAAATTATAAAATTTTGGTATGTTATAGATGAGATCCAAAGGAAGAAATTTTTTGAAGGACACTAAGTCAGATTCGTTGGGTATAAATAGTAATAAATCACACAACTTGGTTCCAGATTTCCTATATCACCGAATTCGCACCGTTCATTAACATAAACTTATGCCACTATATGGATTCCGAAAAATCTGAGAAAAATTATATGTTTTAGTTTAAGAAATCCTTTACAAAATTCATGGAGAAGTCAAGACCAAAATCACACAAGAATTATCCCTAGAAAATTTACAAAAAATGCTGAGTTTCACTTGATTAAATTCGAACACCACGGACCCAATAGAATCCCACGCTGATACCGCGGCTATTTCATTTCAAAATTTCACCATGAGTAGACCTTTCAATCCTTTATTCAGCTGAATCTAAAACCACATAGAAATAATTATGCTCTTCCTCAATCTCATGGTTCTAATTCACCTCAATCATCCAAGAACCCAACATGCAGCTTTCATTTCAGCATTTTCCTCAAGTCTACTTGTACTTCATTAGATAATCACAGCATGCATAACAAAGATTAATGAACTTCTACTTGCCTCACTCCTAAGCTCAATCGGTAGACCAAACAGGAAGCTCGTGGGTCTTTGAATGCGGCTCAACGGCGACGAAGATGGGCGGCGTCAACGGCGGTAGCACCGTGCTTGACCGAGGGCGACCTCCTCCTTCCTCACCCTGTGCACCTGCTTGCTGCTCACACTTCTCTCACTCACGGCCCTCTCGATCGCTCACTCTCTCTCTGTCCAAATTTTCACTCAGCTCCTTCTCTCTCTGCTCGACTCATCCACCCCTTTTTGCTCCTTACTTAATTGGTTAATTAATTTTCTTGCATGCAGGTTATTCGGTGGCAGCAGGAGTTAAAGACAACTAGTGGAGGCGCGGCTTCCCTTGCTCGATCCCTCCACCTGCGCTGGCCACCAGACGAACAGCAACGTGGCAATTGCTAGGCTTTCTTCGATCAACAAAGTTGGGGAATTCTTGAAGATTATAGACTTGGTTGGCCGAAAATTAATAGAGAGATTTTGGGGTTAATTTGGGCCAGCGAATTGGTGGCTGTATGGTCCTAATGTATGGCCCAATTTCTCCATTGATAAATCCTTAAATTTCTGCACAAGTATGGGGCATTTCGGTTTCCATGGAAATCAACTAATATCCTCTTATTCAATTTGCCTCATATACAAGTACGTGACCGAAGTTCTCGCGTGGAGAAAGAATTCGACGGAGCGGCATGGTGATAAAAATTCATTTCCTCCTTGCCGAATCACTCAAAGAAAAGGCGTGCATGGTCCTCATGCACGGTCCAACTTCTCAAAATTTTATTCTTAAATTCGGCATGCGTGTTCCTCTTGCATGGCCGAATTCCATCAATCAATCAAAGTCCAAAGACTTCTCTTGTTGCACGGTTGGTCGGTCCAATAGATAAAAGAAAACGTGGCCGTTGCATATTTGAGGGTCGTTGGAATTTTCGGATGCCACATGGAGTTTCGGTGATGATTATATCACACCGAGACCCGAGGTTCACAGCTACCTCTTGAAAAAGTTTGCAAAGTGCTTTAGGAATGAAACTGCAGATTGATGGCCAATCTGAGAGGATGATTCAAACCCACGAAGACATATCGCGAGCTTGTGTCTTGGATTTCAAGGGAAGCTGGGAGGAACAGTTTCATCTCGTCGAGTTTTCCTACAACAACAGTTATCAACAGAGCATTCAAATTGTTCATTTTGAAGCATTGTATGGCAGAGCGTGCATAATGCCATTGTGTTGGGATGAAGTCGGGGAAAGAAAGATCACAGACCCAGAGTTAGTCCAGCAGTCAATGAGTGCAGCTACAATTATCAGAGACAATTGAAGACCACTCAGAGTCGCCATAAAAACTATGCTGATAAGCGTCAAAGGCCATTGGAATTCCAAATTTGTGATCACGTTTTTCTAAAGGTGTCAGCGATGAGGGGTACTTCGCGCTTTGGCAAGAAAGGGAAGCTAAGTCCGAGGTACGTAGGTCCCTTTGAGATTCTAGAAAGAATCGGGATCCTAGCATACCGTCTTGCATTACCGCCGAAGCTAGCACAAGTGTGTGACATCTTTCATGTATCAATTTTGAGGAAGTATGAGCCTGACCCAACCCACGTGCTTAATTTTGAAGAATTGGACGTGGACAACAGAGTGTCGTACATTGAAAGCCCAGTTTAGATTGTGGATCGCAAGGAGCAGGTTCTGCACACCAAGACCATCCCGTTGGTCAAATTAGTTTGGCAACACCACAGCACTGAAGAAGCAACCTGGGAAACTGAGGATTCGATGAGACGATTGTACCCCCTCATTTTTGTTTAAGATTTGTAATAGATTTAAATTTCGAGAACGAAATTTTTATAAGATGGGAAGAGTTGTGACATCTTGATTTTTAAGTCTGTTTTCAATGAGATGAAATGGGCTTTTCATCGACATGCCTATAGCCATTTTCTATGAGTTGACCACTCACGAGTTAACTAGTCTATCAAGTGAAGCCGTTAAGGAATCTAAATGTGATTGACTAGAGAATTCGACTATAAACCGAATGCTCGACCGTACTAATCTGTGAGGGTCAATACGGCATAGTTAAATTTGATTAGAGACTAGAGATAGGTCGATTCAATAGAGATATGTAATTAAGAGTGGGTGATTCCACCTCATTGCAAAATTCATGTCAAACGACACTAGACCGACTTTCTGTCAATTTTGTACCTTATCTCTGTATTTGAGATCTTGAGATTTATACGACAACAGAGTGTCGCCTATGGATCGAAGATGCACATTGCGGATCGAAAATGATCGACCATAGGTCAAATGCACAAAAATTCCTAAAAGCTACCCGGCAAATTAGGACGCGCTAGAATCCGTCATATTGAAATCAACCAAGAAATTGAACCCAATTTCAAAAATTGGAAGTTCTGTTATGTCACAAATTATTTTAGGAATGTCGACTCATCCTCAGAAGATTTTTCTACAAATCGAGATTTTTGGCGAAAAATCAAGAATTGATGGAATTCGATCGGGAAAGTTAGAGGATCGTTCTTGAGCGCACTTTTGGCATCCAAAATGGATTTATTAGCAAGGGAAAATGTGGATTCAATTGTGGACACATGGCTGGAATTTTTGGGACTTCAATTGGATTGAATTGACGAGGAATTGAAGACTTTGAAGGAACAAATGTGTAAAATTTGTAGCCCCCATGGTGCACAACATTTTGGACCACTTAAGAAGCTTCTTAGGGAAGTTTGAGGAGAGAGAAGTGGGCTACGGACAGCTGATGGGTGGTGGGGGCAAGCCAAGGGAGAGAAAGGCAAGTGTTGGTGGCTAAGGAGGCCAAAGGGGACCCCGCTCTTCAGCAGACCCTTCTTCCTCTTTGAAGTATGGCTTTATCCATTGTTGAGGAGTTGGGGGAGCTTGAGAGAACTAGAGGAAGCCAGCTGAGTCAGCTCCATCGTCGCACACGCACCGGACCAGCCAAGCCCGCTGTTTTCCCCCCTGTTTTCTCCTTTTGCCAATTTTTCCTCCAACTGACCTTTCGCCAAAGATTTGAGTCAAAAGTGGTCTTCCCGAATGAATTAGCCTTCATGCCACCCACCGTTGTGCTCAGCACATCCAAAACGTTCAAAGGAGCCCGACCTCCGCCGCACAGAGCCACCGGCCATCCTGCACACTGGCGAGAAGAAACTGGTCACCGATCCACCGATCTACTACCTGCCTACACTGTTTCGCATTTTTCTTCATTTTTCTCCCATTCTAACCCTTCCTTTGCCCATCCCATCCACCCACAAGTTCCCCTTGACCCCCAGGAGCCACTGGTTGCCAACCACCCCTCATCGGAGCTCCAATCAGCCCGTTTTTGCTGTTGCAGCTACTAGTTTCTTCTCTGCAGTTCAGCTAAGAACAGAAGCAGAAACTAGCAAGGTTTTAGAGACTTTGTAGCCAATTTTCAAGCCCTTTCCAGCCTTGGTTGTAGTCGCCGCTTGGAGGTTTATTGATGTGAATCGTTGCGAAAGGATCGTTCTACGAAGGCCCAAATGGTGCGAATTACAAACCTCGACCTCCAATGAAACCTATGATTGGCAACCTCAGTATGAATGTGACCTGTTGACGAATGCATGTCAACCAACCAACATTATAGATGCCACGAATGAAAGAATTGGCTATCTCGCTTGATAAGTCGAATCGACCACCACAAGAGAATTTTGATTAGGTCAAGTCCTCAAAAGAATAATAGAAGAGAATCTCTCAACTTTTTCCTCAAAAATAAAATATCTATCCTCCAAAGAAATTCAGTCAGTCTTATATATAGGCCTTCTAGCTACCACACAAACCCTAAAACCACCCTAAAAAAACTAATGCGTCATATTCTAGAATATTCATATTGTAGAATATTCCTAAACAAGAAGAATATTCCTATTTGACTTGGTCAAATATTTGGTGACTAGATAATCAAATTGCGTCAAAATTTCCAAAATTCTTCAAGATCTAATCCAAGGTCATCTCCATGCCAAAGATCACGAACCATGACACCAACAGCTTGCCTAAATTGCTTGGCACGCGCTCGAGTGATCGAACCAGTAGGAATAGACAATGGGTCCTTAGCACCTCCTCCTCGATATGGCTCGATGTCCACATCATTCCCTCCCCCGTGCAAAAGATTTTCCCTCAAATCATCACTGGCATAAAAAAGAGTCAAGTCAGAAACATTAAATGTGGCACTAACGTCATACTTACTTGGAAGATCAAGCTTGTAGGCATTATTGTTAACTCTTTCCAAAACCATGAATGGTCCATCCCCTCACGGTAATAACTTAGAATCTCACTGCTCAGGAAATCTCTCTTTGCGCATATGAACCCAAACCCAATTGCTGGATTCAAACACCACTTCCTTGTGCCCTTTGTTGGCTTGCCTTGCATATTGCTCAGTCTTGCTCTCAATATTTGTGCGCGTCTTCTCATGTAACGCCTTGACAAATTCAGCTTTCTTTGCTCCATCTAAATGCACACGCTCATCAATAGGTAAAGGGGTTAAATCTAACGGTAACGGATTAAAACCATAGACAACCTCAAATGGTGTAAATTTAGTAGCAGAATGCATGCTCATATTATATGCAAATTCAACATGTGGCAGACAATCTCCCCAAGATTTTATGTTCTTTTTAATAATAGCACGCAACAATACCCCTAAAGTTCTATTAACTACCTCGGTTTGACCATTGGTCTGTGGATGACAAGTAGTAGAAAATAACAACCGTGTTCCTAATTTTTTCCACAATGTTTTCCAAAAGTAGCTAAGAAATTTAAAATCTCGATCTGAAACAATCGATCTAGGCATGCCATGCAAACGTACAACTTCCATAAAGAACAAATCAACAACATGAGATGCATCATCAGTTTTATAACAAGGTATAAAATGAGCCATCTTTAAAAACCAATCAACAACCACATAAATAGAATCTCTATCATTCTTAGACCTAGGCAATGCTAACACAAAATCCATAGAAATATCAGTCCAAGGATGCATTGGAATAGGTAATGGTGTATACAAGCCATGTGGTTTAGTTGTAGATTTCAATTGCTTACAAACAATGCATCTCTCACAAACATGTATGACATCTCTCTTTATATGTGGCCAATAAAAATGTTCATACAGTACTTCATAAGTCTTATTAATGCCAAAATGCCCCATTAAACCATCACTATGCACTTCTCGCACTAACAATTCACGCAAAGAACACTTAGTCAAACATAGTTTGTTCTCACGGAAAAGATAACCTTCATGCCTATAGAATTTATCAAAAGCAGCGTGTTCACATGCTTCATACACTCTCCCAAAGTCATCATCATCAGTATATAAGCCCTTGATATGCTCAAAAGCTGGACACTTTGCTTCTAAAATAGTTAGAATCGCTTACCTTTGAGAAAGTGCATCGGCTACCACATTCTCCTTACCTTTCTTGTACTTGATCACATATGGAAAAGTCTCGATGACCTTCATCCATTTGGCATGTATTTTATTCAACTTTTGCTGCCCTTTCAAGTACTTTAAGGTCTCATGATCGGTGTGGATCACAAACTCCTTCGGCCATAGATAATGTTGCCAAGTCTCCAAAGCTCACACTAAAGCATACATCTCCTTATTGAAGGTAGGATAATTCAATGTTGCTCCACTCAATTTCTTGCTGAAATAAGCTATGGGACGCCCTCCTTGTATCAACACAACTCCAATTCCTGTACTAGAAGCATCGCACTCTATCTTAAAAGTAGCACTGAAATTCAGTAAAGATAACAAAGGAGCATTAGTCAACTTATCTTTTAAAAGATTAAATGCTTTCTCTTGCTCTTCTCCCCACGTGAAACCCACGTGCTTCTTAATAACCTCAGTTAAAGGTGCGGCAATGGTGCTGAAATTTCTCACAAATCATCGATAAAAACTCACCAATCCATGAAAGCTACGCACCTCTCCCACGGTCTTAGGTGTTGGCCATTCACGGATTACTTTGACATTTTCTTCATCAACCTATATACTATTAGCACTAACAACAAATCCTAGAAATACTAATTTGTTGGTAACAAAATAGCACTTTTTAGATTACCGTATAATTGCTCGGCCCTTAAAACCTGCAAGATAGCTTGCACATGCTCAATATGGTCATCAGGACTTCGGCTATAAATCAAGATGTCATCGAAATAGACAACCATAAATTGACCAATAAAAGCACGCAAAACATGATTCATAAGTCACATAAACGTGCTCGGTGCATTAGTTAATCCAAATGGCATGACTAACCACTCATATAATCCATACTTGGTCTTATATACAGTTTTCCATTCATCACCTTCTTTCATCCTAATTTGATGATAGCCACTTTTCAAATTGATCTTAGTGAAAATGCAAGAACCATGCAACTCATCCAACATGTCATCTAACCTAGGAATAGGATGTCGATACTTTATCATAATATTTTTGATTGCTTGGCAATCGACACACATTCACCAAGTTCCATCCTTCTTTGGCACCAACAAAATAGGGATGGCGCACGAGCTAAGACTCTCTCTCACATACCCCTATTCCAATAGTTCGCTAACTTGCTGCTAAAGTTCCTTTGTCTCCTCGGGATTACTTCAATATCCGGGTCGATTAGGTAATGGCGCACCAAGAATCAAGTCAATTTGATGTTCTATGCCTGGAATCGATGGTATCCCTCGAGGAAGTTCATCAGGAAAGACATCTTCAAATTCCTGTTATAAAGACACAATAGGACTAGGAAAACTTGGGTCAAGATCGTTAGTAGAAAACAAAACCTCCTTATACACAAGTACAAGCATTGGTCGATCTAGAACTGAAGCTCTCCTCACTTCACTTGATTTTGCATAAAATTTATTGTGCCTCTTTTCTTTCCTCTCTTCTTTTCCCTCGGTTTTTACCACAATTCTTCTCTTGGCCTCTTCTTTTCCTTGCATCTCAGACACGCCACGCAAGCCCTCGGATTTCTCACATTTCTCTCTCTCTCTCGGCTTCTTGTTGGAATTTTAACTGATCTTGATACACCTCACTAGGTGTCATTGGTACCAAGATATAAGTCTTTTGATTCATCATCAATGAATAACGATTAGCATATCCATCATGATGTACCTTTCGATCATATTGCCATGGTCTTCCAAGCAAGATATGACCCGCTTGCATAGGTACAACATCACACTCTACCCCGTCCTTATATCTCCCTATCTCAAATGGAATTCGAACTTTCTTCGATACTTTCACCTCACCACTATCATTTAACCATTGAAGTCTATAAGGCATAGGGTGCTTTATTGTTTTCAAACCCAACTTATCCACCATAATACAACTTGCCACATTTGCACAACTACCTCCATCAATTATTATACTACAGATCTTAGCATTCACCACACATCTTGTATGAAACAAGTTATCTCTTTGTTAGTGATGCTCCTCCTCCTTTACTTGCACACTCAGAGAACGCCTAATCACCAATAAGTCTCCTTTTATAGCCACTTCTCCATCACTACAATCCTCCAATGGTGGCATCTCATCATCCTCTTCTTCCCTTTCACTTTTGGACTCAATAACACCATGTCCAGTCATGATCATCACCCTCCTATTAGGGTATTGATTCGCCATATGACCCCTGCCCAAACACTTAAAACATTTAATCTCGCGAGTTATAGTGTTAGGATTTTCGGTTTTACCTGAAGCCGAATTCATTCCAACTTTACCGTCCCTCTACTTCTCCTTTGAGGTTTCGTTTTTGGTGTTGTTTCCTCTCCAATTTGGCTTCTCATCTCTTTTCCAATTAGATCTCCAATTCTGATTTGAACCTCCTCCACTCTTGTGATTTCAATCCAACTTCAATTGCCGCTCAACTTTGATAGCTTTGTCTACCAATTCCTCCAATTCAACATAGTGTTGCAGCTCCACCACCCTTGCTATGTCTCAGCTCAAACCACTCAAAAATCTTGACATTGTGGCCTCACGATCCTCCTCCACATTAGCATGGATCATGGCAATCTCCAATTCCTTGTGATACTCTTCCACGCTCTTATTGCCTTGTGTGGGATTTTGTAACTTTTGAAACAAATCTCGGTGTAATGACTAGGTATAAAACGCATCTTCATCACCACTTTCATCTCATCCCATGTCTCTATCTGTCTTTCACCATTGCGCCTTCTACTAGTCACAAGTTGATCCCACCAAATTATAGCATAATCAGTAAATTCAACAGCTGCAATTTTTACCTTTTTGAGCTTGGAGTATCGTTGGCAATCAAATACCATTTCCGTACGTTTCTCCCATTCTAGATACACATTGGGATCATTCTTCCCTTGGAAAGAAGGAATCTTCATCTTGATATTGCTAAGTTCACTATCTTCTCGATGTCTAAACCCTCAGGCTCCATTCCACCTTCCAAATTGAGCATCTCGATCATCCTCCATGTCGGTCTCATCATCATCATAATGCCGCTGCCTTCTATGTCATGTTCTAGAGGTGTCTCGCTGATGTTGCGGCCTTCCCCAGGTAGCTCTCGGTCACCATCAACCCTCATGTCATTCTCCATCATTCGGCCACTAAGCTCCTCCACTACGGCCCTCAATTAATGGATGCTTTCCACGAGCGCTTCATCCCTTCGTATGGAGTCAACCTCCTTTTGATTCACACTTTCTTCGTGCGACATATTTTAGACCTGCAAGTAAACGTTAGTCACAACAAATCCTCACCAATCGCTCCCTTACGTGTTTCTCTCAAGGTGTTTGTCACTCCTCTCGTGTTTAACTCAAGTCTAGGCTTTTTACACCCTCAATTAAGCTTACACATTGTTGCATTTTTCCTCTCGTATTCTCTTTTCACAAGCTCTTTATCGGATTCAAAACCTATCTCTCAACCCCCTCACGACAATCAATCAAACTAATCAAACAAGATTAGATCACTATTGATTTCGTTTTAGCAACAATTTCAAACCAACAAGTAGAACTTTCGAAATTCCAATTGAAATGCGAATCACTACTAATTTTGTTTCAATTTGGTCTACTAACAAATGAGTCGCCTTCTTGATTTTTTTTTTTGTTCGGCTAATTTTTTTTTGCAGAATCTATTTTTTTCTCTCGCGCACTTTTTTTTTGTGCGTTTTCTTTCTCTTCTTTTTTTCTTATTTTTTCTTTTTTTCTTTTTTTTTTTGACGAACTCAGATACAATTTAAGATGCTAGAAAAAAAAATTTAAAACTATCAGCAAACAACTACTATGGAAGCACAAAAGCAATCGGATCCCTAAATTAGCTAGAACCGAAACCCTAGCTCAATAAATCTTAAATTTCTTAATATCAACAGGAAATTAAAGATAAATAGACCTTGTAGAAGCAAGCTCTGATACCAAACTGACGTGAATTGTTGCGGAAGAATCATTCTACGAAGGCCCAGATGGTGCAAATTACAAACCTCGACCTCCAATCAAACCTATGATTGGCAACCTCGGTATCAACGTGACCTATTGACGAACGCGTGTCAACCAACCAATGTTATAGATGCCACTAGTGAAAGAATTCACTATCTCGCTCAATAAGTCAAATCGACCACCACAAGAGAATCTTGATTAGGTCAAGTCCTCAAAAGAACAATACAATAGAATCTTATATAGGCCTTCTAGCCCCAAAAAACTTCAGTCAGTCTTATATATAGGCCTTCTAGCCACCACACAAACCCTAAAACCAACCCTAAAAAAACTAATGCATCATATTCTAGAATATTCCTAAACAAGAAGAATATTCCTATTTGACTTGCTCAAATATTTGGTGACCAGATAATCAAATTGCGCCAAGATTTCCAAGATTCTTCAAGATCTGATCCAAGGTCATCTCCATGCCAAAGATCACGAACCATGACACCAACAGCTTGCCTAAATTACTTGGCCCGCGCTCAAGTGATCGAACCAGTAGGAATATACAATGGGTCCTTAGCTCCTTCTCCTCGATATGGCTCGATATCCACATCATTTATCGCCCGCCTCACCGTTGCCGTCGCCGTGGACTCACCAAAATGCAAAACCAATGAGTTTACTCACTAAACCTCGCTTATGAAGTTAATGATGCTTAAGGGTTGTTTAGATTAGGCTAAGTATGTTTAGGTGGTTAGATTAGTCTAATTAGAAGTTAATTAGATTATGAGATTTGATTAGTTTAGTGAATAATTAATTAAGGTTAATTAGGCAATTAGATTAGTGTAATCTTAATTAGGCATTTAATTAATTATTTGCATTATTTGCAGTATTTTTAATTATTTTGAATTATTTAATTAATTTATATTTATTTAAATAATTTATATTATTTTAACATTTAATATTTATTTAATTAATTTTTGGAATCTAATTAATTATTTATTATTTTCTGGAAATTTGACCGGGATAGTCGGTGACCCGAATTTCGTGCTGGTTGCTGTGGTGCTTTTTGATTATGCATTTGATTGATGGATTGTGAAATTGATTAGTGATTGTGAAAAGTATGTTATTTATTCAAAAAATCCCGGGTGTCAGGTTTTAACACTGAAAATGGATTTTAAGTATTATATCAAATAATGGGTTTGAAAAGGAAATGTATTAGTTTTCCTGGTTCGAAATAACCGTGTATCCACACACGACTATTTTTGGGATGTTTTTACTATGAAGAAAATAGGCCAGGATCACCATTTTAATTGAGACATTTGAGTGCAATGCATGGTGTCCTAGGCCGAGATTGATCGGTCGAGTGTTGACTAAGAGTACCCATCCTAAGCTGTGAGCTGGACGTTACCCATTGATTGGGAATCGGGTCGTAGTATATTCTGGACCTACGCCCCTTCAGGGAAGCCGTCTATTGATAAATGTCGCCGTGCTCAATGGTGGTGAGATGAAGCCTATCTACGTTAGAAGACGCCGAACTGAGACTAGGCGGTGCCCTTGAGGGGCTAAATTAACAATTGGAATGTATGTTTGATTGAGTTAGATGAACCTGATTATGAGACAAAACTGTGTGACATGGTATGGGACGTGTCATAACGGCTTGATCTTATAATCGGGACCCCTGTGATTGCTTGATATGAAACTGTTGATGTTCCAGTTGTTTGAGTTGTATTATTGCATATGATTGAGTGATATGAACTATGCTGACGTGCAGCAAGGAACTGAGGCAAGATAAGTCCTCTGTTCTAATTGTGTAGCTGTGTGACTAGTGCACCCTGATGGCGTATTTCCTTCCTAATAAGGGTTTAGGGGGTGGACTTGCTGAGACATTGTTTCACCCCATCGTGGCTTATCTTTTCAGGTCCTTAGATGGTGATTGTGGAGGACCAAAGCCTCGGAGTGTGTGGAGGTGGAGTCTAAAGGTTCGGCGTTTGTGTCTGACTAGTGTGTCGTAGGACAGCTTCTTTTTTAGAGCCAACCCTTTTGTAAACTTTTGAACTGACTAATTTTATATCTAAACCCATTGTTTATAAGTCCTCTGTTCTAATTGTGTAGCTGTTTGTTGTCTAGGGTTTATTGTTTTGTTTCTGCATGTGCTTAAAATGAATGGGTCGGCGACATGACCTAGGAAGTCACATATTTGTATTGACCGCAGAGGGATGTGCGCGCACTCGAGGATTGGGGCGTGACACAGAAGGTGAAAAGACTAAGAAGACGGCTCAAGTTTTCCAACAGTTTTTTGGTGAATCCAGAAGGAATATCAACATGCACTACCTTATCATGATAGTAGACAGGTTATGCGGATTACCTTTCTACACACTCCTAATGTCTTTCATGACAGAGTTTTACTATGGGACGAACTACATAGAGCAAGTGCCTTAAATCATCTTCCTTGGCTTTGTATCGGGGATTTTAATGAAATTTTGTACCATTGGGAAAAAGTTGAAAAGAGGATGGCAGAACACTTTCGACTTACAGCATTCAGAGACTTCTTACATGCCTGTTCATTAATGGATCTGGAAAGCAAGGGGTGCACTTTTACCTAGTCGAATAGAAGGGATGGAGACGATAATGTTAAAGAAAGGTTAGATAGAGTTCTTTGTACCATGGATTGGATAATAGCTTATCCAATTGCAGAAGTTACAGCCCTACCAGCTATCGGATCCGACCATAGTCTTCTCATTTTGTCAACTCTACCCACATTGATACGGAAGTGGAGAGAGTTCAAATATGAAGCTTATTGGGCTGAAGATGAGGATTGTAGGCGAAATGTCAAGCAAACATGGGAGGATTCCCAAAGGAAGAATATGGCTAAGAAACTGCATATAGTGGCAACTTAACTAGTGGCGTGGAGTAAAAAAAATATTCCCCAATCCTTATAGGAAAATCGAAGGGCTGCAAAACAAACTTTAGACTTTGATGAACAACCCCACATTGCAGTATGATCATTGCATAATTCAGCACATCCACAAAGAGATCAAATCACTATGGCGACAAGAAGAGATGTTCAGGGGCATGCGATCTAGAATTAAGTGGCTCGAATAGGGGGATAGAAATACGAAGTTCTTTCATGCCACTATTATACAACGAAGAAACAGAAACCGCATTTCCATGTTGATGAATGCTAAAGGCGAATGGGCAAGGAATAATGAAACTCTTAAGGACATGACGATGGACTTCTTCGAAAACCTATATACTTCAGGGGGTCCTAGGAACTTTCAACCTATTCTTAACCAAATTCCAACTTCAGTTGATGTGGTTATGAATCTTAAACTCACCAAAGCTGTTACTATGGAAGAAGTTTCTACTGCGACTCACTAGTTGGGCGCTATCAAAGCTCCTGGATTGAATGGATTAGATGGCCTCTTTTTTCAGCAACATTAGCAAGACATCGACCAAGACTTTCTTAGGGAGGTGCAGCTTTTCTTTGAGTTTGGAACCCTAAACCCAACCCTGAACAAAACCCAAATCACTCTCATCCCCAAATAGCAAAATCCAGAAAAGTTAGAACAATTTTGGCCCATAAGCCTTTGCAATTTTGCCTACAAGATCATCTCTAAAATTCTCATGAACAAACTAAAACCTCTACTACCAGACATAATTGCAGCGGAGCAAAGTGCCTTCGTAGGGAGTTGACAAATTCAGGATAATATTCTGATTGTACAAGAAGTTCTCCACAGATTAAGAACTCATGATAGGAGGAAAAAATTCCAAGCCATTCTTAAACTTGACATGCAAAAGGCTTATGATCGAATAGAGTGGGATTTCCTATAGGAGTGTCTAAGCGAGATGGGCTTTTGTGAAGAATGGGTGCAATGGGTTATGTAGTGTGTCACTACAGTGTCCTATAGCATTAAGTTTAATGGGGAGTCCTCACCCTATTTCAAGCCATCTCGAGATATTCGTCAGGGAGATCCTCTATCCTCATATTTGTTTATTATAGTAGCAAATGTCCTATCTCATATGATAAAGCAAGCACTTGCAGCAGATACACTTCATGGTATTAAACTAAACATAAATTGCCCAACTCTCTCCCATTTATTATTTGTAGACGACTCCATCTTTTTTCCTGGATGGTATAGTTTTGGAATGTCAAAACTTGGTGACTATCCTCCACCAATACTGTTATGCATCAAGTTAGGCTATAAATATGAATAAAGCAGGAATATTTTTCAGCAAAGGATGTCTAGAAAGCCTTCGAAGAAATATGGTGTCAGTGTTGAGAGTTCTTGAAATTGCGAAAATAGGGAAATATTTAGGAATCCCTTTGGACTGGGGGGGCCCGAAAAAAGATATGTTCGCCTAGATACTTGCTAGGGTAAATATGAAGTTGGAGACTTGGAAAGAAAATTTGCTTTCGCGAGCTGGTTAGGAAATACTTCTCAAATCTATAATGCAAGCAATACCTCAATATGTGATGTCAATTTTTAAAATCCCGATTTCCATTATTAAAGCAATTGAGAAGAAAATTGCTAATTTCTGGTGGAGGAATAACAACAAGACAGCTGGCATGCATTGGAGGAAATGGGAACTTCTGAAGCTTCATAAGGAGGAAGGCGGCCTTGGCTTTAAGGACCTACTTGCCTTTAACACCGCTATGTTAGGAAAACAAGCTTGGTGGATTTCTCAACATTCGGACACACTTTGGAGTCAAACTATGAAAGGACTTTATTTCCCAAACTATGACTTTTGGCAAGCAGAGAAAGGTTCACGTCCATCGTGGGGTTGGCAAAGCTTAATAGTAGGGAGAGATGCAATTGCTCCTCAAGTTATGTGGGTAGTGGGTAATGGACAAAAAATATCAATTCGAGAGGATAAATGGCTAAAGAATGGATCGATTGGTGGATCTGCGAGACCGAATGAACCACACAAAGTGGCAGAATTGATAGACTTTGAAGCTACAACATGGAAGGAAGACCTCTTGCGGTCCCTGTTTGATGATTGCCTAGTGACAGCAATTAGAGCAATCCCTATCAGCCTCCCAACTACAAAAGAAAAACTGGTTTGAGAAAATAACAAATCGGGAACTTATACGATGAAGAGTGGATACTTTTTTACCAGAAAACCCACAAAGAATCATAGAGAGTCAACGCCAACAACATCCCACTAGATTGATCCAGACCTATGGAAGCATATCTGGAACTCTGCCATACAACCTAAAATAAAGTTTTTCCTATAGAGTACCTGTCAAAATGCATTGCCTACATTGGATAATCTTAAGATAGTACTTGTACTATTGTGCCCAATATGCAATCTCAAACTGAAGATGATCGAGCACACACTACTGCTTTGCCCCTGAACATCACAACTTTGGAATAAAAATCTAGTGGGTCTGACACGATTTGATGACTGGATGTGTAAATTTCACGCAGGACCAAGGAACTCACACAAATTTGAACTAGTTGCGACAATCTTATGGTGCATATGGAAGTATCGCAACCATTTCATCTTCAGGAAAAGTCCCATCAACCCACATCAAACCCTGTTCAAAGCTACAATGTTACAGGACAGCTTCACAACTTGGAATAAAAAGTCACAGAATGGGAAGCAAGGCCATGGTTTACCTAGCAAGTGGCAACCCCCAACCTTAGGAGTACTCAAAATCAACATTGATGCTTCATTCGACAGTGCTTGTACAACCAACACATCGCTTGATTTAAGCCAAGAAAATTCGGTGCGTACCAATGAAATACTTTTAGATTTTGACCTGGGTCCAAACTCAACTTGTGAAGATGCACCGGCCAAGCAAAGTGCTCCCCTCCATCCTAGCGCAAATTGTAGACGTGGCTGAGAGCGACTCCGACACACCGCATAACCCAAAGGTACACAACAATGCCCGAAAGGATAAAAAGCATAGAGTTGCGATGCCCTGAGCTAAAATGAGAGGTAAATTTTGGGCCCAATCAGTGCGAAACACAGGGTAGGTCCAATGCTTACCTATTCTAAACAGAGACGAGAGCCGAGAAACGCCCATCTCGAACCAGAGACAAATCAGCAAAGGCCCACCCGAGATGCCTAGTAGATGCCAAGCGCAAGATCGCGAAAAGCATCCCCTGGGTAGCAGCACCAACAAAGACTGCTCTATAGCACCTACATATCCCCATTACAAAATTAGATATGCCGAAAATGACTCCCGAGCACAACATCAGGTATGGAGGTGCATCAACACGGCCTACCCCACTCTGAATACTAGATCGGACAAGACGAATAGGGGCTACACTTACCTGAACAGCAGCGATAGCGAGGATGGGTCCGACTCACCTCTTGGCCCCGATCTCACCGCAAGACAAACAAAATGCAGCCACGTTCATGATCGCCCTCCCCTGCACAATACAGAAATGCCTAACTCGATCCATCATCACATCAACACAGGCTCGCCTGAGCTGCACAGTAGCTACAAAGCGCAAGATTGCGACATGCTCCCCTTGACCAGCGACACCAATGACGGAGGATCTACAGCATCTACAAATCCCGACCATGAGATCAGATTTACTGATTTTAACTCCCCAGCATAGCAGTAGGAACGGAGGCACAATAATGAGGCCCACCTTGTAAGGATCTGCAGATCGGACGAGAGGAATAAGGGCAAGACTTACCCGAACAGCAGCATGGCCGATGATGGATCCGACTCACCTCTCAGCCCCGATCTCACCAAACGACAGGCCGAAGGCAGCCCCGAACCGGCACTAAGCCTTGCTCTGACCGAAGGGAAGAATGGAGGTTCCTTCGGAGCTCAGCAGCAACGATCCTCCTCTCGGGCTGCTGTTGCTTGCATCTATAGAGACTCATTTGGCAGGATAAGGGATGGGTCTACTAAAAACATCGAGGTGAGTTCAGCTGAATAAGCGGAGGCCATAGCTTTGGTTGAAACCCTAGATTTTATCTCCTCTAAGCTTTCTCCGAATATTATAGAAAAAGGAAATAATACTTTAGTCTAATTGTAGTACGCTGGTGGAGAGTGTTCTCTCCTTAGCTACTTTAAGTTGGGCAGTGCAGCCTCTAGTGGACTAGGCAAGCATAAAATGGAGAATATTTTGGGACTTACTTTAGGCCATTGTAGTCGCGATACCAACAAAGTGGCCGATTGGTTAGCAAAAGCCCAGCGTATAGGCTGTCTCCCTAGGAACTGGGTTACTAACCCCCCTCTGCTCTTTTGGATTTACTATGTACTAATGCTCATGTTGTATTTGCTCAAAACCTCAGTTAGTAATGAAATCCTGCTTATTAGTTCCAAAAAAAACCCATGTACGACTGCAATCGATCTTTGCTCATTGGATATTCTAGGAGTACGCGCAAGTGACAGTAAAAGTCAATTTGATTGACGCATATACTCGTCCTGATTGTGAAATATTGTTTGACTATTTCTTTATTTGTGATGTTTTGTTTAATCCATTCACTAGATTGCTTTGCCTTGGATTGTTTGTTATTTGACTCGATCAGATAGTGCATGTGTTGTTAGATTGCACTGATTTGATAAGTTTAGAAACTTGACCATATTTTTTAAAAATTTTAAGAATCAATTATATTTTTATAATAAGTTTTAGGTCTCTTAATACATCTATCTCTCAATTGGTCGAAGATTTAAATTGCTTGAGCAATAGAATGTCTCGAGAACTTTTATACTTCAAGGTTGTTTATAATGACACAAAGTTCACCATGGTTATGATAACATTTGAGACATATATGAGAACACCAACAAATTTGAGCATATTATATGATTGGTATTTCTCTTCTTACTAATTCAACGATCTAGGGATGATTTGTATAACTCTATCTAATGAGTCCCTAGAAACTAATCCAATATATATTATTCATTAATGTTAGCTCATCAGTCATATCTATGCAGATAGTTACAACGCCGTGTCAGATAAGCTTTTGACTTTCTAATAGCGTATAATTCGATCTTGAGGAATCAGCCAAAACTCCAGGCCAAAAAATGAGTCTTTTGAACATGAGCATAGAGTTAAAGCGGCCGTTTTTTTCTTTTTTTCAAATTGTCGGAGTGACCCTTTGATAGTTAAATTAGTGGGAGAAGAACATGAGTAGGTGTTGAGCTTAGAAAGGAGATATTGACCGGAAGACTAAAAATTTTAACCTAAATCGCTTGGGCAGTACATATGGACTAGCTTACCCCGACGACCGAGTGGTCATTAACGTAACGTGATTTGGTAGAGACAAGTGATGATTTGATTGGACATGGGGACTTTATGTTAGTAGTATGCCCTAAATTAACTTGTTAATTAATTAAAAAAATAAATAAATAAAGCTTCATGCATATGCACAAATTCGTGCACATGCACGAAGCGTAATGGTCAGCGGTTGCTGACCATTATGCACGAAGCATGGATGGTCAGCAACCGCTGACCATCATGCCTAGATCGTGCATGAGTGGGGACAATCAGCAACGGTTGCTGATCGTCCATAGATCAACAACCGTTGCTGATCGGTTTATATATATTTTTTTAAAAAGAGTTGGCTTTAGGCAACACTTGAGGTGCTGAGAAAAACACAGAGAAAGGTGGGCGTGCGCTGTTTGGTTTTTAGAGAAAATGGGTTGCTAAAAATCAAGAGAAACGTGTGTGTTCTTGTATTCTTCGAGAGAGAGCAAATTGTGTGCGTGTTCTTGTGTCTTTGAGGCGCAAGAAAGGAGCGTTATCTCGTTCGGGCCGTGACTATTATACATCAAGAATACGACGGATTCTTTCCACGTGATTGCTAGCACAATCGAAGTGGTCAATATCCAAAAGTCCTCTCTTCCGTTTGACGTTTGTTGTTGGTGTGTCTGAACTAGAGGTCCGACGCTTGTGGGACTCGAACTGTAGAACATCCGAACCGACTTGTTTCAAAGCGCGCTTCGAGAGGTATTTCGTTTAACTCCCTTTTATGTTTAGATTTTTTATTAAAACGCACGAACAACGCCTAAGGAGAATCATGTGTAAAATATATCTTTGTTTCTGCTGCATTTATTTCGTTAATTTTTCTTATACATGATTCATGAAACCCCAACAGTGGTATCAGAGCCAGCCTTAGGCGTTTTCGTGCGTTTAATTGATTTGTAGTGCAAGTATGTTTTTGCGTTCTAATGGCCAATTTTTTTTTTTATTAAGAGAATTGGTTCTCTTGCTCAAATGTGGCCTATAGAAGTTGATTGATTTATGTGATAAATTTAATCAACAAAGCAAAAATTAGAACTAAATCAATTTTGAATCAAAAATCCGTAACTTGTTATACTTTGTGTTTATATTCTACAAATGATATGCAGAATTTTATACATGCCTTCCAGAGCTTTAAATTTTGAATTTATGGCTCGTAAGGAAGTGTGGTGATCATGGAAAAATCCCTAATTGTTGTGATTGTTGTATGGATGAATGTATGATGATTACAGGTATTCTTTTTGGGGATGTAATTATTAAATGGAGGCTGCGTCCTTCCTTTTATTTTACTTTAATTTTTCTTGATATGTAATTTTAGTATAGTTTAGTATTTCAATTGTTGATGTAAATACTACAAGAGAGGAGGAGCCATTGGAGGAGCCATTAAACCGGTGAGCTCTTTGGGCCCGGTCTTTGAAGAGTTCAAAGGTTGAAGAAAAGTGAAGAGCAGGTCCATATTATTAAAACATTAAAATGGCTAAATGGGTCTCTTTGGTTCGAGACCCATTGAACCATAATTCCATGATCACCACATAGGATAGATGTTTATGTGATATCTATTTATTTATTGTGTTTATGATATCGTGCATGTTAAACTGGTTAATGTGCAAAGTGAGACCGTTAATAACGACCCAAATCTCCTTACAAAGAATATTAAGTCGAGACAGGTTTCGGACTCGTGGCCTTCCATCGTCGTGGTTTGATCCAATATTATAGTGGTTAATTAACCGGTTATGGATACATAGGGGTTAATTACCATTTATAATACTGGACCACTCCATTATGCATATGATGCTGTGGGGTTGGAGCCAAATGATTTCTAATAACTGTCAGGTGAGGGAATCATTTGTGTTTTCAATACTTGCATGAGACGATGGGCTAGACTTAACTATGATCATGATGCCAATAACTGTTAGGTGAGGCTTTCATGGTCTAAAGGCCGAAGTTATGATTGGGACTCGCATATGATGCGTTAAACAAGCTGGTTCACTCACTAAGTTCATAGGACACCAATAACTGTTAGGTGAGGTGGACTTTGGACTAGTGGGACTCCAATCCCCACTAGTAATCTTTACCCAACAAAGATTACCGCTTCCCATCTTAAGGAGTGTGGGATTCGAATATAAATTTAGTGGGATGATCTATTTCATTTAAAGGCCAAAATGAAATAGTTACTTTGAAAGATACAACGGCTAACAATTTATTTTCTGCAACAGATATATTATTACTCTGAAAATGGTGACCACAAACCCACTCGCTTCTATACTTGACAAGAATTGTTTGACTGGACCCAATTTCACTGACTGGGTGAGGAATTTGAGAATTGTTCTCAATTCAGAAAAAATTGGGTATGTGCTTGATGAAAAGATGCCAACCTCCTTTCCTGAGGGTGGGACCCAAGAGGACCATGTCACTTATGATAAGTGGCGTGATGATGACTTAAAAGTTAGGTCATATATGCTTGCTTCGATGAATAATGAATTACAAAAGAAGTATAAATCTATGGAAGATGCTAGGTCGATCATTTTGCATTTAAAGGAATACTTTGATGAGAATGGTCGAACCTCTAGATATGAGATATCTAAGGCATTGTACCGTATGAGGATGGCTGAAGGATCATCAGTTAATGATCACGCTTTGAAAATGATCTGGCACATTGAAGAATTGGCTAGGCTGAATCTCGTTATGGACAATGAGTTAGCTGTGGATTTGATCCTCCAATCTTTACCCGATTCCTTCTCTGGTTTTGTCCAAAACTTCCACATGCATAAGATGGAGAAAACTCTTGCTGACTTACATAGCATGCTGGTAGTTTATGAGAAGGAAATGCATAACACGAGGCCAAATGTAGTGGCTATGGCTAAGGCTTCTTCTTCAAAGGGTAAGACTGTTTTAAAGAAGAATAAATGGAAGAGGCCATCGCCAAACTGTTGTGCAACCAAAACCCATGATTGATAAAGGGAAATGTCATTACTGTGGTGTCAAAGGGCACTGGAGGAGGAACTGTAAGAGGTACCTCGCGAGCTTGAAGGTCAAGCCCAAGAACCGACCTTATGAAGGTATGGTGTCTATGCTTATTGAAACTAATCATATGGTTAGTGCTGAATCCAGCTCATGGGTTCTAGATTCTGCTGCAACTTCACATATTTGTATGTCTTTGCAGAATCTGGAAACAAGCAGGATGCTAGGGCGAAATGAGATTGTCCTGACGTTTGCCAATGGAGCAAGAGTTGCTGCATTAGCTATAGGGACTTTTCGTTTATGTTTGCCTTCTGGACATGTTTTGGTTTTAATGAACTGTTTGCATTATAAGAATGCTGTTAGGAACATCATCTCTATACCTCGTCTAGGTAAAGAGAATTATGAATTTGCTTTTGCTGATGATGTTTGTTCTATTTATCATAATAGAATATGTGTTGGTTCTAGCTTATTAACCAACAATCTTTATACCATTACAATGTCTGGTAATGTGATTACCAATGTCAATAAGCAAAATATAATTGATATAAATGCCATAACTAATAAACGACCTAGAGACGGTCCAAATAAAAAGTATGTTTGGCATCTCCGATTAGGTCATATTGGAGAAGACAGAATTAACAAGTTGAGTAATGATGGATACATTGATCCTTCAAACTTTGAGTCATACTCAACTTGTGAGGCATGTCTTCTAGGAAAAATGACCAAAGCGCCTTTTGTGGGACAAAGTGCGCGAGCTGCTGACATATTAGGATTAATACATACAGATGTATGTGGACCAATTAATGAAACTGCTAGAGGTGGTTATAATTACTTCATTACCTTTACCGATGATCAGTCACGGTATGGTTATTTATACCTCATGAAGTATAAATCTGAATCCTTTGAAAAGTTCAAGGAATTCAAGGCTGAAGTTGAGAAACAAACAGGAAAATGTATTAAGGCTCTTCGATCAGATCGAGAAGGTGAATACCTTAGTACTGAATTCCTGGACTTTCTTAAAGAGAATGGCATTTTATCACAATGGACACCTCCTGGAACTCCAGAATATAATGGTGTATCTGAACGAAGAAATCGTACTTTATTAGATATGGTACGATCTATGATGAGTTACACCGATTTGCCAATATCCCTTTGAGGATATGCCCTTGAGACAGCTGTATATATACTGAATAGAGTGCCGTCCAAATCTGTTCCAACTCCGCCCTATGAGATATGGCATAGTAGGAAACCTAGTCTTAATCATATTAAGATTTGGGGTTGTCCAGCTTTTGTGAAAAAGATGAAAGTGGAAAAATTGGAGGCAAGATCTGAACAAGGTCGCTTCATTGGATATCCAAAGGAAACTCTTGGATATTATTTCTATTTTCATTCAGACCAAAGAATTTTGGTATGCAAGCACGCTTCTTTCTTGGAGAATCAGTTCATCCAAGAAAGTGGTGCTGGGCAGAAAATAGTCTTACAAGAAGAAAATAATGAAGTATCAAACAATCGAGTTCAGATACCAATCTCTGATTCAGTGGGAGCTTCTAATACACAACCTCTTAGGAGAAGTGCGAGAATGTCTCGCCCACCTGCTCGTTATAGACACTCGGTTGATCATATCGAACCATTATTCATTGTGAATGATAGTGATCAACCCGGTGATCCTAAAACCTATGAGGAGGCGATGTTGGACATTGATTCTGGTAAATGGCTAGAGGCCATGAAATCCGAAATGGATTCAATGTATTCTAATGAGGTTTGGACCTTGACTGACCTACCTGATGGTATTGTACCAATTGGCTGTAAATGGATCTTCAAGAGGAAGATGAATGTTGAAGGTCAAATTGGAATTTACAAAGCACGGCTGGTGGCGAAAGGATATCGTCAAAAAGAAGGAATTGATTATGACGAAACTTTCTCACCTGTGGCCATGCTAAAATCCATTCGAATTATGTTGGCTATAGCTGCACACCTTGATTATGAGATATTCCAGATGGATGTCAAAACGGCTTTTCTAAATGGTTTTCTCGATGAGGACATCTATATGGAACAACCACAGGGTTTTGAATCCAATAGTGAAAAACAGAAGGTGTGTAAGCTTAAGAGATCCATTTATGGACTCAAACAAGCCTCCAGAAGTTGGAACATCCGTTTTGATGAGGTAGTCAAATCGTTTGGCTTCATCAAAAATCCGGATGAACCTTGTGTATATAAGAAGATCAGTGGGAGTGCAATTGCATTTCTGGTTTTGTATGTCGATGATATACTTTTGATTGGAAATGATATACCAATGATATCATCGATAAAACTATTCTTGTCACAGAAATTCTCCATGAAAGATTTAGGAGAGGCAACCTACATTTTAGGTATCAAGATCTATAGAGATAGATCAAGACGATTGATTGGCCTCTCACAGTCTACGTACATAGACAAAGTGTTAACACGGTTTAACATGCAATGTTCCAAGAGAGGATTATTGCCTTTTAGGCAAGGGATCCGTCTTTCTAAGGAGATGTGTCCCAACACTTCTGAAGAAAGAGAGCGGATGGCAAAGATACCATATGCATCTGCTATTGGAAGCATAATGTATGCTATGCTATGTACTAGACCTGATATCGCGCATGCTGTAAGTATTACTAGCAGATATCAGTCTGATCCAGGAGAAGAGCACTGGATAGCAGTCAAGAATATTCTTAAGTACTTGCGAAAGACTAAAGATTTATTCTTGATATATGGAGAAGGAGAATTTGAAGTTGTAGCTTATACTGATTCTAATTTTCAATCGAATCCTAATGATTATAAGTCTACATCTGGGTTTGTCTTTACATTCAATGGTGGTGCAGTTAGTTGGAAAAGTTCCAAACAAAGCATAACTGCCGATTCCACCATGAGGCAGAGTATGTAGCTGCTTCTGAAGCAGCAAAGGAAGCCGCTTGGATGAAGAAGTTTATTTCTGAACTTGGAGTCGTTCCTTCAATTGAGCAACCGATCACATTGTTTTGTGACAACAATGGGGCGATAGCTCAAGCTAAGGAACCGAGGTCTCACCAGAAGTCCAAGCATATTGAGAGACGCTTCCATCTCATCAGAGAAATTGTTGGGAGAGGTGATATCGCCTTGCAGAAAATTGCCTCAGCAGAAAACGTGGCAGATCCCTTCACTAAGGCCTTACCTCAGTCTTCTTTTGAAAGACATATGGAACAATTAGCGACATAGAAGCTTTTAGCGTGGTCAATGTCTAATTGTTCATGCTTTGGTCTTGTGTAAATAATCCTTAGACCTGAGGCACAGTGTTAACTTGTGTATCGAACAATTATGGTTCACGGGTGCACATACCCGGCATTATGCTTGATGGTCATAGTTTGTTCATATACGAAGTTACACGTGTGTGCAATATGGAATCTGTCTCCTTGTTATATGCAAGGTATGATAATGATGTCCTATGCGATCTAATTGTGACACTGCATTGAAATCCTCGGCCGGGGTTGTAACCAAGAATAAATTGTTTATGTCTCGAATAAAATGCATGTTAATTAGATTTGTGCATATGATCGAATTAATGACTTGACAAATATTCCATGGTCTTTGTTTGATCGGGACATAGTAAGACAGAGGGATTGAATTACACTGTAGCCAAAGCTGACAGGTTCATTATGTTCTTAAAGTATTCACACTATCTGGGTAGCCATGACATATTGCTAGATGTCAATCGTGGCTTGTAGGACCTAAAAGATTAATCGGGACAATTAGATCTTTTGAAAGTACTAATGTGTTAGTACAAGTCTTACTACCAGCTTAGTGATGAACCTAGGAATGTCACACACCATAAACAATTAGGATGACGTGGAACAAGAGAGAAATATTATTGCAAATGTGTTTGCAATTACTGCAATCGAATTGAGTCGATTTGAAATTAAATTAAATGAGATTTAATTTAATTTATATTACAATTACGAGCCAACTTGCATATGATGCACACGCATGCCCAAAGTGAATATATGTTAACATACCAAACAAGTTGGCTTTGGTGCAAGTGGGAGATTGTTAGTAGTATGCCCTAAATTAACTTGTTAATTAATTAAAAATAAATAAATAAAGCTTCATGCATAAGCACAAATTCGTGCACATGCACGAAGCGTAATGGTCAGCGGCTGCTGACCATTATGCATGAAGCATGGATGGTCAGCAACCGCTGACCATCATGCCTAGATCGTGCATGAGTGGGGACAATCAGCAACGGTTGCTGATCGTCCATAGATCAGCAACCGTTGTTGATCGGTTTATATATATTTTTTTAAAAAGAGTTGGCTTTAGGCAACACTTGAGGTGCTGAGAAAGACACAGAGAAAGGTGGGCGTGCGCTATTTGGTTTTTAGAGAAAATGAGTTGCTAAAAATCAAGAGAAATGTGTGTGTTCTTGTATTCTTCGAGAGAGGGCAAATTGTGTGCGTGTTCTTGTGTCTTTGAGGCGCAAGAAAGAAGAGCGTTATCTCGTTCGGGCCGTGACTATTATACATCAAGAATACGACGGATACTTTCCACGTGATTGCTAGCACAATCGAAGTGGTCAATATCCGAAAGTCCTCTCTTCCATTTGACGTTCGCTGTTGGTGTGTCTGAACTAGAGGTCCGACGCTTGTGGGACTCGAACTGTAGAACATCCGAACCGACTTGTTTCAAAGCGCGCTTCGAGAGGTATTTCGTTTAACTCCCTTTTATGTTTAGATTTTTTATTAAAACGCACGAACAACGCCTAAGGAGAATCATGTGTAAAATATATCTTTGTTTCCGCTGCATTTATTTCGTTAATTTTTCTTATACATGATTCATGAAACCCCAACACTTTACCATGACAGTTGTAGTTTGATTGGGAAAATACTTAATTTTTTTAGCAACAGTCACATCGTTGCACCTCCATTGGATTCATGCAAGGTGCATTGAGCACGGAAGTGTGGATCATATATCAATTGCCGGTTGTAGAAGCATTGTGGAGATAATGCGATAAAATTGTACTAGGTAACTCGAGAAACATTTACATCTAATCGCAGCACAACACTCATATAAAGTATCTTCTCCTACAACTATTACAATCTAATCTTCCCACACCGTATGCAAGTGCATCTGAGATCAATCTTGGTTGACTTCTTCATTAGCATTTGCGACAATGGAATGCGGACAGTTTTTTGGTGTCTAGATGGCTCTTTTGAGGATAGAGCTAGAGACTTGTGGAAGTAATGTGTTCTCTCTTTGCAAGAGAGAGGCTGCCTTAGAAATGAATGCCGTTTTGACTACGGTTTTTCAAATTGTCTGAACCTTTTGAAAAGGAGTTCAGCGGGTAAACTTATACACATTTAGTAGATGAGCTTTCTGTCTATAGTATGCCAAAATTTTGGCAGGATTCTTGGCTGTTTGTGGTGTTTTTGATGCATGGTCCTATCACTTTCACGTCATAGGACGTGGTTTTAGTCTTAAAAATTATGAATAGCCCTTCTGTCCTCAAGAAGTTATTCCTCTATGCAATTAACTCTGTAAAATTTCGTCTCTGTTGGAAAAATGGTTTGATAACTTGGGAAACATCGATCTTGAGTATCAATGATTGTTTCATTTAATCAGTAATTGACTTGGTAAAATAGGAATTAGAATCAATGTATATTTCTTTCCTGTTTTACACTTTAGTCTTGTATTACAAATAGTGTAATGAATGTGTACAAGAATCATACTGAAATACAAAGCTCTGATTCTTCCTTTCCATTTCTTTTCAATTTCTGTCATGATATCAGAGTGATCTTTTCTGACCTAAGCTTCCGCATCTTCAAATTGCTTTTTGGTTCTTTTCTAGTTTGCTGTTGCGACTACAACCTGTAAAACAAATCAGCCACCGAATTGAATTCTTTTACTTTGCTCAAAAAAACCTTGACAAAACTAGCAAATGGAAGAAGCCTCCAATTCACCTCAACAGATCCATGATCCAACACTTGTCAACCCAACAGAAGAAGGAGTAATACATGCCCGTTCATCAGCCACTACTTCATCGATACATGCTCAATCATCGTTCCAACCACAGGGACTGATCCAGTGGCCTTACCTCGGCTAGTACCCCCTTCAAGGCGGACCCTCTAGGGAAAATTACCCAAATGACGGGTCGGGCTGGATGAGAACAGAGCTTGGATCCATCCCTATGGATCCCCACCCGTTTCCACAACCTGGTTTCCAACCCGGGTTTCTGCCCTACGCGTTTCCAGTCAACGGCGGCCATCCTGAGCCCAGAGATCCTCTTCACACAACGATGGCGGACGGACTTCTTCATACAAGGAAAATTCAATATTAGTTGATGCATGGATAGTTGATTCAGGTGCCAGCGATCATATAATTTGCAATGAGTGGTTATTTTCTAGTATTCAAAAGAGGCCATATTCTTCAGTATTTGTTTGCCTCCCAAATGGAAATATCACTCATGTTACCAAAATTGGCACTATCCACCTTAGTCCAGATATTATTCTCAAAAATGTTCTATTCAATCCTGATTTCGAGTTCAATCTCTTATCAGTCTCAAGAGCTTGTAAGGATAATTCTTGTCGTGCCATATTCAATTGCAATGATTGTTTCTTTCAGGACCTTTTGATTGGCAGACTGATGGGCGGGGTAGTGTTGCAGAAGGGCTATATTTTTGGATTGATCCCCAAAGGAATTTTGAATTATTCAATAAGAGCATTTCTTGTAATGCCATTGCTAGTAATAAAAATCTTGTTTTTCATCAACGTTTGGGTCATTACCGCAAAATTCCCTTATCCTAAATGTCCAATTTGCCCATTGGCAAAATAGTCTCGGACACATTTTCCTATTAGCACATCTAGTTCCACCAGTGCTTTTTCCTTACTCCATATGGATATTCGGGGACCTTATCACACTCCACATCATGATGGATCTCGTTTTTTCTTAACCATCGTCGATGACTATTCTCGAGCTACTTGGGTTTTTCTTATGCAATCCAAGAGTCAAACTTTTTTCAACACTATCGAATTTTATATCTCTCATTAAAAATCAATTCGACAAACCCGTCCAAAAAATCCGCACTGATAATGGACGTGAGTTTTTTTTTCTACGGAATGTAACTCTTTCTTGTCTTCTCGAGGAATCTTCCATGAGAGTTCATGTAATTACACACCTCAACAAAATGGAATTGTTGAAAGAAAACATCGCCACCTCTTAGAGGTAGCTCGAGCTTTAAAATATCAAGCTTCCACACTTAAAGATTTTTGGGGTGATTGTGTAGTTACAACAGCCTATTTGATCAATCGCATGACTACTAGAATTCTCAATGGGAGAACTCCTTTTTGAATTGCTTTATGGAAAACAACCAGAAATTGATCATCTTCGAGTTTTCAAATGTTTGTGTTATGTAGCAAATCCGGGTTACTGAAGTAAAATGGATACTCGTGCCACTCGGTGTATTTTTATTGGATATCCCCCACTGCAGAAAGGCTACTGCATCATGGAGATTTCTACAGGACAATTTTTTGTTAGTAGGGATGTTATCTTCCATGAAGATATTTTTCCTTTTCAAGAGACTACGTCGATGTCTTTTACTTCAAAGTCAGATCATCGACCTTTTTTGTTAGAAGAAGATCTCATTGCTCCGCATCAGTATGCCTTCATTGCACCAGAACAACATATGCCAATGATGACACATGATTTTGATCAAGCTATCAACTCACCAGTTTCTTTACCTAAGACAGATCCTTCATCAAATTCTCCATCAACAGCCTCTTCATCGATGACTCAACAGAGTCCTTCTCCCGTATTATCAGAGGAAACTAGAATTGAGCAGCCTCGACGTTCTGGACGTCATATTCGACCCCCTATGTGGACAAAAGATTATATATGTCCTACGTTGGATTGTCTAGGTACGCAGTATCCAGTATCATCTTATGTTTCCTTTAGTAGATTGTCATCAGAACATGTGTGTTGCATCAGTAGAATTTCCAAAGAATAGGAACCATCATCGTATTCTAAAGCAGCACATGATCCTAAATGGCAACATGCTATGGAAGATGAACTCAAGGCTCTCAATGAGAACCACACTTGGGACATTGTTCCATTACCGGTAGGACAGAAACCTATTGGCTACAAATGGGTTTATAAAATCAAATTTAAGGCAGATGGATCTGTTGAGCGATACAAGGCTCATTTAGTTGCGAAGGGGTTCACGCAACGGGAATGATTTGATTATCATGAAACATTCTCTCCTGTAGCCAAAGAAGTCACTGTTCGTTCATTCTTATCGATTGCTACTTCTCGCAATTGGCCACTGCATCAAATGGATGTCAATAATGCTTTCTTGCATGGAGATCTAGATGAAGAGATTTATATCGAACTTCCACAGGGATTACATAGACAGGGGAAGTCTCGTGTGTGTCGTCTCCGAAAATCCCTGTATGGACTCAAACAGGCTTCTAGGCAATGGTATGCCAAGTTCACTGCTGCTTTAAACAACACAGGTTTTTAGCATTCAAAACATGATTATGCATTGTTCACATGGACTTAAGGTACTTCATCAATTTACCTTTTAATATATGTTGATAACATTCTTATCATGGGGAATAATGAACTGGCCATTGCAAAATTCAAAAGCTATTGGAATTCCACTTTTCATATAAAAGACTTGGGATCTCCTAAGTACTTTCTCGAAATTTAGATAGCTCGATCTGACAAAGGAATATCTCTCAGTCAAAGAAAGTTTATTCTAGAAATAGTCTCTGAAACCAGATTGTTAGGATGCAAACCAGCAATTATCCCAATTGAGCAGAATACAAAGTTAACAACACATGAATATGATTCAAACTCATCTCCTTCCATCGATGATTCGCTACTTGAAGATCCATCAGTATACCAATGACTTGTTGGAAAATTGATTTATCTCACGATGACAAGACCAGATATGTGTTATGCTGTGCAAATACTCAGTCAATTCATGCACAAGCCAAAGCAGTCTCACATGAATGAAGCCTTGAATGTGGTAAAATACTTGAAGGGATGCCCAGGACTTAGCATATTTTTATCTCGAGATTGCAACATGAAAATGATGGCATATTGTGATATGGATTATGCCACTTGTCCAATGACGAGAAGATCAATCACTGGTTTTTGCATCAAATTTGGAAAATCTCTTATCTCATGGAAAACAAAGAAGCAGTCAACCGTATCATAATCATCAGCAGAATCAGAATATCGGGCTATGGCAAAGACTGTTTGTGAAATAATCTGGATACGAGGATTGCTTGCAGATCTTGAAGTGCAAGTCGATGGACCTAGTAAATTATTCTGTGACAATGACGCTGCACTAAAGTTAGCAGCCAATCCAGTGTTTCATGAGAGAACGAAACATATAGAGGTTGATTGCCATTTCACTCGAGACAAGATTCAAGAAGGAGTCATCACAACAAGAGGAATAGGAACTGCGGAGCAACTTGCAGATATTTTTACGAAGCCATTATGCCACGGACAACATGCATACTTATTGAGCAAGCTTGGTGTCCTCGATATATATAGGCCACCAGCTTGAGGGGGAGTGTTGGAAATATGGTTTGATAACTTGGGAAACATCGATCTTGAGTATCAATGATTGTTTTATTTAATCAGTAATTGACTTGGTAAAATAGGAATTAGAATCAATGTATATTTCTTTCCTATTTTACACTTTAGTCTTGTATTACAAATAGTGTAATGAATGTGTACAAGAATCATACTAAAATACAAAGCTCCGACTCTTCCTTTCCATTTCTTTTCAATTTCTGTCAGTCTTGCCTTACAAATAGTACCAATGGGTGAGTTCTTTTCTCAGTAAAACGTGATCTTTTGGAAGATTTGATGAGCATGTCAATTTGATTTGCATCCTCTTCTTCCTAGTGATGTCCTGTCTCTTGTCACCGTCTTTAGTGGAAGATTGCTGGTCTCTATCTCCTCCGTGTTCATGGTGCTGCTATCTTGTTAGGTTTCTCCAAATAAGTTTCCCTTTTAGGTAGAATGACGGCTCTTCCTTTGAACCGACAATGTTCTTAATAAGAACATGGTTCTTTTTGCCTGAGCAGCTGTGTGTGCATTGACTTGCTTTTCTACATTAATGATCTTCACTGCGCAGTTGTAAAAGAAAGAAAGAAAAAAAAATAAAAAAAGAAGAAAGCAAAATAAATAGTAAAAAATAAAGTATCAATAAAAATTTTAAAAATCGTCTTGCATACCAGTCATGTCACGTAGGATATGTGACATCTACATTAGTGATTTTTTGCTAATTCATTAACAAATAGCTAAAAAGTTTACGGATTAATTGATCAAATCAAAAGATTTACAACTAAATTGGCTACAATACGATAGATTTAGGACTTTTTTGGTAATTTTCTCCAACAACTTCCCCAAGCAATGTTAATCATATTCTTTTTTTGGTGCATTAAAGGGAAGTACATCAAACAAGGCAACCTATGACATTACCCGATATATAACTTGCTCGAAGAAGATAGAAAGTTTGGTTAACCATCTCTCTCTCTCTCTCTCTCTCTCTCTCTCTCTCTCTCGCTCTCTCTCATTTGAAGCAGGGGTTAACTAATTCAGATCATTGCATGCCGTTTCCCACCTGCATGAAGTGGTCGTGGAAATCATAGCCCATGCTGATCTCTCTCTCTTCTTCAAGTTCATGTTCATGCTTGTTATTGAGAGAGTACGGTGATCCTTCCACTTGATCTACTCGGTTATTCCTTGTAATCACGCTTCACCTACAAATTTACAGATGTTGTCCATTTATTTGTTGGCATCATGAGTCCTTATTTAAAGGGTAAGCCAACTTGTTTCACGTTTGCTTTACTAAAATGGTAAAACTATACTTTTAATCCGTGAACTTGAGAGCAATGTTTTTATTGGAATTCAAGTCGGCGGAAGACGACTTACCTGATTCCGATGCACAAATAGAAAATAGCCCCGGATCGAATGTTGAATTGCGAATAAATCACGAACAATACTTCCTCACGTTAGTCTAGATGCAATCACAAGGAAAACACCCGATTTCCACGGCGTAAATGCCGATTGTTCTTGCAAAACTGAAATGGAATGCCGTCTTGTTCTTTGATGGAGAGGGAGAGAAAATTTGGTGCGTATGTTTTCCAACCAGTCCAATGGTTGTGTTCGAGAGGCTTTTATACGTCTCCCTTTGTACCCCTCTGTTAGTCTCTTTCCATCGTAACGCATCAAGACGAAACGGTGCGCTCTAATCGCACCCCATCATGGAGGTACCGGCTAAAGTACTATATCTCCCACTCGGATATGATGGACTTGATAGCACTTTTTCAAGAATATAAGGTATTCAACGTTCATCAACTTTACAAAATAATTCATATTGGCAAGTAAGCTGTGTGACCAATAAGTACACCTGCACTTGGGAGCTCAAATTATGCACCTATTAGGGATGACATAATGGCTACAACCCTGAAAAGAAATAAACAATCGATGTCTCACAGTGCCCCAGACATATTTTGTTACATCAATCCAAGTATACCTATCCCTTAAAGGCTATACTTGATTATTCTCAAAAATACCGTGTATTTACAATTACATCCGCAACCACATAGGACAATATAATTGGTCGACCAGTAAATACATGTGATAGATGTAAAACAACAATAGTCTTCCTTCGCACTCATGTCTCTCTCAATTTCAGAACAATCGCTTTCCTAGACATGTCCCATAGGCCATATTTATTCATGACCGCCCGTAATATGCTAAAGTAGCAACATTGATCTTTCACTTCAAGAACATAGTCAGAAGTAATATAGGGCACAAAATTGAGGTAAAATACAAATTACCTCAAGGGCTCACACGATAAGTAAATAGGGATAATTTTACTCATCTTCCCTTATTGGTCGTATAATACACATGTAGTATGAATTACATGCTATAGTGGACTACTCTTTCTATAAGAGCGTATGTCATTTATCAAATATATCCACCATACAGATCTTAGCCTAAACATAGTCACGTGCTTCTCACGTACTCATGTTTAACCCGAGTGCTATATCAACTCACTTTCTATAGCGCTCAATTAAGTACTCGCATTCGACATCTTTTAGGCATACATGGTTGTGCGACTATCATGTTCGGTTTTATTATAAACAAATCACGAATCTCATCTTGACTCCAATCAAGACGACATATTTTATGTACCAAACTTGATCTTCAGCATTTATTTGTACATAACGTCTCATCTCAACGTGCTAATTACAGCACTTGAGGCGATTGCTCGTGTAAGTGAGCCAATCATTGCATGCTGACATACTTTTCAATAATATATGTTTGTTTGTGCTAGTCTCATAGTGGATTTGTACTTATTGGTAAAACATCAAATCACTAATAAACAAACAAATACAATACATCTATCCACAAATACATAAACCAATGATTCTATACAATAACATATATCACATTTTACGCAATTCTAGTGCCATCCTATGGGTCAAGAATATGTCTCTAGGAATAGCCTTCATAAATAGATCAACAACCACTTTATTGGTTGAAATGTATTACTGGATCACTTCTTTCTACACTATAATATCTCTAATGAAGTTATTCTTTATTTTAATGTGCTTTGTCCTTCCATGATACTTGGAATCTTTCACATAGGCAATGGCTGACTATCGTAATAAACTGTCACCGGCCTTGGAATTTCAGTGACAGTGGCTAAATTTTCCAAGAAACATTTTAGCCATATTGCTTCTTGCACTGCGGCAGAACATGCAATAAATTCTGCCTCCATTGTAGACAAGGCCGTACATGTCTGTTTCTTGCTATTCCAAGAAATCACACCTCCATTGAGCAAGAACGCATACCCAGAAGTCGATTTATGCTCATCTAGGTCTCCACCCCAATCGGCATCTAAATAGCCTAATAGGCGTAAATCATTCCCTTAGTAACAAAGTCGATAGTCCATGGTGTCCTTCAAGTATCTCAGGATCCTCTTCACTACTTTCCAGTGTACTTGACCGGGATTTGATTGATAACGGTTCACCAATCCCTCGTCATAACATATGTCGGGTCGAGTACATATCATAGCATACATCAAACTTCCGACCGCACTAGTGTAAGGAACAGTTTCCATCACTTTAATTTTTTTTTTAGTCTTAGGACACATCTCAGTACTTAGGCCTTCACCTTGCATGACAGAAGTATCAATGGGATTACAATACTGTCTATTGAAACGTTCAAGAATCTTCATAATATAAGACTCTTGTGATAAAGTTAGGAATTTCCTCGATCGATCTCTTTCGATCTTAACTCCTAATATATAAGCAGCTTCTCCGATGTCCTTTATCTCAAAATTGGAGGATAACCATTCTTTTATGGTGATAACCAAAACCTTGTCATTTCCAGCCAACAGAATATCGTCCACATAAAGTGATAAAATTGCAAATTTATCTTCGGACCGCTTGACATATACACAGTGATCTTCTTCGATCATCATGAAACCAAAAGTTATTATTGCTTGATGAAAACGAAGATACCACTGTCTAGATGATTGCTTAAGGCCATATATTGAGCGATAAAGCTTGCAAACTTTATGCTCTTGACCTTTAGCTATGAAACCTATTAGTTGTTTCATATAGATTTCTTCATCTAATTCTCCATTGAGAAATGCCGTATATACATCCATTTGATGTAATTCAAGATCTAAATGTGCAACGATGGCTAGAATAAGGCGTATTGAGACAAACCTTACAACTGGTAAAAAAGTTTCCTCATAGTCTATACCCTTTTGTTGAGTATAACCTTTGGCCACAAGACGAGCCTTATACTTTTCAATGAATCCATCCACCCTACACTTAATCTTGAAAACTCATTTGTTTCTAATAGCTTCGCAATTAGGTGGTAAATCAACCAAGTCCCAAACATGGTTTGCCCTCATTTACTCCATCTCATCTTCCAAAATTTTTCTCCATTCTTCCTTATTAGAGGATGAGGGAGTCTTTTGAATAGTCTTAGGCTTGGCATCGTCATTTTGAGCAATCATAAATGCTTCCCCTTCAATCTCAAAACGACGACGGGGAATACTTTTACGATTACTTTTACACAATTGAATTTCTCTTGAATTCAATTCATCAGGTGATGCAACACTCCCACTAGGTCTTGTGTGTTGAGGTAAATCTTCATTTCTCTCTACAACATCAATGGGTGTGTTATCAAGGTCTTCCATATCATATAATTAGAAGTCCTCATCAATTTCACCTCTGCTAGGAAAATCGTTCTCGAAGAAGGTGACATCTCGTGACTCCATTTCGGTCACACTTCCATCAGCTTGTTCACCTATGAACATATACCCTTTTGAGTGTTTAGAATATCTTATAAAGATATATTTCTTCCCTATAGGACCTAATTTGTCATGTTTATGGGAAGAATCATGAACATAAGCTGCACATCCCCATGAACGTAAACTACTCAAGTCTGGTTTCCTACTAGTCCATAATTCATTAGGGGTGGAAGTGACCGATTTTGAGGGTACACGGTTAAGTATATAGGTAGAAGTCAATAACGCATCTCCCCAATAGGAGATATGTAAATTTGATTGCGCCATCATAGACCTAACCATTTCCAATAGAGTTCTATTCCTTCTCTCAGTTACCGCATTTTGTTGTGGGGTACCGGGAATAATCAATTGCGTACAATTCCCTTTTCATCACAAAGAACCTTGAATTACTCCAATAGATACTCATGTCCACAATCGGTTCTCAATGCCTTCATTATTTTGTTCAACTGATTCTCTACTATCGCTATATATCGTCTAAAGCAGTCTAATACTTCTGACTTATGGGAGATCAGAAAGACATAACCGAAACGTGTGAAGTTATCTATGAAAGTGATGAAATATGAAACTCCATGCCTCGCCCTCACATTCAAAGGACCACAAATGTCAGAATGTATGAGATGCAATGGAAATTCAGCTCTAGTTCCTTTACTGAATGGTTTTTTAGTTGCTTTTCCCGCTAGACAATGTTCATATACGGATAGACTAACATTAGTGAGTGACCCTAAAAGGCCTTCTCTAACTAATCTTTGCATTCTTTGCAATCCAATGTGACCTAATCTAGTATGCCAAGTACTTGCATCAATCTCAACGTTATTAGAAGATGCAATTAAAGAAAAAACAACCATCAATATTAACATGTATTGATCATAGTCAATGTCTAACACCATAAAACCATTCGATACATGACCTGAACCATAATAAACCGTTCCATACAAAATGTCAACACAATCACCATGGAAATTCAATACATAACCTAAGCTAAGAAGAACAACTACAAAGACCAAATTTCATCGAATATTTGGAGCATAAAGGACATCATGCAGGAATAGGTTTCGACCACCACATAAGATTAATTTACATATGCCAATTCCCTTCACTTCAACTCTTGAGTTATTCCCAACATATATCCATCTTCTTCCAGGCAGTATTCGACGCTACTCCACAAATACTTCTCAGTTTCTAGGTACATGGTCTGTTGCTCTTGAGTCTACAATCCACATTGGATGAGATTCAGCAAGCATTACAGTACTAGAAATAAAAGCATTACTCAAAGTAATGGAGTAATAGGATACCTTTTTTTCGGCTCATTGCATTCACGAGCAAAGTGACCCATCTTGCCACAATTGTGGCACTCCATCTTGACCTTGTCCTTCTTCCTACCACGCTTCTTGCGTTGGAAGGTCTTAGCCCTCTTGGGTCTTTAATCAATCATCTTCCCTTTGTTGTTGAGCTAAAGATTCCTCTTGCGCTTGAAGCCCGAAGCTTTGCGTGAACTCGATTCAGCAACATAAGCATGGGTAGAGGATCTCGCAGCCTCTAGGCACTCATCCTCTAATTCCAAATGACGCGAAATATCATCAAAAGTGACAATGTTCTCATTATGCATCATATTGATCTTCATATGCTCCCAATTATTAGGAAGAGACCTTATAACGGCCTGAATTTGCTGTTCATCAGTAAGGGATTGACTTGCCGACTTCAGTTCACGGATCATGTTTGACATTTCTCGAAGATGCTGCCTCATCGTTACATTTGGGCACTTTCGGAATGTGTCAAACTTGATGGCCAGCCTCCTTAGCTTAGTGGCAGATGTACCCCCAAACTTATCTTTCAAGACAACCCACATAGCTTGAGCTTTGTCATAACTCTCAAACTCACACATGAGATCATCTTGCATACAGCTCAGCAACGTAATGCGAGCAATGCTATTTTTCTTTTTCCAAGCTTGATAAGCTTCCAGATCTCTCCTATGTTGAGCTAAAGTTCCATACTCAGGTTCATCCATGGTATGGTTGAGGGTTTCTGAAACCTCTTGCTCCTCAAGGATATACTGAACCTTTCGGTGCCAAATATCATAATTGTCACCGTTTAGCTTCTCACCCTTATTGAGATTAGCCACAATGGTCTTAGATGCTAAAGCCATAATCAATTGCTATAATACATTGACATAATAAACGCAGAATCAATACTAGCACACTATACAGAGTAACACACATATTTAATTTGCAGCAAAGACAAACTAAATTAATGATAATTTAACAAAAGACACAAAAGCAAAAGTTCACAATGTTCCCAATCAACTTCTATGTACAATTGTTATATTATCATTAATTAGTTTAATTTGCGCAAATTTTATGTTCTAGGTGAGAACTCCTTTCAATTCTACCAACCTACGAACTCCCACTAGGAAAAATAATTACATGACCTTATGTAATTTCTACATTTTTCCTTAACACAAAAACATAGCATGATAATAACCAACGTATAAACAACAATCATGCTTCAACTATAATTAAAATTGCAATTCAACATGTAATGGATTTCTTGTCATTGTTCTAATTTTCTAGCAATTAGAAAATTGCAAGTACACTAAAACATATATAACATCATTTGCATACAAGCTAGCTACTGTATTTCCTAAATCGCAAGAAAATACAAGCTACAAATGAATAAATTGCATTATACCCCAAAAAATACCCGTACATAGGGTTTCATACACATTTTCATACATTTATAAAATTTAAAATTATATAATAATTATACCATTGTGTAGAGAATATTCATACGAACCAAACGCCGCTGACCACGCTCCAGTCAGAGCCCGTATGCGCCTACACGCGCCACTTGAGTGCGCGGCGCATGTGGCGCACGCACCAGCAAATCAAATGGCTCTTGGCTAGTTCAATTGGTCCAACCGGTCCAACCGGTGATCGGTACGACCGGTTTGACCGTCGGACCGGTTGACCGGTCCAACCGTTGACCGGTCAACGATCGGGTCAGGTCGGGTCAACCGGGTCGAATCCCAGGTTGGGTCATGGGTCGGGTCGGGTTGCCGGCTGGCCAATTGTCGCCGGCGGTAACGTCATCGATGACGTCATCCAGCGACCGACTGTTGGATGACGTCACGGTGACATCACCACGCACCGGTTCGCCGAACGGCGCGTGCTAGTTCGCCGGCGGGCACGCGTCGCGCACGTGCCAATTCGCCAACCGGCGCGTGTGGGCGCGTCCGGCATCGCCCAGCGATGCTCGACCCATCGTCGGACTCGTCTCGACGAGCTCTTTCACCCTGTATATTCAAAAATTAATTTTGACTAAAAAATTATTTCGAAAAACGGCCAAAACCTCACGGATGCACGCGACTCCAAACCCGTTCTTTGCTCCGGTTCAATTTTAAGTTTTTCATATGGCAATTCCAACTATCAGAGATCCAAATAGTGTAGAATACAATCTCTTGATCTCAATATCAAATGGTAAATGAGAAAACTCAATGAAAAACAAGGCAGAAATTACGACTGGGCTCTAATACCAATGTTGGAATTGAAGTCGGCAGAAGACGACTTACCTGATTCCGATGCGCAAACAGAAAATAGCCTCGGATCAAACGTTGAATTGCGAATAAATCACGAACAATACTTTCTCACGTTAGTCTGGATGCAATCACAAGGAAAACACTCGGTTTCCATGGCGTAAATGCCGATTGTTCTTGCAAAACTGAAATGGAATGCTGCCTTGTTCTTCGATGGAGAGGGAGAGAAAATTTGGTGCGTATGTTTTCCAACCAGTCCAACGGTTGTGTTCAGGAGGCTTTTATACGTCTCCCTTCGTACCCCTCCATTAGTGTCTTTCCATCGCAACGCATCAAGACAAAACAGTGTGCTCTAATAGCACCTCATCATGGACGTACCAGCTAAAGTACTACAGTTTTTTTCTCCAATCAAATGCTCCTCAACTTTTAGCTTGTTTCATCAAGTTATGAAGTTATATAGCTTTTCTAATCAAGTCTCTCCAACTCCAAATATATTTAATCAAAACTGAGACATATTTTCCCTGAACTATCACCATTTTCTCTTTTCTATTTTCATTACCTACATATTCTTTCTATTCTCAATTTTTTTTTAACATATTGTTAGGGTTAATCATCTTACTTTTGATAGATATGCAGATGAGATAATCAATCAGTTGGCGGAATTTAGAGAACTTTGCTAAATTAAGGGGACTAACATTGAATAGACCCATGTGCTAGTACTCTTTTAGTCTTTTTGCGACAATGAGATGTTTGGGTAGAGCACTTGACTAATCAAGTATGGTGGTCATTATGCCACCTCACACCAAGGGTAATCATTGGAAATACATGAAATCTGTGCTCCTAGGGTGCCTCGATAGAAGTGCGAGTGATTACTTGAATTCCCGTCATGAGCAAAGAAAACAGACACAGATTTACCACTTAAGCAACCCCTTGGAATTAAATCTGCAGCTTAGTTTAAATTGAATGAATATGAGACATGACAAAGTTTAAAATAGTTATCATTACATGTGAGACATATATGAATACACGAACAAAATTTTAGCATAATATTTAATTAGTATTTCTCTTCTTGCTAATTCTACAATTTCGAAGTGATTTGTACAACTCCATATAATGGGCCGCAAGAATCTATTTCTAATGTAAACTATATATGTACTTATAATTCGTGTTTATGCATATAATAACAGACTCCTATTAGGGAAGTGTGTTACTTCCCATTGGTGTTTTCAAATATTTTATCTAGAATGGCCCTCCGATATTAGGCTTGTCAGGAAAGAATATGTGCAGATACTGAGCTTAAAAGGGAGAAAATAAGCTAAAGACCATAAACTAGACTTGAATCCCTTGGCTGTATTTAAAGACAAGCTTACCCCGGCGGGTGAGTAGTCGCTAACATAATGTCATTTGGTTGAGACAGGCGATAATTTACTCGGACATGTGAGGACTTTGACATGACAGGTGGTGGTTTGGTTGAGACTGGTGGCTATCAAACCGTCCCGTAAGAGGGAGATGTTCATATTGTTAGATATGTGCACTAAAGGAATTGATTAATTAATTATTTGTTCATTTAATTAATTAATTAATATATATAAAGCTTCATGCATGTTGCAATTGATCGTCCATCGATCAGTAACCGTTGCTGATCGGTTTATATTTTTAGTTTAAAAGAGTTATTTTTGCGACACTGAAAGGGGTTGAAAAAAAACAGAGAAAAGGAGGGTGTGCATTTTGTGTTTTAGAGAGAAAAATATTTTGCTGAAAACAGAGAGCAAATTGTGTGCATGTTCTTGTGTTCTTTGAGACGCAAGAAAGAAGAACATTATCTCGTTCGGGCCGTGACTATTATACATCAAGGATACGACGGTTTGTTTCCACGTGATTGCTAGCACGATCGAAGTGGTGAATATCCGAAATTCTCTCTTCTGTTCGACGTTCGTTGTTGGTGTGTCTGAACTAGAGGTCCGACGCTTGTGGGACTCGAAGTGTAGAACATCTGAACCGACTTGTTTAAAGCACGCTTCGACAGGTAATTCGTTTAACTCCCTTTTATGTTTAGATTTTTGATTAAAACGCACGAACAACGCCTAAGGAGAATCATGTGTAAAATATATAGTTGTTTCCGCTGCGTTTATTTCGTTAATTTTCTTATACATGATTCATGAAACCCAACAGTGGTATCAGAGCCAACCTTAGGCGTTTCGTGCGTTTAATTGATTTATAGTTCAAATATATTTTTGCGTTCTAATGGCCAATTTACTTTTGTTAAGAGAATTGGTTCTCTTGCTCTTATGTGGCCTATAGAAGTTGATTGATTTATGTGATAAATTTAATCAACTAAGCAAAAATTAGAACTAAATCAATTTTGAATCAAAAATCCATAACTTGTTGTACTTCGTGTTTATATTCTACAAATGATATGCAGAATTTTATGCATGCCTTCCAGAGCTTTAAATTTTGAATTTATGGCTCGTAAGGAAGGGTGGTGATCATGGAAAAATCCCTAATTGTTGTGATTGTTGTATGGATGAATGTATGATGATTACAGGTATTCTTTTTGGGGATGTAATTATTAAATGGAGGCTGCGTCCTTCCTTTTATTTTACTTTAATTTTTCTTGATATGTAATTTTTAGTATAGTTTAGTATTTCAATTGTTGATGTAAATACTACAAGAGAGGAGGAGCCATTGGAGGAGCCATTAAACCGGTGAGCTCTTTGGGCCCGGTCTTTGAAGAGTTCAAAGATTGAAGAAAAAGTGAAGAGCAGGTCCATATAATTAAAACATTAAAATGGCTAAATGGGTCTCTTTGGCTCGAGACCCATTGAACCATAATTCCATGATCACCACATAGGATAGATGTTTATGTGATATCTATTTATTTATTGTGTTTATGATATCGTGCATGTTAAACCGGTTAATGTGCAAAGTGAGACCGTCAATAACGACCCAAATCTCCTTACAAAGAATATTAAGTCGAAATGGGTTTTCGGACTCGTGGCCTTCCATCGTCGTGGTTTGATCCAATATTATAGTGGTTAACTAACCGGTTATGGATACATAGGGGTTAATTACCATTTATAATATTGGACCACTCCATTATGCATATGATGCTGTGGGGTTGGAGCCAAATGATTTCTAATAACTGTCAGGTGAGGGAATCATTTGTGTTTTCAATACTTGCATGAGACGATGGGCTAGACTTAACTATGATCATGATGCCAATAACTGTTAGGTGAGGCTTTCATGGTCTAGAGGCCGAAGTTATGATTGGGACTCGCATATGATGCGTTGAACAAGCTGGTTCACTCACTAAGTTCATAGGACACCAATAACTGTTAGGTGAGGTGGACTTTGGACTAATGGGACTCCAATCCCCACTAGTAATCTTTACCCAACAAAGATTACCGCTTCCCATCTTAAGGAGTATGGGATTCGAATATAAATTTAGTGGGAGGATCTATTTCATTTAAAGACCAAAATGAAATAGTTACTTTGAAAGATACAACGGCTAACAATTTATTTTCTGCAACAGATATATTATTACTCTGAAAATGGTGACCACAAACCCACTCGCTTCTATACTTGACAAGAATTGTTTGACTGGACCCAATTTCACTGACTGGGTGAGGAATTTGAGAATTGTTCTCAATTCAGAAAAAATTGGGTATGTGCTTGATGAAAAGATGCCAACCTCCTTTCCTGAGGGTGGGACCCAAGAGGAACGTGTCACTTATGATAAGTGGCGTGACGATGACTTAAAAGTTAGGTCATATATGCTTGCTTCGATGAATAATGAATTACAAAAGAAGTATGAATCTATGGAAGATGCTAGGTCGATCATTTTGCATTTAAAGGAATACTTTGATGAGAATGGTCGAACCTCTAGATATGAGATATCTAAGGCATTGTACCGTATGAGGATGGCTGAAGGATCATCAGTTAATGATCATGCTTTGAAAATGATCTGGCACATTGAAGAATTGGCTAGGCTGAATCTCGTTATGGACAATGAGTTAGCTGTGGATTTGATCCTCCAATCTTTACCCGATTCCTTCTCTGGTTTTGTCCAAAACTTCCACATGCATAAGATGGAGAAAACTCTTGCTGAGTTACATAGCATGCTGGTAGTTTATGAGAAGGAAATGCATAACACGAGGCCAAATGTAGTGGCTATGGCTAAGGCTTCTTCTTCAAAAGGTAAGACCATTTTAAAGAAGAATAAATGGAAGAGGCCTGCCAAACCTGTTGTGCAACCAAAACCCATGATTGATAAAGGGAAATGTCATTACTGTGGTGTCAAAGGGCACTGGAGGAGGAACTGTAAGAGGTACCTCGCGAGCTTGAAGGTCAAGCCCAAGAACCGACCTTATGAAGGTATGGTGTCTATGCTTATTGAAACTAATCTTATGGTTAGTGCTGAATCCAGCTCATGGGTTCTAGATTCTGCTGCAACTTCACATATTTGTATGTCTTTGCAGAATCTGGAAACAAGCAGGATGCTAGGGCGAAATGAGATTGTCCTGACGTTTGCCAATGGAGCAAGAGTTGCTGCATTAGCTATAGGGACTTTTCGTTTATGTTTGCCTTCTGGACATGTTTTGGTTTTAAAGAACTGTTTGCATTATAAGAATGCTGTTAGGAACATCATCTCTATACCTCGTATGGGTAAAGAGAATTATGAATTTTCTTTTGCTGATGATGTTTGTTCTATTTATCATAATAGAATATGTGTTGGTTCTAGTTTATTAACCAACAATCTTTATACCATTACAATGTCCGGTAATGCGATTACCAATGTCAATAAGCAAACTATAACTGATATAAATGCCATAACTAATAAACGCCCTAGAGACGGTCCAAATAAAAAGTATGTTTGGCATCTCCGATTAGGTCATATTGGAGAAGACAGAATTAACAAATTGAGTAATGATAGGTATATTGATCCATCAAATTTTGAGTCATATTCGAATTGTGAGGCATGTCTTCTAGGAAAAATGACCAAAGCGCATTTTGTGGGACATAGTGCACGAGCTACTAACATATTAAGATTAATATATACATATGTATGTAGACCAATTAATGAAACTGTTAGAGGTGGTTATAATTACTTCATTACCTTCACCGGTGATCAATCACATTATGGTTATTTATACCTCATGAAGTATAAATTTGAATCATTTGAAAAGTTCAAGGAATTCAAGATCGAAGTTGAAAAACAAACAGAAAAATATATTAAGGCTCTTCGATCGGATCGAGGAGGTGAACACCTTAGTACTGAATTCCTGGACTATCTTAAAGAGAATGACATTTATCACAATGGACACCTTACGGAACTCCAAAACATAATGGTACATCCGAACGAAGAAATCGTACTTTATTAGATATGGTGCGATCTATGATGATTTACACCGATTTGCCAATATCCCTTTGGGGATATTGCCCTTGAGACAGCTGTATATATACTGAATAGAGTGCCGTCCAAATCTGTTCCAACTACGCCCTATGAGATATGGCATAGTAGGAAACCTAGTCTTAATCATATTAAGATTTGGGGTTGTCCAGCTTTTGTGAAAAAGTTGAAAGTGGAAAAATTGGAGGCAAGATCTGAACAAGGTCGCTTCATTGGATATCCAAAGGAAACTCTTGGATATTATTTCTATTTTCATTCAGACCAAAGAATTTTGGTATGCAAGCACGCTTCTTTCTTGGAGAATCAATTCATCCAAGAAAGTGGTGCTGGGTGGAAAATAGTCTTACAAGAAGAAAATAATGAAGTATCAAACAACCGAGTTCAGATACCAATCTCTGATTCAGTGGGAGCTTCTGATACACAACCTCTTAGGAGAAGTGCGAGAATGTCTCGCCCACCTGCTCGTTATAGACACTCGGTTGATCATATCGAACCATTATTCATTGTGAATGATAGTGATCAACCTGGTGATCCTAAAACCTATGAGGAGGCGATGTTGGACATCGATTCTGGTAAATGGCTAGAGGCCATGAAATCCGAAATGGATTCAATGTATTCCAATGAGGTTTGGACCTTGACCGACTCCGCTCGATGGTATTGTACCAATTGGCTATAAATGGATCTTCAAGAGGAAGATGAATGTTGAAGGTCAAATTGGAATTTACAAAGCACGGTTGGTGGCGAAAGGATATCGTCAAAAAGAAGGAATTGATTATGACGAAACTTTCTCACCTGTGGCCATGCTAAAATCCATTCGGATTATGTTGGCTATAGCTGCACACCTTGATTATGAGATATTCCAGATGGATGTCAAAACGGCTTTTCTAAATGGTTTTCTCGATGAGGACATCTATATGGAACAGCCACAGGGTTTTGAATCTAATAGTGAAAAACAGAAGGTGTGTAAGCTTAAGAGATCCATTTATGGACTCAAACAAGCCTCCAGAAGTTGGAACATCCGTTTTGATGAGGTAGTCAAATCGTTTGGCTTCATCAAAAATCCGGATGAACCTTGTGTATATAAGAAGATCAGTGGGAGTGCAATTGCATTTCTGGTTTTGTATGTCGATGATATACTTTTGATTGGAAATGATGTACCAATGATATCATCGATAAAACTATTCTTGTCATAGAAATTCTCCATGAAAGATTTAGGAGAGGCAACCTACATTTTAGGTATCAAGATCTATAGAGATAGATCAAGACGATTGATTGGCCTCTCACAGTCTACGTACATAGACAAAGTGTTAACACGGTTTAACATGCAATGTTCCAAGAGAGGATTATTGCCTTTTAGGCAAGGGATCCGTCTTTCTAAGGAGATGTGTCCCAACACTCCTGAAGAAAGAGAGCGGATGGCAAAGATACCATATGCATCCGCTATTGGAAGCATAATGTATGCTATGCTATGTACTAGACCTGATATCGCGCATGCTGTAAGTATTACTAGCAGATATCAGTCTGATCCAGGAGAAGAGCACTGGATAGCAGTCAAGAATATTCTTAAGTACTTGCGAAGGACTAAAGATTTATTCTTGATATATGGAGAAGGAGAATTTGAAGTTGTAGCTTATACTGATTCTGATTTTCAATCGGATCCTAATGATTATAAGTCTACGTCTGGGTTTGTCTTCACATTCAATGGTGGTGCAGTTAGTTGGAAAAGTTCCAAACAAAGTATAACTGCCGATTCCACCACTGAGGCAGAGTATGTAGCTGCTTCTGAAGCAGCAAAGGAAGCCGCTTGGATGAAGAAGTTTATTTCTGAACTTGGAGTCGTTCCTTCAATTGAGCAACCGATCACATTGTTTTGTGACAACAATGGGGCGATAGCTCAAGCTAAGGAACCGAGGTCTCACCAGAAGTCCAAGCATATTGAGAGACGCTTCCATCTCATCAGAGAAATTGTTGGGAGAGGTGATATCGCCTTGCAGAAAATTGCCTCAGCAGAAAACGTGGCAGATCCCTTCACTAAGGCCTTACCTCAGTCTTCTTTTGAAAGACATATTGACAAAATGGGTTTGAGGTACCAGACAAGTTGGCTTTAGTGCAACTGGGAAATTGTTGGATGTATGCCCTAAAGTTACTATGTAATAGTTACATATTAGGGATTTCAGTTGTACTTTCATTATTATTATTTAATTAATGGCAATGACGTATTCATTCATTTGTCCAATTATTTTATATTGATGAATGATTCCATAAGATCAGTTGCAACTAGACCTATTCTTGAGACGTCGAGAATATATGTGACGGGTTCATAGTTAGACTGAATCTTTAAATCGTTCCCGGTCGATGGATTATTGAGTGGATATTAATAATCCTGTTGAGACCGGTGTGTTCTTAACTTCGCCATTAAGTATTGGATACTTAAGGGAATGATGAGTCACATGTCATTGGGTATTATGATGCCTGAGTTAGAACACAGGTGTTTGTATTAGACAAATTCACTGAACGTGACACATATGGAACGATTAGCGACATGGAAGCTTTTAGCGTGGTCAATGTCTAATTGTTCATGCTTTGGCCTTGTGTAAATAATCCTTAGACCTGAGGCACAGTGTTAACTTGTGTATCGAACAACTATGGTTCACGGGTGCACATAATGTCGGGTCGTCGATCCGTCTTTATACTTGATGGTCATAGTTTGTTCATATACAAAGTTACACGTGTGCGCAATATGGAATCTGTCTCCTTGTTATATGCAAGGTATGATAATGATGTCCTATGCGATCTAATTGTGACACTGCATTGAAATCCTCGGCCGGGGTTGTAACCGAGAATAAATTGTTTATGTCTCGAATAAAATGCATGTCAATTAGATTTGTGCATATGATTGAATTAATGACTTGACAAATATTCCATGGTCTTTATTTGATCGGGACATAGTAAGACAGAGGGATTGAATTACACTGTAGCCAAAGCTGACAGGTTCATTATGTTCTTAAAGCATTCACACTATCTGGGTAGCCATGACATATTGCTAGATGTCAATCGTGGCTTGTAGGACCTAAAAGATTAATCGGGACAATTAATTCTTTTGGAAGTACTAATGTATTAGTACAAGTCTTACTACCAGCTTAGTGATGAACCTAGGGATGTCACACACCATAAACAACTAGGATGACGTGGAACAAGAGAGAAATATTATTGCAAATATGTTTGCAATTAATGCAATCGAATTGAGTCGATTTGAAATTAAATTAAATGAGATTTAATTTAATTTGTATTATAGTCACGAGCCTACTTGCATATGATGCACACGCATGCCCAAAGTGGATATATGTTAACATACTAAACAAGTTGGCTTTAGTGCAAGTGGGAGATTGTTAGATATGTGCACTAAAGGAATTGATTAATTAATTATTTGTTCATTTAATTAATTAATTAATATATATAAAGCTTCATGCATGTTGCAATTGATCGTCCATCGATCAGTAACTGTTGCTGATCGGTTTATATTTTTAGTTTAAAAGAGTTATTTTTGCGACACTGAAAGGGGTTGAAAAAAAACAGAGAAAAGGAGGGTGTGCATTTTGTGTTTTAGAGAGAAAAATATTTTGCTGAAAACAGAGAGCAAATTGTGTGCATGTTCTTGTGTTCTTTGAGACGCAAGAAAGAAGAACATTATCTCGTTCGGGCCGTGACTATTATACATCAAGGATACGACGGTTTGTTTCCACGTGATTGCTAGCACGATCGAAGTGGTGAATATCCGAAATTCTCTCTTCTGTTCGACGTTCGTTGTTGGTGTGTCTGAACTAGAGGTCCGACGCTTGTGGGACTCGAAGTGTAGAACATCTTAACCGACTTGTTTAAAGCACGCTTCGACAGGTAATTCGTTTAACTCCCTTTTATGTTTAGATTTTTGATTAAAACGCACGAACAACGCCTAAGGAGAATCATGTGTAAAATATATAGTTGTTTCCGCTGCGTTTATTTCGTTAATTTTCTTATACATGATTCATGAAACCCAACACATATAAGTTAAGAAACCTAATTTTCAACTTGTTTCCAGTGGGCAGATTGCGAATGGGTCACTTGTAATTTTACAAATGGGTAAGAATGGGTGTATGATATTTGAGCCCAACTCTATATGAATCTATATGGGTTCAACCATTTGGCTTACCAGCTCCAACCCATAATATGGGACAATGAAACTTCTTCGGATGCAAGAAAAGCACACTCGAATGGCAATTATATTCTACACCGCGAACACTTTTTGACTCTTGCGAATCGGGTCTTAGAGAGTTGATAATTGGGAAGTATGATTGAAAGTACGAAAAAAAGAAGTTAAATATACGTTATTGACAAGATAATAGGAAAACAATAATCTTACACTTAAGTGCACCATAAAACTAGGAAAACGTCATGTTAGCATCGAACCAAAGTTGAACGTGTTTCATAATTTATGAATGGCACAGGACTTTCACCACTACCTTCACACCTCCATCCATAACTGACCCTTGAGTTCCCTCACTAATCCGATGAGTTGATCCATGAAACCGTCCATCTTTCAAAAGTAACAATTTAAGAAAAAATTGCTAAACATGGATTTTGGATGGGTTGGGCATAAATTGAGTATGGGTGAGATTAGATACTTGACCTAATTTATCCGTTTGACAGGTGTATTGTGTTAGGCCAATGGGCTCTTGAATGTTGAGTAGCGGACAAACCGTCTGCTTCCGCCTGATGAATTTACGCAAGGTTGAGGTCTAGTCAACCCGTCAAGTACGATCAACACGCCTCATTATCAAAGGATCACCTGACCCGTGTGGGACGAGGCATGTAACGTCCTAGATCAGGTAAGGACATGTGCTGTGGGCCCAATAATTAGCTAAATCCGGCTTTATCACTGTCCATAATTGGGGGCTTTTTTATTCCACATCACGTGTTACTAGAAAATAAGAGTACACGGAAGGCTGGATAGGTGAAATGGATGGACGTCCCAGTGTCTTTTCCCATGTGAGCTATCTCGCTTGTGCTACTGTCAAAAGAAGAAGTGGGGTCATTGACTCGACTCGACTCGACTCGACTCGACTCGGACTCTTGCACTTCCTCAATAAAATGCATCAGCCAACTGCACATTTTTTTAACTTTTCTAACTAGCTATACATCTGCGGATTTAAATACATACCTAGTCTTTTGAAAATTCCATATAATATTTTGGAATAAAAATGCAACTTCAGTAAAATGTTAATAATCATAATATAATAGGGTGGACTTTTTTTTTATCATTGATTAGTATCATCTATGAGCATTTAAGATGTAAAATATAATTTGTATATTAATATAATAAGTTGGTCCAACATGGATCTAAAAAGTGACATTTTTGAAAGGAGTCTTCTTCACCATAGTAGAGATTTTGCTCTCTTTTCCGGTATAATCACTATTTCACACTTTATAATATCAAAGGATATTCTGACCGTATAAGGTGGGACATTACAAATGTATGAATTTCATTTGGCAATATTCTACAATTTCTTAAATATTGTGCGGAGAAATGGACTGTCTCATTGTAACGTTGTAAATTATAGAAAAGATGATCTCAAATACTTGACTCCTCTTGCAACTTTGACCTTTCTCTATGTTTATCATTTCACACTCTCCGCAACAGAATGCTCATCTGACAATTTCATCGAGCCTGGACTTTGTTAGTTTTAGTCTCAATGTCATTGGGAAGAAGATATTTTCTCGAAACTCGCGTTAATTGTGTTCCATGTACCGGAAAGTCAGAGATTTTATATTCAAGGACAAGACTAAAGTCTTCGCCCTTACTAGACGGCATGGGCAAATTAGAGACTCCAAGGTAGATTGTAGCCTTGTAGGATAAGGACACACATGATAATGAACAAAAGTAGGCCACATGGTGTTTTGGCTTTTATTGATTGGCTTCACCATCGATAGTTTCCTTGCTAGGTGCAACTCACAGCCTTGTAATGTTCTCAACTTTAGAGGTCTATGAAAGATCCGGCATGACTATTCTTCCATTAACAACATCCACATGTCTTAGTATCAAAGATCATGTTGCCTTTGATATATTTTGCCAATTATTTCCAAACAATGTTGCATAGATACCTAAAGAGACTTAAGTTGAGAATGCTTTTACTAATCCTCATGGACCTTTCCTATAGAGATAGGCTACATTTAGTTGTTTGGATTTTTAATTAGGATAGAACTGGATATGATATAATATAAAATTTAGGGATTTTGCTATACCCTATCAATTGTGTGGTGATTATAGTAATAAAATTAGATATATTCACATCATATTATATATATTATTTAGTATAAACGATATATTAGTATAAATAAACCTAAACATAAATGGAGATAGTAAAAATCTTTCACGATACTGTTGCCTATTTTATTTTTATTTACTTTTTTATTTAATTCTCCTCTCTTTTTTAATTAATTTCTTTTTTCCCTGCCATTATTCTTTAGCAAGATTTTATTAAATAGTAAACTATACCAATATACCAAAAAATACTAAAATAGCTCAAATATGTAATACATATAGGTATAAATATAATTATTTATATTTATATATTGAATTTTTATTATAAGATAGAATTAAATTCGAATATATATAAAAATAATATTTAAATTATTTTTTATTTTGAATTTCTTCTATTATAATTACAATATTATTTATATTAAATATAATTTTAATTTTGTTAATTTAAGAAGTTACTATTCGAGAAAAATAACATTCCTACAATGGATATTAAATCTTATCCACCTTTATATCACCTCCCTCATGGGTTAATTTTTATCTGGTCTATATTCCTCTTGTATTCAACTTTAGTTTATCTTAATTAGGCACCAAACGGAGGTTAGAGTACATTTTATTATAACTTGAATTTTATCATAATCACCAAACACAGCCATAAGATTTTATCTGGGCTACTGTCAAGCTTAACTATCATCATTCTTCTATTTGGGAGTGTCCTAGCTTTAGCGAGAACTGGTGGGGACAAGACCGATTGACCTACTTTGCTGGAATTCAAGGCCCAAATAAATCCTGGTGGGGTTTTGAGGTTGTAGAAGGATACTAACCAATTTGCGAACGATACGGTGTTGCATGTTGTTGTAGACATCGCAAAGTCATTGTATTGGACCTCAGCTTCGACAACTTGTCTGGAATAATGCCATCCCATATGGTAACCTAAGCTTTTTGAGGGAAGTCTATCTGAAAAGCAAAAGTTTCTGCTCCGAAATGCGCCTGTAATTTGGTTTTGATTGTAGAAGTTGTTCCTTAATAAGAGCTCGTATCATATTCCCTATATGTTTTGTTAAAATGATAAAACTATACTTTTAATCCCTAAAACTATATTTTTTCCAATCAAATCCTTTTAACTTTTAGTTTGTCTCATCAATTCATTGAATTTGTATAGCCTTGTCAAAATCTAACTAATTGGAACTGACATACCTTATCCAAGGACATTTGCATTTCTCACTATTCTATTTTCATCACCTACCTATCCTCAATTCTATTTAGAATACTATTTCTAAATACTACGATTGCACCAACATAATTTTAGCATATTACAATTAATTAGTATTTCTCTTCTTGCAAATTCTATTGTTTAGGGGGTGATGTGTACAACTTTATATAACGAGTCACAGGAATCTAATCCATTGTAAAATTTAAGTTTGTTGATGAACACTTTGCCTAAAGAATGCATAGTTAATGCAAAGGGACACAAAGTAATTCCATGGTTCCCTCTTTGTCCTATGTCACCCAATCACATTGCCTTCTCATGCCGTTCTTGTTTGATTCCCCTTGGATAAAGATCGTTTACTTAACTATTTTCTAATTGCAGTCTTATTCCCGACATGGTTATTGTTCATTGTTGTTTGAATAGTTCTAATTGATCTTGGGTGATTGCTAAAAAGAATAAATTATTTCTAGTTACATTGCATCAAAAAGGTTTGACGACCTAAAAGCTGTTATTTTCCTTTTGTTTTTCGTGTGAACATCACGACTAATTAAAGGATAATTTGAAGTTAATTAAAGGAAGTAAATCCACTTACGATTGAATTGGCCTATACGTGGAAGAAATTTGGTCAGAGTGAGAGGCAAAGTTGGCTTGCCATGCATTTTGATATGATGAGCCTAGACTGCATTTGTTTCACAAAAAATGAATAATTTAAAAATGATTTTCTTAAAATATCGCTTAGATCACTTTAAATCATTAGCTAATGAAAGATATTTCCATTATTGGCAACAATTTATAAATTTTTTTATAGGCAATGAAATTTTTGTTAGTTCATTCAGTTTTGTAATTGATACAAAGATCAATTTTAGGAATATTTTCTAAATAGATTATTTTCTGCAAAACAAATGCATTATTAGTTTTTTTCTTATGTGTGAGCAGCTTTCAATTCCCGGCTTCTTTTTGTGGTCTTTTAACACTGAGTACATGTTGACACCTGATTTTTAGTCTACGCGTCATTAAAAAGTAAAAAAATCGAGATTTGGGTTTTTGATTGTAACGGGGCCCCATCTCTTGATCAAAAAGTTTCAATTTTCATTTCCTTTTTTTTTTTTGCAGTGTCATTTTTAAGTAATTTCTGGCTCATTTTCAAGAAAAACCCAAAAGGTGAAAAGGTTGACTTTCGAGTTGACTTTTTGGTCAACCCTTTGACCAAAAGTCAATCCCAAATCCAAAATTGACCTTTTACCCAAAATGTTTCCATTTAACTTTAATTTCACTTTTGTCAAATCAATTTCTTGAAAATTCAAAAATTTGACCAAAAAATTGACATTTTAAGAAAAATAAACTAAATGGTTGACTTTTGGTCAAACCTTGGACAAAAAAATGAAAATGAGAAAAAATAAAAAAACGCACAAATATATTTCTTTTAATGCAAATTTAACTTTTGTGTCAAAAATTTCACAAAATTTGATTAAGAACCTCGATTTCTGAATTTTTTAGTTTAATTTCTAAATCAACCAAAAATAAAATTACTTTTATTATAGTCATAATTAGGTGTAGATCATTCTTTGACATTTGGTTTAAAGACTATTTGAAATCTGCTTACATATTTAATTTCGCAATTTATCGAGTCGAAATACGAATTTTCGTTTTGAGCCCTAATTATGGGATGAAAATTGATCATTCATAACTTGCGAATGGACGATTGTTTCTCACTTATTTTATTAAGATAAGTCCAAATTCAAAATTGATCTTGTGAAATTCACATCGGAACTCACCAATTTGAAGAATTTTATTGTTACAGGCATTAAAAAATCAAGCAATTAAACTTCAATCGACAAAATTTGAATTGACCCATTCATGATTATGATTTAATTTCGTGAGTCTAGGTCAATTTTAATATTAGGCTTAGATCCATTTTTTACCTAAGCTCAAGTTTTTCAATTCAAGATCAATTTGAACATGATAAATGATCTTACATATGGGTAGCTTATGAGATAGGGCAATTGTGAAACTAGTTTAGTTCAATTTTAATTAATTTGCAATTTTGCCCATTGCATTGAAAATTTTACGATTTTGACCCTTTAGGCCCAATTCAAAGCACCCATCGTTTTGACTCTTTTTTTTTTCACAATAATAATTCAATTAGGTCAATAAAAGATCCCTAGATCATGTTCATAATGTTTGATTATCTTAATTGTATCTTAATTGGCCAATTTCTTCTTAAAAAGGAAAAGAAAAATTACCTTTCACTTTGGTCCTCTAGGAACCAAATTGCATAAATTTTAGACCTAAAGCGGTCCCAAGTGGACAAAACAGTCGGAAACGGACCAAACAGATCAAGAACCGATCAAAATCCGATCAAATCAAACCGAACCGAACCGGTCTAACTGGCCGTTGGCGGGATTGGCCGGTTCAAGCCATTTCCAGCCAATTCTTGATCTCCGGAGATCAGTTTTGGAATCCTCTCGATGTCTATTTCACTTTTACACCATCAATTTCCCAAAATTTTATAGATTAATCATCAAATTTCATGAAATTACAAATTAATCCTTAATAGGACATTTTGACGCAATTCCAGATTTTGGCTTAGTTTTTTGCAAATCAAATCTACTAGATCAATTACCTGACACCTCCAGATTATGATGGAACCTTCGAAATTGATTTTTGACCATTGGATCAAAATTTTGATAATCTAATCGAACTGATGGTCGAAATCGCTTAATTTGGAGGTATATAAATGAATTTTCCCTCCATTTTTAGGGGGCTGATTTAGCACGAAACCTATTGTCTCTCTTCAGATATCTCTCTCTCTCTCTCTCTCTCTCTCTCTCTCTCTCTCTCTCTCTCTCTTTCTCTCTATTTTTCCCGCCTAAACCAATCCCTCTCTCTCTCTCTCTCACTCCTCGCAAACCAAACTAGTTCATCGTCAGTTTAGGCTTGTTAGCCTTATGCTAGTGGTTTGCCAGTTGCTGCTCAGCCCCGCAGCCATCTCCTCCTCCTTGCTAATCCATTTGTGGCCGAAGATTGACTAGATTTTGATCCGAAGTTGTCCGATCAAGCTAGCTCCCCTCTCAGCGTCCATAATCGGTCTAACTCGGACTGTTGATTTCGGCAATCCTAGCCGGAAGTTAATGGCGGTTCTGAGGTCCTTGGCCATTTTCAGATTTGATCCTTAGGTCATCGCTGGCTTGTGTGTGCTCGGGATAAAGACAATCGGTCATCAGAAAAGCTCCGTTGACCTTGATCTCTTATCGACATACCAAAGTAGGTCCAATTATGTGACATCCAGATTTTCGGGTTTCAATTTGACTGGATAAATAGGATCCTGTCTCATCGCTCGTCAATTTATTGACGGGTTCGAAATTTCAATAAAGAAATTATCGGAGGAAAATTGAAGACCAAAAGAAAATAGAAAGGAAAAGGAAAAGAGAAAAGGAAAATTTGCATAAAGGGAATATGCATTTTATTTTTCTTTTTCTCTCTCTCCCCCTTTTCTTTTTCTCTCTCTCTCCCTCTCTTTTCTTTTCTTTCTCTCTCTTCTCTCCTCTCCCCTCCCATCCGTGCGAACACCCCCCACCGCCTATTCTCTCTCTCTCTCTTTTCCTCTTTGACTAGTCAAGACTTATCCCTTCTCTCTTCTCTCTCTTTCTTCTCTCTCCTCTCTCTTCTTCCTTCTCGTGCACGATAGAACCAGCATCTTCTTCTCCTTCTTTCTTCACGTTCGAGCGAACCAGAAGCCCGAACCAGAAGCTGCAGCTTGCCGCCGCTGCACCGTCGCCGCTCGTCCCGCCGTCGCACCGCCGCCCGCCCGCGCGCCCGCCGTCCCGCCGTTCGTCGCTGCCGTGCGCCGTCCAGGCCGTTCGGCCTCTGTCCAGCACAATCCGGCCACCTCCGGCCACCGCCCAACCCCGTCCGGTCACCGCCGAACCTCCCCCGCGTCCCCCGCACCCTCCGCCGGCCTCCCCTCGCCGCCCTAGCCGCCGGACGAGCTTCGTCCAGCCAAGAACAGTGGCTGGAAAAATGGGTTTCCAGCCCTGTTCACGGCCGTTTTGGGCCGTTTCCCGGCCCCGAACCCGAGGCCCGCTTTGGGAAGAATCGTTCCTCGCGTCGCCGCCGTCGGATTGATCTGATTTGCGCGCGATTTGGTGAGTAATCTCACTAATCTTGGATTAGTTGGCTAATTATGCTTTAGGTTGGTTTAGTTTTAATTAATTATGTTTAGGTTGTTAGATTAGAATTAATTAGCAATTATTAGTCAATTGTGATGCGATTTAGATAAATTGATTGTGCAATTAACAAGTAGACGTGGTCTACTATTTATTGGAAGTGTCTCGGGAATTTTCGGATCCCTAATTGAGCTTCAATTTGATGATTCGGGCCTAAGTGGAATTTTTGGCATTTAAATATTAATTTTCGGAATTAAATTAAATAATTATTTATTTTCCGAAAATTTGAGGGAGATGGTCTGGAACCGAAATATTATGCTGATGAACGTGGCGAAGTCCGTTTATTTAATCGGGCTTTATTTTAAGCTAAATTGAATTTTTAATATTAATTAATTTTCGAAATTAATTAAATAATTATTTATTTTCCGAAAATTCAACTGGGATGTCCCGTGACCGGAAATTTATGCTGATGACCGTGGTGAAGTTCGTTTATTCAATTGGGCCTTATTTTGAGCTAAATGGAATTTTTAACATTTAATAATTAATTTTCGAAATTAATTAATTAATTAATTATTTTTCGGAAATTAAGTTTGAGATGGCCGACGACCGCAATTTCGTGCCGATTGTCATGGCGCAATTCGTTTATTTAATTGAGTTGTAGTTTGTGCGGAATTGAATTATTTATGAAATTGAGAATTATCCTTTAATGGAATAATCTTTGATTATTGATTGGAAAATAACCGGGTGTCGGTTGACAGCACCAAAAGTGTTTTGGTGGGCTGTAGAGAATGGTGGGAATTATGGAAAAGGAAATTATAATAATTTGGCTAAGGCCGACCGTGTCCCCACACACGGCTATTTTATCGAGAAGGATGTCAGATGGAATGGATTGAGTGGTTGGATAGTATACTATATCATCCTACGGGCGCTGATATGTCAGCTTAGCGAGAGCAGTATACTGGTGTACTATATCAGCCTACGGGCGATATGTCAGCTTAGTGCGAGCAGTACACTTTATCAGCTTAAGGGGAGCATCGGGAGTATACTATATCATCCTACGGGCTGCGATATGTCGGCTTAGTGAGAGCGATACTAGTGTACTATATCAGCCTACGGGCGATATGTCAGCTTAGTGCGAGCAGTACACTTTATCAGCTTAGTGGGAGCATCGGGGGTATACTATATCGGCCTTCGGGCGATATGTCAGCTTAGCGAGAGCGATACCCGGTATACTATATCAGCCTACGGGCGATATGTCAGCTTAGCGAGAGCAGTATACCTTAACCCTATCAGCTTAGTGCGAGCTATACTATCACTATATCAGCTTAGAGTGAGCAGTCCTGGACTATGGTCGGACTTATAGATAGTATTGAATGTGCCGACTAAGCATGGGTCATGATGACGTGTAATCGACTAGGTCGATTGATCATTGCTTGATCTGATGTTGTGAATTGATCGATTGATTGGAAATGATCATGAGATGGTCGATCGACTTGTAATCGACTAGGTCGATTGATCGATGATTCGATCCGAGTGTGACTTGATGTGGTTCATTGCTTTGATTTGATGTCGTGGATTGATTGACTGATTGAAAATGACCGTGAGTGGTCTTATTGTCTGGTAATCGACTAGGTCGATTTAATCGATGCTTTGATCTGTGATATGATTGATTGGGTGCCTATTATGAATTGTACTGACTTGCAGGTGGGATATGAGGCCAAGGTACGTCTTCTGCCCTATGCGTGTATAGGCAGCCTATAGTATAATAGTTTACTAATTGGGCTTAGTGGGGTAGAACTCGCTGAGACGTAGTCTCATCCCAGTTTGGGGAAAAACATTTCAGGACCCCGTTGAGGAGCTGAGGAGGAATTTGAGAAGGAGAATTCGGAGGTGAAACTTAAAGAGAAGGATTTTTGGAAGAAGAAGACAATCCTGAGAGGGGCCTTGAGTGCGGCCCAGTTCGTCTAAGTTTCTGTCTTCTTTTGAGATCTCTATGTTGATGTGAATAGTTATGAAGTGGTTTGTGTGTTGTATAAAAGTTTGGTTATAAATTTCAATATGAAAAATATGGCCCTGCTTTTCTATCCCATCGTTTTATTGTCTGGGGATTTTAACTACTTCCGCATGTGCTTAGAAATGAAAGGGTCGGCGATACTTTGTCCTGGGATATCGCATTATTTAATCGACCAAGAGAGAAGGATGTGTGCGTGCCTGAGGATCGGGGCGTGACACCCTGTTTAAGTGGTATCAGAGCGAAGTTGAAGATTGGAGTGATAAGGAGCGTTGACCATGAGATAGTTAGTTGGATGGCCTTTAAATTCATGCCGATGCATGTGTATGTTAGCTGAGTGCTAAAATTGTTGGTTGTGTGTGGATCGCTCATCTTCTAATCCAGTGTGGATTTGGAAGACGGTTGCAGTGTAAAGATTGAACCATGAGCGAGGAGGAGCTAAGAACTCCTAGTAAGAGGACAATGTCCTCTGTACTCCGGATAATGCACTGACAAAGGTTGGTACCCGAGGTGGTTGTGGCAGAGTGTCGGCTCTGGCCAGCTCGAGTGTAAGAGTACCACTGCAGGTTGGTACTAGTGTAGCAGCGTCGAATGATCCTAAGTTCGATAGGATCGTTCTGATGCAAGTATTTCTTGGGAACTAGATGAGCCAGTAAGCTCAGGATCAGCCGTTGTCGTTGTCGCTATCTCTACTGCCGTTAGTGTTGCAAGCACCTTTGTTGCTACACCTGTTGAGATCCACAGTGGGGATATGATCTGGGATCAAGCCATCGTTTCCAAGTCAAGGTACAGATCCAGTTCAGGCAGAAATGGAAATCGGTCAAGGAAAAGATCGAAGTCGAGAGCGGTTCTAGCAGACCGATGGGACAACCAAAAAGAGTGTGTGCTGTCACTTGGCAGGAGATAGAAGACTCACCTGATGAGTGCCGAAAGTATGGAAGGAATGCATGGATTAATCCTGTGTTCGAGAATGACGAGAACAGGCTTTGATGGTAGTGAGCAAGGCCATCAAGTGAGGGACTACCAGTTGGGGTTTAAGAAGAACACCAACACTATTACTACCATTAGAATGCCAGCAAGATGGCAAAAAGGAACAGGAATGGAACTGGCCATGCCTTATTCAATGAAAGAATGTTTTGAGGTGATTTTATCAGAATAGTGCCAGAGAATGTTGGCATTGCAAGTGTGGAATTTCAGTTGTTTGTTAAGGCTGTAGGAAAAGAACCATTGACTAAAGTTGTACTTGATTGGCTGTTGGTGTACAACTCTATCGTTAAGTGTGGAAAGAATTGGCTCTAGAGCATTTTATGGTGATGAATTGTTATGGTAGAGTAACCCAGCTTATTCCAGGAGCATGTAGAAGTACCGAGTTTTACTGAGAGTTGAGAAGGGTCCTTGACTTCTTTGTTCTCGTCACTTGAGGTAACTTGGTTGTCAGACAGAAGTTATCGAGATTAGTGGGCAATGATCTTAGATAAGACAGATTGAAGAAATAAAAAATTGAGAACTCCTCAGTAGTCCAAGAATTCTTGGAAGTGTTGCCAGAAAAGTGGTCAGACCGTTGCCAGAGAAAGAGATAGAATTACGATCGAGTTAACATCTGGAACAGAACCATTCTCTAAAAGTTCTTACCGGTTGTTATTGTTTACATTGATAGAACCGAAGGTATGGATGTGAGGATTGATGAATGAGGAATTCATGCATATCGGTGCATCACTTTAGGGAACATCAGTTTTGTGGAAAGAGAAATGAAGATGGTTCATTTCAATCATGCATCATCCATTGTCAACTTAATTGGGTGACTTGTTATAAAGAGTGTGGATGCCTTCAAGGATCGACTTGAGGACAAGTTATCGTCAGTTGAGAACTAGGAAAGAAGTTATACTGAAGACAACACTTCGCACTTGATTTTGTCCTTGTGAGAATAATGTAAAGCCATTTGATTTGACGAACGCTCCAGCCGCTGTCATAGATTTGACAAATCGAGTATTCAAAGAATATCTAGATCAATAGTGATCGTGTGATGTAGCGACATTATAGGGTGTTCATTAAGTGTTGAGAATCACGAGATGCCCCTAAGAATGGTCGTGTGGTTACAGGCAAAGAAATCTTCATGGACCCAGCCAAGATCGAATCAGTTGTTAATGGACCGAGACCGACATCAATGTCAGAAATCAGAAGTTGTGGGGATTTGACAGATTACTACGGAAGGTTTGTGAAAGAATTTTCAGCATCAGTATCATCATGGGCTTGACCTCTTGAGAAAGAAGAGAAATTCATTGGCATAGACAAGTACGAGGATAGTTTCTAGAGCTTCAGTGAGATCAAGCTACGCACTTATGCTAAACTTTTCATTTGGCTCTGGAAAGCATGAAATCTTTAGTGATGTGTCTTGCCAACGACTGGGTATGTATTGATACAACATGAGAAGATTGTTGTATAACCGTCCCGCCAGTTGAGACCCGTCAAGTTGAACATGAAACAGTGTGGTGAATCAGAGTTTTGGCAGAACTATAATGATGTTATCTGGTATTATCTTGGGAGAATGAAAGAAGTAATTCATGTGTTGAGCCGAGAGTCTTCGATTATACATAGACTGGCTAAAGTATAAACTTTACTTAAAAAGGGTTCGAAATTTGGTTTTCAAATTTGAGGTAGGCTACCTTTTAAATTTTATAGCCGCCCTCAAAATTGAACCAAATGTTCAAGTTAGAATCGGCGCCTAGTTGATAGACAGAGATGTTCAGAAGATCTTATAAGATGATACTGGCAAGAAAGAACCTGATTTTAAGACTTTTAAGGATGGAACGTTCGGGTTCCATGAGGAATTGAGTGCACTTGACAGTGTAGCACTCAGGGAAAAGATCTTGTCAGAAGTTCACTATAGTATTGCAGCTTTGACCAGATGGTGCAAGTAAATCAGAATCGGCATTAGCTAGATTAGTAAGCTGATGTGAAGATAAATACAGCTGAGCAGGTTGAAAGCGTCAGAGGTGTCAGTAAGTGGAGGTTCAGTAATGCAAATCCGGAAGATTTTAGCATCACTCGAGAGTCCCAAGTAGAAATGGAAATATATGACTTACTAAGGATTCAGGGGATTACTGATACCAATTGAGAATAGTGGTTGATCGATAGATGGAGTTGGTCCACTTTGGTATAGTACGAATATATCTTGTTTTGAGTGTGTGATCCAGATTTCGGCTCTGATTTCGATTAGATAAATTGGGCATTTCATCGATGCGATTACAGTGTTTTTCTCTAAGTTGGCCACTCATGAGATAACTAGACTAGCTGGATGAGTTATTAAGGACCTTAAGGCAAATAGACTTGAGAATTCGATCAGGGATTGACTTCTCGACCGTGCTTATCTGTCGAGATCATTACGGCACAGATATAAATCGATTTGAGATCAAATATAGGTTGGTTCGACTGAGATGTGTGGCTAATCGTGGGTGACACCACTAAATTGGAATATTCTCGTCGACCAACACTAGACTGATTTTCTTATTGTTTTGGTACCCTGTGTTCGTAGTTGAATCCTAGAGATTTCACGACAATCGAAAGTCGTCATTGAGTCGAGTGGGTTCATTGTGGCTCGAAGAAAATCGACCACGGGTCATTTGTCCTAAAAAGCTCTAAACACTACCCAGTAGTCTAGGTCACACTAAAAGCGTGTCGGAGTGAAATTAACCGCTAATCTAAGTTCGATTTCAGAAATTGAAGATCATATCTTGTCACAAAGTGGGTATACCGAAGTGTGTGTGTCCCGGATAGTTCACCAACATGGAGTGTCGAAGATGAATTATATCTCGAATCTAGATCAGAGATTATAAGTTGGTAGAGTTTTCAGAGGGTTCTTTATTAAACAGTGTATAGCAGAGGGTACAGAATTTCAGTGGTGAAAAGAAAGTGATTAATGATGTCAGCTCAGTAATCAGTGCTGCAGTTGTCAGATCAGTGTCAGAGTAAAGATTGCTCAGAATTGTAAGAAATTTTGAATCGTTGAGGTTCGAAAATTTATTAGGGAGTCGAGAAAAAGAGATCAGATGTGGATGACAGAATGTCTTATGTGAGAAGCTCAGTTCAGTTGTTGGTTCAGAAAGAGCAGATTTTGTGTTCAAAGATGATCTCCTTGGTCAAAGTGGTTAGACAACGCCATGAGACCAAATGATTAGCGTGGAAAAGTGAGACTCGATGAGACGGCAATACCCCCACCTTTCGTTTATGGATTGGTAAAGGTTTAAATTTCGAGGACGAAATTTTTATAAGAGGGGAAGAGTTGTGACATCCAGATTTTCGGGTTTCAATTTGACTGGATAAATAGGATCCTGTCTCATCGCTCGTCAATTTATTGACGGGTTCGAAATTTCAATAAAGAAATTATCGGAGGAAAATTGAAGACCAAAAGAAAATAGAAAGGAAACGGAAAAGAGAAAAGGAAAATTTGCATAAAGGGAATATGCATTTTATTTTTCTTTTTCTCTCTCTCCCCCTTTTCTTTTTCTCTCTCTCTCCCTCTCTTTTCTTTTCTTTCTCTCTCTTCTCTCCTCTCCCCTCCCATCCGTGCGAACACCCCCCACCGCCTATTCTCTCTCTCTCTCTTTTCCTCTTTGACTAGTCAAGACTTATCCCTTCTCTCTTCTCTCTCTTTCTTCTCTCTCCTCTCTCTTCTTCCTTATCGTGCACGATAGAACCAGCATCTTCTTCTCCTTCTGTCTTCACGTTCGAGCGAACCAGAAGCCCGAACCAGAAGCTGTAGCTTGCCGCCGCTGCACCGTCGCCGCTCGTCCCGCCGTCGCACCGCCGCCCGCCCGCGCGCCCGCCGTCCCGCCGTTCGTCGCTGCCGTGCGCCGTCCAGGCCGTTCGGCCTCTGTCCAGCACAATCCGGCCACCTCCGGCCACCGCCCAACCCCGTCCGGTCACCGCCCAACCTCCCCCCCGTCCCCCGCACCCTCCGCCGGCCTCCCTCGCCGCCCTAGCCGCCGGACGAGCTTCGTCCAGCCAAGAACAGTGGCTGGAAAAATGGGTTTCCAGCCCTGTTCAAGGCCGTTTTGGGCCGTTTCCCGGCCCCGAACCCGAGGCCCGCTTTGGGAAGAATCGTTCCTCGCGTCGCCGCCGTCGGATTGATCCGATTTGCGCGCGATTTGGTGAGTAATCTCACTAATCTTGGATTAGTTGGCTAATTATGCTTTAGGTTGGTTTAGTTTTAATTAATTATGTTTAGGTTGTTAGATTAGAATGAATTAGCAATTATTAGTCAATTGTGATGCGATTTAGATAAATTGATTGTGCAATTAACAAGTAGACGTGGTCTACTATTTATTGGAAGTGTCTCGGGAATTTTCGGACCCCTAATTGAGCTTCAATTTGATGATTCGGGCCTAAGTGGAATTTTTGGCATTTAAATATTAATTTTTGAAATTAAATTAAATAATTATTTATTTTCCGAAAATTTGAGGGAGATGGTCTGGAACCGGAATATTATGTTGATGATCGTGGCGAAGTCCGTTTATTTAATCGGACTTTATTTTAAGCTAAATTGAATTTTTAATATTAATTAATTTTCGAAATTAATTAAATAATTATTTATTTTCCGAAAATTCAACTGGGATGGCCCGTGACCGGAAATTTATGCTGATGACCGTGGTGAAGTCCGTTTATTTAATTGGGCCTTATTTTGAGCTAAATGGAATTTTTAACATTTAATAATTAATTTTAGAAATTAATTAATTAATTATTAATTTTTGGGAAATTAAGTTTGAGATGGCCGACGACCGCAATTTCGTGCCGATTGTCATGGCGCAATTCGTTTATTTAATCAAGTTGTAGTTTGTGCGGAATTGAATTATTTATGAAATTGAGAATTATCCTTTAATGGAATAATCTTTGATTATTGATTGGAAAATAACCGGGTGTCGGTTGACAGCACCAAAAGTGTTTTGGTGGGCTGTAGAGAATGGTGGGAATTATGAAAAATGAAATTATAATAATTTGGCTAAGGCCGACCGTGTCCCCACACACGGCTATTTTATCGAGAAGGATGTCAGATGGAATGGATTGAATGGTTGGATAGTATACTATATCATCCTACGGGCTCTGATATGTCAGCTTAGCGAGAGCAGTATACTGGTGTACTATATCAGCCTACGGGCGATATGTCAGCTTAGTGCGAGCAGTACACTTTATCAGCTTAAGGGGAGCATCGGGAGTATACTATATCATCCTATGGGATCTGATATATCAGCTTAGTGAGGGCAGTATACTAGTGTACTATATCCGCCTACGGGCGATATGTCAGCTTAGTGCGAGCAGTACACTTTATCAGCTTAGTGGGAGCATCGGGGGTATACTATATCGGCCTTCGGGCGATATGTCAGCTTAGCGAGAGCAGTATACCGGTATACTATATCAGCCTACGGGCGATATGTCAGCTTAGCGAGAGCAGTATACCTTAACCCTATCAGCTTAGTGCGAGCTATACTATCACTATATCAGCTTAGAGTGAGCAGTCCTGGACTATGGTCGGACTTATAGATAGTATTGAATGTGCCGACTAAGCATGGGTCATGATGACGTGTAATCGACTAGGTCGATTGATCATTGCTTGATCTGATGTTGTGAATTGATCGATTGATTGGAAATGATCATGAGATGGTCTGACTGACTTGTAATCGACTAGGTCGATTGATCGATGATTCGATCTGAGTGTGACTTGATGTGGTTCATTGCTTTGATTTGATGTCGTGGATTGATTGACTGATTAGAAATGACCATGAGTGGTCTTGTTGGCATTTAATCGACTAGGTCGATTTGATCGATGCTTCGATCCGTGATATGATTGCTTGGATGCCTGTTATGAATTGTACTGACTTGCAAGTGGGATATGAGGCCAAGGTACGTTTTCTGCCCTATGCGTGTATAGGCAGCCTATAGTATAATAGTTTACTAATTGGGCTTAGTGGGGTAGAACTCGCTGAGACGTAGTCTCATCCCAGTTTGGGGAAAAACATTTCAGGACCCCGTTGAGGAGCTGAGGAGGAATTTGAGAAGGAGAATTCGGAGGTGAAACTTAAAGAGAATGATTTTTGGAAGAAGAAGACAATCCTGAGAGGGGCCTTGAGTGCGGCCCAGTTCGTCTAAGTTTCTGTCTTCTTTTGAGATCTCTATGTTGATGTGAATAGTTATGAAGTGGTTTGTGTGTTGTATAAAAGTTTGGTTATAAATTTCAATATGAAAAATATGGCCCTGCTTTTCTATCCCATCGTTTTATTGTCTGGGGATTTTAACTACTTCCGCATGTGCTTAGAAATGAAAGGGTCGGCGATACTTTGTCCTGGGATATCGCATTATTTAATCGACCAAGAGAGAAGGATGTGTGCGTGCCTGAGGATCGGGGCGTGACAAATTAGACCGGTTTTGCCGTGATCCAAGCCATGATCCAATCAATCTGAAGCTAAATTAAGCGATTTAGATCTGATCCTCGGTAGTCCGTGGAGATTCGAAAGTGTTCCGGCATTTTGATCCGATAAATTGTGATAAAAATTGACAAAAATTGCGACAAAGGTAACAATTCAAAATTCGAATTTGATGAAGCGAGATTGAATGATTCAAGATTATGAACTTTTACATGCATAAGATCAATGATTATGAATGCTGTAATGATTTGTTGATGATTTGAGTGATGATTGTGTTCTTGAATCTATTTTGGAAATTCGTATGTCTTTGGAATTGACTTTCTATTAAGGCAGATTTGAGGTCTTAAACCTCATATTTTTTACCTCGAATCCTTCTAGGCTTTGAAAATACACACCACAAGTTCAAATCGATAGGTTGCACGCCCCAATTGAGCGATGTTTGGCCCTTGAAAAACACCTTCAAAGATAAGTGATTCTGCAGTAGTTTAGGGTTTTTTTTTTTTTTAAATTCTATTTCTATTCCACTTTCTATCTTTGCTATTTTTGTGAAGACTTCCGTGGTCATTTTTTTGACAAAATTGTCATCATGAGTTTTGTCCCAAATCGTCTTGTGCATCTTCTGTAATTTATTTGTGATTTGTGGATGTATTTAATTAGGTCAAATCTACTCAGATCCAAGTTGAGGTTAGTCTGTTCCGTATTGATCTCTGATTTTGTCATTTTTTTTTTTTTTTGCTGGTTTCCATGTTGAGTCCTATGAGAACTTTCCTTCATGAAAGTTTCTCTTTATTGTGTGGAGAACATTCTGTAATTTGGTCAAGATTTTTGGATGAGTTTAACTAGGTCAAAATTATCTGGATCTGAATATAGGATAGTCTGTCATGCATTGGTCCGAATTCTATTTTGGTGAAATTGAGTCTTGACATTAGCAAGTGAGTCAATTGCATGAGTTAATGTAAAAATATGATGCATCAGTACATGGTTTAAATATATATCTCTCTCTTGTCATTTTTGCTACAATTCATGTGATCACATTTAGGTTTTGAAGCCTTAACGACAAATGTTCAACATTGCATGTTATATGTGTAGGATTTTTCGTAGGATTTTAACATGTTTGGAGATGGCTAAAATCATGCCAATTTTACAAAGTTAATGCTGAAACAAAATCTTGTTATATATGCATATTGCCATGCTTGTTTGGGTCTTTTAGAGACCAAATCTTACAATAATGTCTTCTTGACACTTAAACTATATGTTACAAGGTTTAAGTACATGTTCATATCATTGCATTTGAGTGTTATTTTGCACGTTAAATTTGTATCACACAAGTGTTGATTACACTTAGGATTCCCAAGCATTCCATTTGGAATCTTGAATCATTTTATAGTGTCATTTAAATTGTATGACATTTTGCATGCTGGCTTATGATTAGATGATTATCCAAACTTTTCGTCGCATCTAATCCTAAGTCCCATGTGATTTCTTCATGTCATTTGTGTATTCTTGGAGTGATTTAGAGGTTTTCTAATGAATACTTGTGTTCTGTTTCTTTAGTTATTGATGCACACACTTTTAGAGATCTCGATTTTAGGGTATCAAATTGAGCTAGTTTGGACTCGAACCCTTCTAGGTAGTCGTAAGACACACTTAAAGGTTTTTGATGCCATTAATTTCCCACATATCATTCAACTTTTGTGTCGCGACCAAATTTTTCGGGTGTGAACCACCTAGGGTTTGGCTAATGGATTGTTAAGCTCCTAAATGATCCAATGCGGCCTAGGTCCGGCGGCGGGCTGTGTGTGCAAAAGTGTAGTGCAAGATGTAAGGCATGCACAACAGTTTAAATCAAACTGCACTTCAATAGCTTGAATTTAAAATTTTCATCCTTAACTCCAACCTGCAAAACAACGGTTAATAATCACTACTCCCCTTATGCCTCCCAATCTGCAAAAACATTTAACACCTAAATGTTAGAGACATACCTGGAATCCTTGCTGCCAAACAAAAACATTTTTCAAAAGCAAAAAAAAAAAAAAAAAAAAAATTGGCCTAAGTTCACTAAGAGTTTTAACTCAAGTCCCCAGTGGAGTCGCCAAGCTGTCGCAACCAAATTTTTTGGCTGTGAACCACCTAGGGTTTGGCTAATGGATTGTTAAGCCTAGACTTAACTCGGGCTCTCCCAAACCCATACCAATTCGCGACTTTAGGTTCAAGTTTTTAACATGCCAATAGATTTTCAATTAGGAGTCGCCACTAATCCATTTTTTGGTGGGTCGATTAGAAACCCAAGTAAAATAATGGGAGAATTATTTTACTCCTGCGAACTAGAGATTATGGGTACGGGGACTTGGTTACACTAGATTTCTCTAATGCCATTTCGGTACCAATTATTTTATTTTCAAAAATGTTTGTGCAGGCAGCTTGAATTAATTTTAAATCTACTTCCTTAACATGTGAAGCGATCATGTGGGTGCACAAACCACCAATTTAACACCCAAGAAAGCAAATAAATAAAATGCAAGACTTACCTTATAGCAACGAAAGCATCTGCGTTGTTAGATCAAAATTCATATAAGCAATCATAAATATGATTTCTAATTAACAAGCAATTATCCAATTTTTGTTTTCGCTTTTCTTAATGAGAATCTAATCTACATGCAATGCAGTGTTACTAATCTAACATGTAATGATATGGTATGGCAATATGACTTAAACTATATGACATAAATAAAATGCAGTCTATCCTAAAGAATGAAATTGATTAATTCTAAGGCAATTTTTTGTATTTTCCATGAAATTCGAAATTAGAAAAATGCAAAGATTATCTAGCTAGATTACGATTCTATTCAATTTGTATTAGGAATCAGGTTAAGCCAAATCCTAATTTAAACTAGAATCTTATCTTAACCAAGTAATCTCTAACCTAAAATGCGATCTATCTAAAAGGATCTATCTAAATAAAATTAAACATGCAATCAACCTAATATGCAATGACGTGCCAAGGATGCCCTAATTCTACATGATATATGCATGATGATTGTTTTTGTATTTTTCTTTGTAAAATTCAAAATTTAAAATTACCAAATAATTAAATGTGCCATTTAAATTAAAGAAAACTAACATCCTAAATGAACGCATTTTTTGGATTTTTTATTTAAAAATTCAAAATAAGATTGTAATTCTAAACATGCAAGATAACCCTAAGACTAGGAATATTCTAAAACGAACCTAATCGTAATTCAATTTTTTTTTGGATTTTTTCTTTTACGAAAATAAAATTAAATCAAACACCATGACAACAAATCAAGCAAGATAAGATTGATATCCAAAAATTGGCGAATCATATCTTGCGCATGAGATCGGGTTGACCAATTTTAAAATTAAATCGCGAATCGAATCTCGGGCGGGAGATCGGATTGTCGATTTTTTGCAAGGGATTGCGAGTCGGATTTCGGGCGTGAAAATCGGACTGTCAATCCCTAATTTGAGAGCTCCTCGAGTTGCGAATATCACGCTAGGGATTTCAATCATGTGCATCAACGAATATATCAAATAAGGAAATGGAATTTTCAGAAATCAAAATAAACAAAACTTTTACCTATTCTGAATATTGGCTCCCAAATTCCAATCCTCGAATGGCTACGGCTACTCGCCATGTGATATGGTAATGCTCGGCAAGGCTCACAGCTCAGACTTGGATGTGGGGACTGGATTTTGGTGGTGTTGAGGCTCACCGAATTGGACTTGAATTGCCCCCAACAAACTGCCGAAGAAAGCCAAGAGTTAGATACCGTGTAATCATCTAAGAAATTTTGCCAAGGCAGCAACTTAGTAAGGCTCCAAGATCTGCGTTCGGGAGTCCACTGGTGGCTCAATTGACGCTTGAAGGTCTGAGTGCTTGCTAGAGAAGCCGAGGGCGCTACTGGGATCGATAACAAATTTGCTGTGACGCCGCTTGGAGTCCGCTGGTTTGACTTCGTCGGATCAGCACTGGAACTTGCTGCGTTCTGGGTTCCGTTTGACCTATAGTCAACGAACGTCTCCCCCTCAATTGCATGGATGTATCAATTGTGCGGTCCTCATCTTTGCTGACTATTGACCTCTGAATATGAGGACTTTCTCTCGTGTAATGGCTCCTTTTGTCTTCTTTACACGTGTTGATCTTGTCGAAGAAGCAAAGGCATGATGAAGATGGGATTTCGTTGATTCCTGGGGACAAGTGGTGCGGCACAGGTGATGCGGGCAGTGAGATCAGCAACTTAGCGTTATCGTGGAGTGAACAGTAGCTTCGTCATCAACGCGGCTAAACTAGAGCAGCAGCATCGTCAAGGTTGAAGACAGCGAGCTCAGCATGGCAAGGCTTGCGGCTCGTCGACAAGTTGTCACAGATGATGAGAGCGAGGGGCAGTGACAACGTGTTTTGGCCAAGAGAATTCCTGTCTCTTTTCTCACGTATTCGAACACTAGATGAGTCCCCCAACGAAAGAGCTTTTTCTCTCAATGGCCGTGTATTCAATATGTGTGACCTCTTCACCGTACGCGACTCCTTTTATACACCAAAAAATTGTATCTCCGTGGTATATTTTATTGCCAATTTTGCTTGTGCAAAATACTATTGAATATATCATCCTACCACGCGCAATATTTTTTTTGTGTTATTTCCAATATTTCATTCGAGAATTTCCTTTCCATCAAAAATACATCCCTCGGTGTATATTGCCTAAATATATGAAAATCCCAATGGAATATGTGAAAAATTCTGCACTCGACGTCGGTCCAATAAACTATATGCCATGTGATTTTTTATTTTGGTAAAAATTAACCCTAAAAATTATGCAAAAATTTAGGTGACAACAGTTTGGACTATTTTTCCATTTTTTCAGAACTAGATTAGAATCTGGACAAAGAAATAAATTCGGACCCCTGTCCTAAACCTTGTTTGGACAGAATTTCATATTTTTGTTCCATTTTTTCTATTTAGAATCTGCACTTGGCTTCTGAATGAAACTTGTTTTTCATTATGTTGGCCATGTTTTGAGTAAATTTGATGATTTTTGGACATGTTTTGATAGGAAATTTTTTTGTAATATTAGCTGAATGTCCTGTTGTTTTTATAATTTCCTAACATGCTGTACCTTGTCGTTTGATTTTTATGAATTAATGTGTAGCTCGTTTAAGAAAACATTTTTCATGAAAGTTCTGCATTTTATGTCGTACATATTAGGAAATTTTTTCCATAGTTTGATTGTCAATGGGTATTACTTAATTTTGTTGTCGTTCCATACTTGTTTTGAAATTTCTTGATAAAAACATGATTGTGATTGTTCAGTTATACCTTTTAGGTTAGTTTGTGCATGAAATTATGCCATGCCATCTTCATAAAAATTGTTCTAAATGCTTTGATCTTTATTGTTAAATAATTGGCCTTTTCAAAATTGCATCTTTCAAAAAATACTTTTGTACATGTGATGTTTTCCAAAAATAATTTCTAAGAAATTCTTTTCCAAAGCTCGATTTGGCTTAAAGAAAGTCATGATTTGGACGATATTCAAAATGCTTATGATGTTTCTGAGTGCATTTATACGAGCCCCAAGCTAGCTTTGGCAATTGAATGTGTTCCATAACCTAGATATTTTTTAATCCTAAATATTTTCAAACTTTTTTAAAATCCTGACTTGACATCGTCAAAGTCACGGTTTGAATTGTATTCAAAATGCTTGTGACGCTTGTGAGTGCATTTATGCAAGTCCTGGGCTAGCCTTGGCAATTGAATGCCTTTCATAGTTGAGACATCACTTTGTCTAAAAACTTTTCATGGATGATTTTGAAAATGTTTTTTTTTTTTTTAATATCACATATACCCCTTGTATATATAGTCACACTATTTGTTGAAAGAGAGAGAGTATTCCGTGTGTTGTATTCAATTAATCTAAAAAAGAGATTACAAGAATACATACAATATATATATATATATATATATATATATATATATATATAAGAAACCCTAGTAACCCTCTCAAGATTAAGATTAAGTATTGACTACTTTGCCCTTATTATTATTTCCTAACACTCCCCCTCAAGTTGGGATGTAGATATCAAACAATCCTAACTTGTTACATAAAAGATTCGCTCTATTTCCTCGTAAAGACTTGGTAAAAATATCTGCAAGCTGATCCTCCGTTCTTGTATGTTGAAGAGTGATCTCTCCTTTCTGAACTTTTTCTCGTATAAAGTGACAATCAATCTCAATGTGCTTGGTTCGCTCATGGAAGACGGGATTGTTTGCAATATGAATAGCCGATTGATTGTCACAATATAATATCGATGGTTCTGATGTTGACATCCCAATTTCTGACAATAACATCCTCAACCAGAGCAATTCACCAGTCACATGAGCCATTGCTCTATATTCAGCTTCTGCACTTGATCGCGAAACCACATGTTGTTTATTGCTCTTCCAAGCAACTAAATTACCCCCAAGAAATACACAATAACCCAATGTAGATCTCCTACTAGTAGAACATCCAGCCCAATCTGCATTTGAAAAACCTGTGGTATCCAGATGGCCATAATTCTTGAAAATTAGTCCTTTACCTGGTGCTCCTTTCAAGTATTTGATAATTCGAAGCACAACATCCCAGTGAGTAGTCCGAGGAGAAACCATGAATTGACTTACAACACTAACAGCAAAAGATATATCAGGTCTCGTGACGGTAAGATAATTCAACTTACCAACTACTCTCCGATATTTCATTGGGTCATGTAATAGTTCTCCATCTTCTGCATCAAGTTTCAGATTGGGTTCCATAGGAGTATCAACTGGTTTTGCTCCAACAAGTCCAACTTCATCAAGAATGTCAAGAACATATTTTCTCTGGGATAAATTTATACCAATATGTGAGTAAGCAACCTCAATACCTAGGAAATACCGCAGACGTCCCATATCCTTAGTATTAAACTGTGTATGCAGAAATAGTTTGAGTCGTTGAATACCATCTGAATCACTACCGGTAATGATAATATCATCCACATATACCACCAGAAGAATACAACCAGCTGAGGAGACAGAACTGAATACCGAATGGTCTACTTGACAACGCTTTAATCCAAACTTGATAACAGCATCACTAAATTTACCAAACCAAGCACGAGGAGATTGCTTGAGTCCATATAATGCCTTATGTAAATGACATACCAAATTCTCCCCCTGAGCAACAAATCCAAGTGGTTGCTCCATATACACCTCTTCAGTCAAATCACCATGTAGGAACGCATTCTTGATATCTGATTGATGAAGAAACCATCCAAAATGCGCTGCGAGAGAAATAAAGACACGAATAGATGAAATTTTGGCTACAGGAGAAAAAGTGTCAGCATAATCAACACCATATGTTTGTGTATATCCTTTGGCGACCAATCGTGCCTTCAATCGATCTATGGTGCCATCAGGGTGAACCTTAATCATGAAAACCCAACGACAACCAACAGGTTGCTTTCCCACAGGAAGAGTAGTGAGCTCCCAAGTGCGATTCTCATTGAGTGCTTTCATTTCATCCTCCATTGCTTGTCTCCAACCAGGATGAGCAAGAGCTTCAGTAACACTTCTAGGCACAGAAACAGAGGACAAGGACGATACAAAAGTAGGGAAGGTAGGGGATAAACGATCATAAGATATAAAGTTGCTAATAGGATAACGAGTTCGAAGACAATCAGACGAACCAGAATAAAGTGTATAACGATCGACAGGACGTCCAACACAAGAACGTGTACCTTTTCTAGTAGCAATGGGTTGATCAGGAGCAGGAATAGGATCGGGATCGAGGATGGCACAAAGAATCGATGAGGGATCAGATGAATCAGGTGATGGCCGTACTATTGTGATGGGAGCTATTCGTCGTCTATGGTAAGTTTGATCAGCAAATTGAAATGCTGTTGACGATACTGGAGGAAGTGAGATTGGTGGAGGAATGGGTAAGACACACTCATCATTGTTAGGAGACACTGTAGAGACTGTTTGAGGATTATAGTATGGCTGGTCCTCAAAAAATGTCACATCTGCCGATACAAACACACGGCGACTAGTAGGATTGTAACATTTATAGCCCTTTTGAGTTCGAGAGTACCCAACAAAGACACATTTTGTAGCACGAGCAGCCAACTTATCAAGACCTGGAGTCAGAGAATGGACGAAACAAACACATCCAAAGACACGTAGAGGTAATGCAAAGGGAGGACGATTTGGATGTAAAATGGAGAAAGGTGTCTCCCCCTGAAGAACGGAAGTTGGAAGTCGATTAATTAAAAAGCAAGCTGTAAGAACAGCATGTCCCCAAAAGGTTTTCGGTAGATGCATGTGAAAAAGAAGACAACGAGCAACGTCAAGAAGATGACGATTTTTACGTTCAGCGACACCATTTTGTTGTGGTGTATATGAGCAGGAAGTCTGATGAATAATCCCAGAGGCAATAGCAAGATACTCCTTGGCATTATCGGATCGTAGAGTTTTCACAGAAGTATTAAATTGATTTAACACCTCAAAATAGAATTGACGAAAGCAATGAAAAATCTCAGTACGATCTTTTATTAAGAATAACCAAGTCATTCGGGAAAAGTCATCCACAAATGTAACAAAGTATTGAAAACCAGATGTATCTGAAACACGACACGGACCCCATACATCTGAATGAACCAACTCAAAGGGACTAGACACACGACTCTGAAAGCGAGAAGGAAATGAGACTCTATGGTGTTTTCCAAACTGACAAGCTTCACACTCAAAAGTACTCACAAACTCAGATGCTGGAAACAATCGTCGAAGAATGTTTGGTGGTGGATGACCAGCACGACAATGCATCTGATATACATCAGTGGATGTATGATTTCTAGCTGCTGCAGCTATCACCTTCTTGTCTAGATAGTATAGGCCATTTGATTCATGTCCCCCACCAATCATCTGTCCAGTCCTCAGATCCTGAAAAACACAACGAGAAGCAGAAAAGGTTACGGAACAATTTAGTTCTTTAGTTAATGAACTAACAGAAATCAAATTGTATGTAGATTTGAGATGAAGGACAGATGATAAAGAAAGGAATGAACTCAAATGGGCATTTCCAGTAGCAGTAACTTGAGAAACGGAACCATCAGCTAATGTAACAGAGTTGGAGACCTCAAGAGGTGTGGAATGTAACGAAGACAATAATTTAGAATTACCAGCTATATGATGAGTAGCTCCAGAATCTATAACCCAAGAATCTGACACTGTAGAAAGTAAACAAGACGAACTACCTTTTGAGCCATGTGCTAGAGTGGCGGTGGGAGCTGAAGGTCCTGTCACCTGTTGGGATCGAATCCAAGCCTCATATTCAGCACGTGTCAATGTAACTGAATCTTTTGTATTCTTCATATTAATAGGATCTGGTTGAACCGGTGAGGAAGAATCTTCCACTTCAGCAAATGCAGCAATAGTGGGTCGAAGTTCTGGATGAAGTGTGTAGCAGTGAGCTTCTGTATGTCCAGCCCTCCGACAATGGTTACAATAACGAGAGCCACGGCTACCAAGGCTTCTATCACGACCACCACGACTTCCACTGCGAATAAACCCACGTCCATGACCTCGATAACCACGACCATGAGCGCCACGTCCACTAGAGCCATGAGAAATCATGGCACTTGTCTCTAAAGTTGTGGTTGAGATCTTGTCAGTAGGTGTCGAGCGCAAGGCTCGAGAGAAGACCTCATCAACTGTAGGAAGGGAGCTTTCAGACGTAATCTGCTGACGAAGGGAGGAATATTCAGGTCCTAGTGCTTTAAGAAATAGTATCACTCGAAGATCCTCCTGGCGTTTGACTAATACATTCGGATCATTAGAAGCGGGAAGATAAGAATCTAGTTGTCGGCAAAGTGTAGTGAAACGAGCATAATATTCAGATAGAGACTGATCTCCACGCTGAAGATCAAACAGGGCCTCCCATGTGTCACATACTCGTGTCATATTATTTTGGCCAGAATAAAGTAGAGCACATTTATCCCAAACTTCCTTAGCAGAATTACATTGAATGAAATGAGGGCTAATCTTCGGATCCATACTATTCCATAACAATGTACGGATCATTGCATCTCCGGCAATCCAATCATCTACTTTACTCGTATCCAAGGGCATTGTAGATGTAAGATAATCATTCTATCTAGTTGCAATAAGATAAACTTGTACAGCTTTAGACCATGATGGATAGTTAGTGCCATCCAACTTGACAGATGTCAATTGGAAATGTGTCAAACCAGTAGATGATGCAGAAGCCATCAGTATTAACTCCACCGAACTCAAAGTGCTTGGTTATTGAACTCCAATAATGCAATGAACTAGACAGGTTGAACTCAAGAATCGACTAAACCCAATAATAATGACACGATAACCAAGCACTTAACTCCAGTAATGAGCCACAAAATAACAAATAGAAATGAGGGCTCAACCGGTCCACCACTGTGTCAATATACTCTACTGAGAGGCCATAAAACCATACCAACCAGCACTTCAAAGATTATGAAAACCATCCAACACTTGAAAAAATTACTACGCACATACCAACCAGTACTCCAAGAAGCGATATACTCTAGTGAAAATCCATAAAGGTATACTGGACAGCGAGCATGTATTCAAGACCAGACTAACACTAAAGCAATGCGCAATGAGTTTCAACGCTGGTGACAAAGGAAGGAGCCTGAATCTGAGTGCTCCAACTTAGGAAGACGAACTGCCAGATGCGACTCCTTCCTTGTGTCTCCGAAGACGCGCTGCTTGAAGTCTCCGAACTCCACAGGGAGCCTCGAGAGGGTGACCCGTCGGTTTGTGGTCTAGAACACACATCCAATCTTCTTGCTGAGGACTTCGGACGAAAGGACCACGCGTTCCTTGCCTTATCAACGGTGCTCGACACTTGTCTATCCCCCACGCCGTGATAAGTGAAAATAGATAATGCGCACTAACCCCAACCAATTTTTTTTTTTTTTTGAGAGAGAGGGCCCTCGGCAGTGATTTTGCTGCACAGGACAGACCGCTAAGCTTACTCACCGTTGAGGATAAGCGATTTTGCTCGATGGGCTTCAGCGATTGACGTGTGACGACGAGGACGCCAATGCAGGATTCATCGGTGCGGGTCAAAGATGAAAATAGTGATGGAGACCGAGAGAGACAAAATTGGTGCTGGTGTCAAAGATGATTGAGGACACGACAGATCTGGAATTCAGACCTTAAAGAACCGGCGTCCTCTCTAATCTGCTGTGTAGAAGAGAAGCGCGCTGCGTCGATGACCTCGCTCTGATACCATGTTGAAAGAGAGAGAGTATTCCGTGTGTTGTATTCAATTAATCTAAAAAAGAGATTACAAGAATACATACAATATATATAAGAAACCCTAGTAACCCTCTCAAGATTAAGTATTGACTACTTTGCCCTTATTATTATTTCCTAACACTATTCATTAGAAACATATGTGTTTGTGATTGGCGAATGACTTTGGCAAGAAGTGATCCGCCGGCAGTTCACTCATCTGTTTGATTGGTTAAGAAATAAGGTCCAAAAGACCTGAACACGTGTGTAAATTTCTGCAATGCATGTGACTTTTAGATGAATAGTCAGGTTGATGCATGATATCGAGGGAAAACCTTGAGATTACATATATCGTTTGATTAGGAGACTTATAAGCGTTATTGGCTATGCGAAAACACAATTGTTCAACAATTACTATAAGTCACAAAAATGGATTTGGTAAGTGTCTTAGTGGAATCCTTCCATGAAAGACAAAGGCCAATCCCGAGGTCCCAAAATTTAACTTTCGCATTGAACTTTCTTTAAATGATTGATCTTGACAATATTTTTGATTATTTTGATGGGTATGCTTATTTCGCTCCATTATATGCACCTAGTGTTGACACGTAAATTTCGCCTAGACATTTAAATTAGGGCCTAGTTTTTATTTGCATCTATTAATCTTTATTTTCTTTCTTTAAGATAATAATAATAATGAAAAAAAAAAGCAAAAGCAGCAACCATCGGGGCTGGGCCTTTGCGCCCACCCCCTTTCCTTCCCTTTCTCCCCCTTGCATGGGCCAAGGACCCAATCCTCTTTTTCTTTACCCCCAACCCGGCCCTCTCTCTCTCTCTTTGTCTTCTTCCTTCTTCCTTCTTCCCTCTTCTTCCCCTCTGCCTCTACAACTCACGCACGTAGAAGGTGGTAATGCACGAAGGACAACCTACGGCAAAGAGAGGAGCGTAGGTCGGTGGTTGAGAGGACGCAACATTGATGGCGAGCAAGCCTTTGTGAAGGGGCAGGAACTAACACCAGTTCGGCCGACGGAGGAAGGCTAGTTGACGCACCAAAGATAGCCGGCCTAGCCTCCATCGGCCGGCCCTCCCTCACCTATAAATAGGGCATCGGGGGAAGGCCAAAAACACAAGCAAGCGAGCTCAGAGACATCCGTGGAGAGACTTCAAGGGAACTTAAAGAGCAAGCACGGCCGAGAGGGATCACCGGCAGTTGGCTTTGAGTGCTTCCCCTAAGAGATATCAGGGGATGTTCGAGAGACGGCCAACCAGAGATCTAAGTCGAGGTTAGAGAAAGAGGGTCAAATCTAGCCAGAGGAGGCTCATATTTGGCCGGAGTGGAAGAAGTCGAGGCCGTAGAAGGTCAAAGCCTGAGAGGGGAGGTTTTGGAGGACTAGATTTGGGAAGTCAAAGACTCGCCGTCACCGCCCCGTCGCAACCACTGCTCCCTGCAGTCACTCCACCCCTCAACGCCATCGCTTTGTCGAATCGTTTCGACGCCATTCCAACATCACTGTGCTGTTGTCCCCCCTCGTCATCGCTGTGACTGAGCCCCAGACTAGCCTCCTCAAGCCTCGCCACCACTGCCTAGCCACCCGTGCTGTCCTTGCAACCGCTCATCTCCCTCGATGTCACCTCCAGTCGCTGCCATCCCCTACATCTGGCTAGGCCCAACAACTGTGACCGATCTCATCGCCGTGCTACACCTCTAGATGATTCCCCCCGACGTCACCCCCGTCATGCAGTTCGCAGGTAAACTCGTTGTCGCATCATAGTCACTAGTGACCTCCCCAACCGTCCCTCTTCAATGTTGCAAAGGAGCAAAAAGGGGAGAGGAGGCACGAACCGTGTCAGAGTGCAGGTCAAGCCAACCCACTTCGTCTTGACTTTGGGTAGGGTTTCCTAAAGCGGGCCCTATTCAGTTTACGAGCCTAGAATGTTTAAAATAGAGGGGAGGGATTTCTTGGGCTGGGCCCATGCTCCAGGCTCGTCTAGTCTAACCTTCGGTGACCTGAGTCAGTCCCAACCCGGGGATTCGACCCGGGGTCGTTTATAATAGTATAATATTATTATAATAATAAATAAATACATAATAAATAATAATTTATTTTCAAAAAATCAAAATAATCAAAATATCTCATATATTCCCAAAAAAGCCAAAAAAAGTCATAAAAGTAAAAAAAAAATGATTTCCAAAAAAGATAAAAAATCTAAAAAATGCTTTTTATGTCCAAAAAATAGAAAAAGACCAAAAATTGTTTTTTTTTTCATCCGCAAATGCATGGAAAACCCCTCAAAAATCCAAAAGCCTTAGGGTTTAAGCAAGATTAAGTACGAGAAGGGCATTAATGATTAACTAGTATAATCAAGTCCCCGAACCTCTTTGGTTACACAAGAACGAGTATTTCTCTTGATATTTTGCTTGGGTTTCTAATTGACCCATCCCAAATCAATTAATGGTAACTTCATTTTAAAATTAACTTACATTTTAAAAAATTAGACAATTAAGTCGTGAATTGGTGGGCTTGGGAGAGCCCGAGCTAATAGACCTAGCCAAACTATTAGCCTCTACAGGTGCCCGCCCTGATCGGATGTCGAAAAAAGGAGGTCGCAACAGCTTGGCGACTCCACTGGGGACTTTGAGGACTTAGGCCATTTTATCTTGTTTAAGCACTTTACTGACTTGTTTTTATTTTTATTTTTTTTCCTATAGGTCAGTAGCTTAAAGGTCTATTTTAATAGAATGTTTTGTGATTACAAATTGCTATGCATGTTTTAATGTTTTAGCACTACACGTGACACACACAACCTGGCCATTGAACCTAGGGTGCCATATGATATTTAGGATGGTGTTAAGAAAGATATGCCTTAAACGCAAGACTGCGATGTAGAGGTTGCTTTTCTTTTCTTCGAATTCTTTAGGTAGAATCGAGGTTAAGAGGATATAATGCCAACGCGAGACTGCAATGGGCATACACCCTCTTAATTTCTCTAAACCTCATTAGTTAAATATCGAGCCGCACGTATCATGCACATGTTTGTGTGATTTTCATCAATTTTCTCGCATGAAGTAAGTTTTTATCTGTGCACTTTGCAATTTACTTACCTTCCTGTATATATTGAGTGATCCATGATTAGTCTAGGATTTAATACCATGATCATTTAAATTTGGAAGTAATTGTCATAAAGTTTTTTCCTTTTTTAAACTTTAGCAAAGGAAATTACTTTCAGTTGGTGTTTTTATTTTTTCCTCAAGCATGTTACAAAGTTCCTTTTTGCAAAAATTTTCGTTTGCTTTGAAAAGGGATAGAAGTCTTTTTCAAAATTTGTTGCAATTCATGCTTTCTTCGCCTTTCAAATTGAATATCCTTTTAGTCCATGTTAACATATCACATGCCTTTTTTCAATCCATGCTTAGGAAATCCTCTACATGTACAAACTTTTCATAAATAAACAAAAGGGTAGGATTAGGTTGTCATCATAGACTATCTCCCTATTTATGCCCTGTATTTATGCATGCTTGTTTATTCATGACCAGGTAATCACGAAACGTCAACGTTCGCCAATCTAGACTCATTCAAAAGCAAGAGCAAGAATGGCTGAAGAGAATGTACCAAGTCGAGTTGCGGTCATGGAAAGCAAAATGAAGCAAGTCTTCAATGTGCTTCAACAACTCTCAAAACAGATAGACTTCATCCAAGGCAAATTTACTCCCGGCCTAGCCTCAGTCAAGGTATTGTTACCACAATCATCCACCAGAGGTGATCAAGATAGAGATCCCGACGATAACATGCTCGAATTGGAGGATGATCCGCACCAAACCATGATTGAGAAAGCTAAGCCAGACAATTTGTCTAAAACTGACCATGAAAAAATTCCTTGAAAAGCTTGAGGAGAGGCTAAAACAATTGCAAGGCCTCCAAGATCCTACTTTGACGGACTTCTCCATTTATTTCAAGGTCAAAATGCTGGAAAAATTCAAAATGCCCGAGTTTGAGAAGTATGCTGGCACAACTTGCCTGAGGGCTCATTTGCAAATATACTTGGTTCGAATGACCCAATACGTTAATAATGCACCATTAATGATCCAGTTGTTCCAATCAAGTCTAGTAGGCCCTACCCTGAGGTGGTACATCACGAAGAACATGAACCTCCTCAAAACATGGAGCAAAGTGAGTGAGGCATTCCTCAAGTAGTACAAGTTCGTAATGGACATACCCCTTCTTGTGAGGATCTTGAGCATACCGAAAAGAAAAAGCACGAATTGTTCAAAGAATATGCTATTAGATGGAGGAATCTAGCCGCCCAAATTAGTCCTAAACCAACCGATTTTGAGTTGAGAAAGATGTTTATCAAAACTCTCCCTTACGAGTACCGCAATCGAATGGTAACTACAATCGCCGAATTGTTTAATCAACTCAATCCAGTAGGAGAACAAATCGAGATAGGGTTGAGAGAGGGTTGGTTCACTGAACCTGTACCCTCGCGAGCAGGAAGCTCAACATGAAAAAAGATAAAGAACCCTTGGTAGATGTCAATGTGACCTACACTGCAAACACTAGTCATCCCTCAACCATTCAGATAAGCATAGGAAAACAACAAACCACCAGCTGTCGGCCACCCCAGCATTGCAACAACAGGAGACAATTTATTCCACTTCTTGGATCTCCATCGTAGGTACTCGCAATCCTTCGAAAGAATAACCTCTTTTCGATTGAGCCAAAACGACACAACACCGAAAGCTTTTCCAACTACGACCCGTCAAAGATATGCGACTACCACATGGGCGAAGTAGGACACTCGACTGATGAGTCATTCGTCTTTAAGAATCGAATCCAAAACCTATTATATACTAAAGCTTTCTCATTCCAAAGCACCGAACCAAATGTCCAGAGCATTCTGCTCCCTAACCATGCCGACAAAGTAAATGCTGTATTCAATTTTGAAGTCGGTCGGATCAAAAACGTCAAAGCACACACCGTCGACATTTATCGAGGGCTAGTAAAGGCTTGGTATTATTTAGGCAATGAAGCACCACCTTTAGCAACAATGAAAGAAAGGGTATTAAGAAAGATGGAAGTCGGAATAATTGTATATGCTGGCCACATTAGCGTACTCTCTACTATATCACAAGTCATCATCAATTGGGATGAAGAGTTTGCTGCACTAAACACGGGAAAGGAAAAAATATATTCCGCCCCGCCTGAATCAAAGCCGCCAAACCGGTCACTGATGAGGAAGCCAAAGAATTTTTGGGCATAATCAAAACCAGTGAATACAATGTGGTGGAACAATTGCAGAAATCACTAGCACAAATCTCCCTATTGGAATTACTTCAAACGTCTATCGAGCACTAGAAATCCTTGATTAAAGTATTAAGCGAAGTACATGTCCCTGAAACGATTAAGCATGACGAACTCGAGGAGTTTGTTGGCACCATCATTCTAAAAGATGAAATGATGTTTTCCAATGAAGAGATCCCCAAGGAGGGTAGAGGACAGACCAAGGCCCTCTACATATCAGTCAAGTGTAACGCCTCTCACGTCTCTTGAGTACTTATCAATAATGGATTGGCTTAACATATGTCTACTAGCAACACTCTGTCATCTTAAAATAGGGACGTCCCAGATCCAGGCAGCCAAGACTTTCGTTCGAGCATTCAATAGGACAAAGAAGGAAACAATGGGTGAAATTGAGCTTGACATGCAAATAGGCCCAACCACTTTCAAAATTTTGTTCCAAGTAAGGATGTTCCCACTGCATTTAACTTCCTTTTAGGTCACCCATGAATCCATGTCGTAGGAGCAATACCCTTAAGTCTCCACCAGAATGTAAAGTTTGTGGTTGATGGAAAACTGGTCATGATTCACGAAGAAGAGGACTACTGTATCTACCACGAGATGGTCATTCCTTATGTGGAGCCTAGTGGTAAGAATAAATCCAGCTATTAATCGTTTGAACTCGTGTCTGCAATACATAGGACTCGAGGGAATCCACCCTTTATCCCCGAAATGTCAAGTGATGTAATCATGATAGGAAAAATCATGGCTAGATACGATTTTGCCCCAGGACAAGGGCTCGGCAAAGGAAGCCAAGGCATCCGTGAGCCTATCAAAGCCTTAAAGAGACCCAACACTAGCAGTTTAGTGTATTGTCTAAAGAGAAAAGCAAAGAAGAAAGTCGGCCTTGTATATCCTCGCCTCGAAAAAACCTTCCCAGGCCTTGAAAGGATCAAGCATGAGGAGGAAGAAATGATCGGTGTGCCAAAACAGTTCAAACATGGAAGCCTAAAGTTTCCCATGGGTCAGGAGAACATAACTTAGCCTGCACTTAAAAAGAAAGACGGGCCAGATGACATGACCACCATGTTTGGGGACCTTTTCATAGGTGACATCGAAGATGAACAGTTGGAAGAAACAAGTGATAACTTCTTGTTCACCCAGCTTCAATGTCAAGTCGATGAACTACGTGAGACAATACACCACTTGACGGAAAATTTTGCTTAAGCTGCTCGAGCATTCCGCTCTTGTCACAATGAGGAATCAGCAGCCGAAATAAATGAAGAGGACCCTACAGACATGACCTGGCTAGGGGCTCGACTCCCATAGTCCTCAAACAACACACGGCCGTATTCACCTCTACCTAAATCAATGGCCACTATTTTCCCCATCCTCCAAGAGCAAGGAATGATCTCTAGGGAATTGAGGCGTCTTATTCTTGAGTACTTCCCTGATTATGATCCGTCCAAGTACTGTGACTATCATTCGGGGGAGTTGGGACACTCGCTAGATGACTGTACCATCCTAAAAGACAAAGTTCAGGATCTATTAGATGTTGGGGTATTCACATTCTACTCCCCATGGCTATGTTATGGCAAAAACGACCTCCTCGTGATACCTAGCACCTGCACTATGTTCCCTGGACATGCTAAGAAAGTGCATGGAGGAAAGGCAATCATGGACACCTTGAGGCAACCAAGTGGTAAATTCAATTATTATGTCAACTATTCAATCCCCCAGGGCTTCTATGACCATCATTAGAGCATCATCCCTGATGGATGGGGAGGCATGGATGAAGATTTCTTCGTGGTCAAGGAGGTGCGACTTGTGACTAGTATGAAGATTTCTTCGTGGTCGCCATCAACGAAGGATCGTCAGGGGAAATGGTTGTAGGCCCGCTCAGGTAGAACCCTTTTTAATTTCCTTGCGTACTCCCATACATGGGAACCTATACATCTTTCTTAAGTCTGGCTTATTTTATTTTCAACAACAATTCTACTTGAGGAACTAACTTTTGAAATCTCTCTTCCAAAATGTAAATCCACCTATTACTAAATAAAGTTGAAAATATTTTGAGGGCATGAGGAGACACACCAAACCAGCCTGGTGATGCTATCAAACCGTGAAAAGAAAATATCATCCAATGAGAACTGAGGACTAAGCTTCCTCATGCTTTCTGGCGCCCCCCCCCCTCGAGAGATATATACTTTTGAAAATAGAAAATATTTCAGTACCAAAAGCTTTCGTCAAAACAATATGTTAAATTTAATCATATTTGTCTTTCTGACTCACTCACTTTGTATCTCAGAATATCATCCCCTTTGACTTAGCGTGACAGGGGGCATTTGAAGCTGGCGCATCATGTGAACTCGCCAAATTCAAAGACACGCTTTCAAGAAAGTAAGGGCAAATAGAAAAGATCATCCTTTTTCAAAAAGGGGTAAGTCTTATTCCTTGAACATAATTTTGAAAACGACGTCCCCTCTCTTCTATTTACAAGAAACAAAAGATAAGACCTAATAGGCACAGGTATATGGTTGAACTTGAAGTTGCTCTCAGCCTTCCCATTTTGCGGCCATCCCTAGAGTTCTACACACTCCACCTCGTGCTTGCCCAACTCCTTCTCAAGCCGGAGTAATATCTTTTCCCCACAACGTGCCTGAGTAACTAGATGCTGCGGTTTCATCAATAGGATTTCCAACTTCGACAAGCCAAGAAGCGCAAAAAAGGAATTTCTTCTCTTCCTTTGAATTGACTAATATAAATAAAAAGAAAATCTAAACAGTTGAAATGATCTCTAGCCCCCTATTCCAAATTATGACATTAGGACCTAAAAACCTAATTTCTTGTTCCAGACACATGCTCTCCCAACAAGTGATTGCCATTAAAGAACTAGAGGTTTTGATTGTCCATCTTGGATTCTATAGAAGCTTGAGGTACATGACTTTGCCCAATGCTACTAATGGTCATATGGTCAAAGATATAAGAAAAATTCCACAGAAGGAAGGTGTTGAAGATGAATCAACGACCATCAATCATGCAAACATGGCCACGAATGAGAAAGACCAATCGAAAGAGATGTCAAACTGTGTCAAGACGAAGAGGCTGTAATCAACATACAGAGATCCCTAGGAGTCAACAAATACAAACTCTGGGGAAGGGCAATTCGGTATCGTTTCAAATATTCTCTCTCTGAACTTGCTTTTGACATATTTTCTCCTATTGACAAAAAGTATCGAGATTCAAGAGCCAAACTCAATAGTTGATTTTGGCAAACCAGTGTTGGCCGAGCTAGTACATGGAAATGACCCGTATCGAATTCACCTAACTTGACGTGAAGGGACGTGTCATTCAGGAGCTAGTTCAGCACTCCACAAACATTACTAGTACCGCGGCCTGGTGGATTGAGGAATGAAGTGGTCTAGACGCGACCAAAGTTCAATCCTCAGAAGTGGCAACTAGTTGCCACTTGTAAACACTAATGAAATTTTTTGCTTCTCCTGCAACTGCAAAAACGAGAGAATAATTGATCTAACGAAGCAAGGGACGTAGGACTTTGTGTCCCTCTCTCACTTCAAGTCCATCCAATCATCTGCAAACCAATGAAAGGTAAAGTTGTATGGCTTCTAGTTATTCGACTCTTGAAAGAGTTCGTGGCTAACACATTCCCTCTTGTCTGTTGCAAGATCACCTGACCATCAAAGATGCGGAAAACAAATCAATGAGAGGCATGTCAAACTCTAATGAACTCTCCCAAGCAAAATGTTGTCTCAAGTATCGCCAAAGTAAATGATAGAGATCCTTCAAGCCTCAATTCACCTTTAATTTTGGCCCTGTTGATTGATCAATTTTCATCTTCTCTCCTATAGGGGCAAAAAAGCAAAAGTGCCCATCAAATCAATGATCAGATTCCCAACCCCGACTGATCATTCTTGTGTCATCTCCCTATTGAATAGGGACAGTTCATCATTACCCATTTGTGAATAACTCTTTTGATGTTCAAAATTTAACATATTTATAAATATAATTCTGTTAAATAAACACCTCTAAAGTTGTTAATAAGGTTTCTTAAGTAAAAATCACTCATTCGTTTTGAGAATACAAACTCCATCATATTTAAAGTGTTGCATGCTTTTTTCAAATGAATTTTGCATGATGAATTGTTTGTCTAAATCATTGATTCCACTAAGGATTATTAGAATAGATAGCTAAGTGAAGAATACAAGATTAATCAAACATGTTGGGTGAGGCACATCAGGATGATGAAAGGCAAGCCATATCCTATACACAGTCTCCTATCTATACACTTGTGAGATGAGTGCAGAAGATTCCATGTCCACAAGGTAAGGAGTTCTCTCGCAAATGATACGATGACCAAAATAGTGAGGGGCATTTCATTACTCACCCCCTTTGAGCCACATGCACTTGTGAAGTTTCTTACCCCTATCAAGAACTGTCACACCTCAATCCTCGAGCACGTGCCCATCCCTCGGTGGTCGACTAAATTGCAACATCCCAAGACACGTCGCTAACCCTCTCAATTTTAATGTGCATGCAGAAGCGATTAAATAAATCCCCAGACAACATCAAAATGGGATAAGAAAGCAAGGTCACAAATTTTGAAAACCATAACACACTTTCATACACATCAAGCTAAGTCATATATACAGTACTAGTTTATATTCACATGTCTACAAAACAAAAAGGCTGCAAGTCCTCTAACCATTTGAATCTTCCACTGAAGGCTCCGGGGTCTCAGGCTCCGGGGAACTAGGGTCTACCACTGACCCACTAGGAGGGTCAGCCTATCCTAGCCAAAAGCGATCTCCAACACCGACATAGGAATCTTAGACTCCAGTAGGGCACCTTCCCTGGGTCCATCTCGCTCATAACGATACCACGATCTGAATTAATTAGGTACCCCCCGGGGTAGACCCGCATCAACCCAGACAGTGGATCTTACAAATTCGTAGACCCAGGCTCGTTGGCTCCCAGGGAGGGGAATCCAAGAGACCTGTTCGGTGACCTTCTTCAGCTGACCGAAGCACTCAAGAGGCACAATCATCTAAGGACCTAAAAATGTTAGCCCACGACGAGGTGAGACAACGTCTCAACAAGTTCACCCCCTAAACTCCGACTAAGAAGGAAATACGCTCAAAGACTACCTATGCACAAGCATACGACAAAGGACTTACCCTTGCCTCATATCCTTCCTGCAAGTTAGTACGATTCAAACATTCTACCAATCACTTCAATTCAATCAAGACATCGATCAATCCAATCGATTCCATACCATTAATACCATCCAAAAAATTTGATCGATTCAAGCTCTGCTCACCCAAGCTGAAAGTAATTGATGGTATAGCTCACCAAAGCTAACAATAGATATATATATATATATATATATATATATATATATATATATATATATATAATGCTCACCAAAGCTGATAAATAGTCTATGCTTGCCAAAGCTGATAGATATCTATAGTGCTCACCGAAGCTACTAGATGATATAGCTCACCGAAGCTAATAATTATTATAGCTCACGGAAGCTGATAATTAATATAGCTCACCGAAGCTGATAGATATCTATAATGCTCACTGAAGCTGCTGGAGTATATTGCTCAACGAAGTTGATTTATCGAGCCCGCAGGCTGATATAGTATACTGATAATGCTCACCGAAGCTGCTAGGGTATACTGCTCACCAAAGCTGATATATCGAGGCCTGCAGACTGATATAGTATACCATTATAATCAACTGACAATTTCACCAATTTCATAATACCCGATAAAAATAATCGTGTATGGGTACACGGTAGATTTAAGCCAAAATACACTATTTCCCTTTTTAAAAATCCCACTATTAAATATAGTCCCCAAAAATATTTTTCGTGTTACAAACCGACGCCCAGTGTTTCTCGATTAAATACTTAAATTACTCAATTTTGGGATAAATTCCCAAAATTACAATGATCACTCAAATAGCACAAATTAGCATTCAATTAAATGAACCAAGCACACAATTACAATCAGCACGAAATTCTAGTCACTGGTTATCCCGATCTATTTTTCGAAAAATAATAAATAATTAAATAAATGCCAAAATTAATTAAATAAATACATTTAAATGCCATAAATGCAAACTTAGGCCGAAAAAGCCTAATTAAATATTGAAACGGGCTCGAAAAATTTCTGAACCAATCTAGATAAATAATACAACCTATCTAGTTGCTAATTAAACTACTTTAACCACCTAACATGCAAAAACGAATAATTAAATCGCTAATCCGTTCTAATTAACCACTAATTCGAGCTTAACATAAACTAATCAACCCTTAAGCTTAATTAACTCCCTAAACAGAGTTCAGTTAGTAAACTCACTAGTTTTGAAATCTAATGAGTTCACGGCGACAACAAGGCGGAGACGGGTGACAAACACCGAAGTGGCGACACCCTACGAGGCTCGGAAACAGTCGAAAGTGGGCCTTGAAGCCCATGGCTAGCTTGCTGGTTTCAATTATGGTCTTGCACCAAGGGAGGCTGAACAGAGGCCGGTTGAGTTGGAAACAGCAAGGACGGCTGGCGGATGGCTTCGGCGGGGCTTGGTGGAGGCAGACGGCGACGTACGGCGGCTCAGGCTGCTCCGACGTGGACTAAGGGAGCTCAGGGGACAAGCTGAGCACACAAGACGGCGGGCTGAAGGCGAGCGGCCAGATGGCACGCGACAGGCGAGCGACGATGAGCAGCGGGCCTGGTGGTGGTTGGACGGGCGTGCGACGGGCAAGGGGAGGGGCTGCTCGATTTTCTACACTTTCAAAGTTTCAAGGTTGCTAAAAATGGAGAAAGCAGGCTGAAGGAAGAAGAAAGAGGATAGCTCAAGCTTGGAAGGGGCCACTTTTCATCCATTCTATCTCTTTGTCCCTTTGAAGAGGTCCCACCTTGGTTGGCTGTCTTCCTCAGCCAATTTGCAAACCAACAAGCTTCCTTAGGAAGCCAAGGAAGTAATCCAAACATTGAGGACCAAGTGGGCTACGAATTTACAACATTTTCCCCCAAATCCACCTCAATTCCCTTTTTAATTAATTCAATTCGGCCCCCAAAAATTCTACCAAGGTGTCCATGACTAAATTGACATTTTTCCTAGCTAATAGAACCAACTTGCATCCCAAAAATGCGATAAAAAATGGTCCCCTGAATTTTCCGGTTAAAAATGACCCTATCTTAAAATTCCGCCAAAAAACTCGGTTTGTAGAAAAATCTTCGGAGGATGAGTCGATGTTCCTAAAATGACTCGTGACATGATGGAACTTTAAATTTTTGAAATTGGATTCAAATTCGTGGTTAATTTCCATTTGGCGCGATTTTAGCGTAACCTAGTCTACCAGTAGCTTTTAGAAATTTTTTGTGCAATTGACCCGTGGTTGATTTATTTCAAGCCACAACATACATCTTCAACACATAGGTGATTTTCGGTGGTCGTGAAAATCTCGAGGTTTCAAATATGGTCACATGATACCAAAACGATAGAAAAATTTGGTCTAATGCCGATCAACGAGAATTTTGCAATCTAGTGGAATCACTCACTCTTTGATCACCTATCTCAGTGGAACCGACCTATCTCAGATCCCTAATTGATTTTTAACTATGCCGTAATGATCTCTACAGATGAGCACTGTCGAGTAGTCGATTCCTAGTCGAATTCTCAAGTCTTTTGTGTTAAAATCCCTTAATGGCTTTCCCAGATATTCTAGTTATCTCGTGAGTGATCAGCTCAGAGAATAGCACTATAGGCGTATTGATGAAAAACCCGATTCATTTAATTGAAAATAGAACTGGAATTTCAGGATGTCACAAGAACCACCCCACACTAGGGCAGATCAGAGGCGAGGCAACATCACAAGGTGAGAAAGGGAATATAAATTTTCTTACTTGCAATTGCATCAATCTTTGGGTGTCTTTATTACATATGAACACTCACTATAATTTAAGTGCCCCAAAATGACGAAGAGCAATTCTTTCTCTGATACACTTGTACTCATTATAGAGCCTAAGCGAGTCTGTAATTTTACCCTCACATTAAGACAAAGTGGAGGTTATTGCCATTCAAGCAATATAACCCGAAGCGCCAGCTGAAGATGAAGACTCAAGAGTTTAACAGTAGTGTTTTGTTTGAACTTACCTAGGCCAGTTCTTCAAACAACAAAAATGAAAAAACTAGGGGCATAAAAAAAGCAATGTATCTGGTAAAAGTAAGGTCAATGCCCATAAATGAAAAAATTGGAATAAAAACTAAGGGCATGAAAAAGTAGTGTGCCTGGTAAAAGTAAAGCCAATGCCCCTAGACAAAAAATACAGCCATTTGTATTCCCAAGAGAAGTTGATGTTGTGGTTCAATTAATAGAGCCTCCATCCGATAGTGAGAAGAAAGATCAGTGACAAATGCAATCACCAACTCTCACCATTTTACACATAAGTTAGGCCTACATTGCGTCCCATTGTAAAAGTTTCTTTAGACTAGGGGCGTTTCAATTAACGTAGGATTTCATATGTTTATAAGCATCACTCGAAGAAGTATGATTAAGATTATTCTATCTCTTTTCGTAGGATTTTTGACTTGCGAACCAGGAGATGATCGTGCGACATCTTTTTCATAGAGCCAAGACCTTGATGGCCCCCTTGGATAAGCTGTCGACCGAGCCTACATTATGGTCCCGACAAAGACTTCTTATATTGGTAAAGTCGTACCGCTTGCAAGAATACTCAAACCCCTGCTGACATGATGACAGTGAGATAGTGTGATCCTTATAAATCTTGCATTAATGGTTAGGATAAAAAAGTCTTTTTCATGAGAGTGAGCGGAAAGTCCTTTCAAACTGAAAGTTCCTCATCTGGCATGTTCAAGACATCTACATTCAGAATGAAGGTTGTCTTTCAAAATTTTTCCCAATGGAACTCAAATGATACAAAACTGACAAAATTATTATGCATGAATCCCATTTGAACTCATGAATTTACAGCATATACAATCATGTGTGTATACTGTGCAAATAGCAAACATACTCTCAGAGATAAGAGATATCACCAAGTAAGCATATCCCGATCCCCATTTGTCTTTGAGTACCTATCATCATCTAAGTACTCTCTCCTTGATGCTCGACCCATTCAAGTCGTCTCCTCAGTTTAAGTGCTTGCAACTATCTAAGTATCCCTTGTCTTTGAGTACCCACCACTGTCTGGGTACTCTCTTCTTGACACTCGACCTATTCGAGTCGTCTCCTGAGTTTAGGTGCTTGCAACTGTCCAAGTATCACATTGTCTTTGAGTACCTACCACTATCTAGGTACTCTCTTTTGGTACTCGATCTGTTCGAGTTGTCCACAGAGTATTGATACTTGCGACTATCCAAGTATCCCTTTGCTTTAAGTACCCACCACTGTCTAGGTGCACCTGCGGTTACCCAAGTATGCTCTCTTATCATCATGACACTTGGACCTGCCTAAGTGGTCCCAAATTATATAATTTAATGCTTGTGTTTATCCAAACATTCCACTATTTTGTATGCCTGCGGCAACCCAAGTTTTCCAGCCCTTCTGAGCACCTACAGCCATCCAGGTAAGTTTCGTGCCACATTCAAGTTTATGTTACCAGGAGGTGAGACACTTTCATGAATATTCGAGGTGCGTCCTCGATATTCCAATTACCATGAGGTGAAAGACCTTCACGAATAGTCGAGTTGCGTCCTTGATATTCCAACTGTCAGGAAGTGAGAAACTTTCATGAATATGTGGGGCACATCCTTGATATTCCTATTACCAGGAGGTGGGAGACCTTGACTGATATGTGAGGCACATCCTCGATATTCCCTTTACCAAGAGATGAGAACCCTTCACGAATATGCAAGGCACATCCTCAATATTCCCTTTATCAGGAGGTGAAAGATATTCACGAATATGCAGGGCACATCCTCGATATTCCTTTTACTAGGAGATGGGAGAACTTCACGAATATGCGGGGCACGTCTTTGATATTTCCTTTACTAGGAAGTTGGAGACCTTCACAAATATGCGAGGCACATCCTCAATATTCCCTTTATCAGGAGGTGAGAGACATTTACGAATATGCGGGGCACGTCCTCGATATTCCTTTTACTAGGAGATGGGAGACCTTCACAAATATGTGGAGCACGTTATTGATATTCCCTTTACCAGGAAGTGGGAGACCTTCACGAATATGCAGGGTACATCCTCTGTCACGCCCCGATCCTCCGTGCGCGCGCACATCCCTCCTTGGTTGATTAATAGTGATGTCCCAAGATGAGTCGCCTACCCATTCTTTTTAATATACATGCGGAAGCAATTAATAATCCCCAGACAAAAACACAATGGGATAGAAAAGTAAGTCATAAATTTTCAAACCACAACATCACACTTATGTATACATATATCAAAACCAGTTGTATATTACAAACTGATATATATATATATATATATATATATATATATATATATATTAAGGTTCTACAAAATAGGGGTGGGTTTTCCAATCAACTACGGGTCATCATCCTCGATTTCTCCTTCCTCCACACTCCAACTGGAGCCTACTGCCGAATACACAAGAGAATCTGGATCTTCAAGATTAGGGTCCACCGGGTCTACCACTAAGCCTCCTCGAGGATCTGCTATACCCTTACCAAAAGCAACCTCCATCACATACAAAGGTATCTCCGATTTTGATATGGGGCCCTCTCTTTGTCCATTATGATACAGGCGATACCATGCCCTATATTGATGGGGTACCTTTTTGGGTAAACTTGCATCAACACAAACTATGGATTTCACCAATTCTATCATGCCCCGAACCTCGAGCATGCACACATCCCTCGGTGGTTGATAGAAATTTGTGATGTTCCCAGGATGCTTTACCGACTCATTCATTTTAATGCACAAGTGGAAGCGGATTCACTAATCCCCTAACAACGACACACATGTGATAGAAAAGTAGGACAACAATAAACACACTTTCAAAAACACCTCAGGTTCTTATACAGAAGGTCTGTCTCAAAAAGAACTATTGAGCCATCTATACTCTTGACCCTTCTGCTTCAAACTCCTGGTTCTTAATATTAGGGACCTGAAAATGGTTATATAATAACCAGTGAGATATAAATCTCAGTAAGTCCTCCCCTAAGCCCCGGTTAGTACACCAACTCAACTTGGGTATCTCTTCATAACCACCCCACAAACAAGTCCACAACCAACAAAACAATAATCGGTTGGCATGCAACCTTACCTAGTATGCCATACCCTGTACTTTATAACTCAGCACAATACACGCAATGCACATAGCTGTTATATGATGCAGTTCATCAATCATATACGAGTCGCGTCACAAGCGATCTCACCTGACCATTGCCACACCTTGCACATTATCGATTTATGCGTGTGTGCCATAAACAACGTGATTCACTCATGCATGATCGGAACCAATGATACCATGATTCTCATGCGTTCATGCACATTAGTGTGCCGCTTATCCCACCTCAATTAATTACACCGGTCCCGATTATAAGGTAAAATTGATGTGACACGTCCCATTTCATGCCACACAATTTTACCCGATAATAAGACCCAACCACTTGAACACTTATGCATTCCAATTGATCACTGCCATACATGCATGATTATCACCACACAGGCATGTTCCAATTGATCACTGCCACACAGGCTCAATTGCTGCCGCACAGGCACGTTCTACACCACATAGGCCAGTTCCATGCCATACAGGCACGATCTCATTACCGCCACACAGGCATGATTATTGCCACACAGGCATTGCACAAAGGAGCATCACCCTCTCGATACCCAGCAAGGAACAGGTTCAACTTAGTGATCACACCAACACACCACCACAATTTCCTTTCATCTTTGGCCACTTAGCCAATGCACACACGCTTGCATTTACACTTTCAAATCACCATCTCCTCAAGGTGACCCATTTCGGTGTCCCTCGGACAAACCGTTTTCCCCTTTTTGTGAAAAACATACATTTCATGTGGATGTTTATGCAATAACACATCCAATCACTTCATAGAATCAACACATATGAATTTTAGACACTTTTCGCATTTTGGATGAACAGTGCACGTGAACAGCGCAAGTGAACAATACTCGATGAATAGTAAACACCTATCTTAGGGCTATTATAACTTAATTAAATCACCTAAACTATAATTAAATCTAACTAAACCAACCCTAAGCAAGTTTAGGCACTAATCGAAGGATTAGGAGCTAAACTCACCCGTTAAGTGGGCCGGAGACACCGACAAGGCGGCGACGATGGTGGCTGTGCACCGGGACCTCTACCACGATGATCCAAGGCAGTCCCTAGCTCAACACAACAATCACAGCTCGGACTCCCTTTGAAATTATGGAAAAACAGCCCTGTTGAAGGAGAAAACAAATTAAACGGCTTTGCCGGAGCTCCAGTGAGGGGATGGGCTGGCAGCTGGCGGCTCCCGGGGGTCTTGGGGATCTTGTGGGTGGATGGAACGGGCAAAAGAAGGGCTGGAATGGGAGAAAAATGGCCGAAAACGCAAAACAGTGCAGGTTGCAAGTGGACCGACGGACCGGCAACTGGCGGCTTGCGATGGCCGTACAGGACGGCCAACAGCTCTGTTTGGGACGAGGTCAGGCTCGTTCGAACGGTCTGTCTCTCCTGGTCATGGAAATAGGTGGTTCGTTGGATGATTCATCTGGGAAGAGCACTTTTGACTCAATTCTTCACCGAAGGGTCAGCTGGAGCAGAAACTGGAGGAGAAGAAAATGAGGGAGAGGGAGGTCGACCGGTCTGGGGGCTGAAGGAGGGAGAGAGAGAGTGAAGTGAGGGCATAATGCACTCCTCATTAAGGCCATTCAATGGCTACTTCAAGTCCCCATGCATGACATCATCTTTTCTCTGTTCTCTAGCCTTTTCTCCCTACAACTAGGGGTAATTTGGTCATTTCACCTTGCACAAATTACAAATCTGACCTTGGGCTGAAATTGGTGGATAGGCCTAAGGATTGGGCTTGGCAATGAATAGTAATGGGCTTAGGAATTGATTGGGCTCAAATGAGTTTAAGGTTAAATAATGGGCTTGGAAGATGAATAGTGAATTGGGCCCAATGGGCTCACTTGCTTGCCTTAGGGCCCATCTTGGGCTGTCCCACCTTAGGCCTAAGGCCCACACTTGCCTAGCCTGGCCCACGTCTTCATGGGCTCGTTTCCTCCATCTAAACATCTCTTTTTCAATTGCTCAACTTAACTGGCTCTGTCGACTGTTTGATGTAGCTTCATCCAAAGTCCATCTCGAACATTCCCGATAATTTGGAGTCCAATCCTAAGTTCTCTTGCCATGTCAATTTCGCCCAATGCCATTTCGATTACAACTCAGACTAACGGGGCTTTGAGGATTCACACGTGACCAACTAGTGCCAAACCACATTCAAGACATCTCGACGCCTGGACGTCCTTGATTATATGAAACTGCAAAGGATAGATTCTTATTTCAAAGTACACAATCATTGAGGATCGACATAGGGTCATTCACGGGTTCAATAATGGTAAACAGAATCACCCTTTGTTCCTTTATGTTATGTCCGTAAATCGACTTCTAGTCGTCCTTAGAATCAACCTAACTATCTACAAGATTGTCCTCACGCAAGTCTCATGGTCAAGTCATTTTCCCAAGTTGAGTGATCAACTCCAAGTGAGATCAACCAACAATGAATTGATGAAATTCACATTCATTCATCCCTCAGAGAACTCAAATTTCAAGATGTCACATGTTCGTACTCCAGTCCCTCGGGGGTGCCCATGAATCGAAATGTAATACTTTTGTTCTATGAGTTTCTTTGGTTGTCCAAAATGTTCTGGTGGGGCTGCCATCTAGGGACCTAAAAATGGTTATCTCACAACGGGGTGAGACGATGTCTCAGCGAGTTCTACCCCTAAGCCCTGATTTGGAAGAAAATACGCCCTAAGGGCTACCTAAGCACAAACACGGGGTAGAGAACTTACTTGGGCCTCCACTTCTT